>CM040926.1:38483068-38818068 GCA_023029165.1 Gobiocypris rarus | reverse complement strand
TGCAAGGGCTCTTTCACACTGTGGTGAAAACTGTGAGCGGTGATGGCGACAGCAACAGCGATTAACACTAGCTGACAGTACAGCCGATGCACTCCTTCAAGTGAACTGTATTAGTGAACTAGCGTAGGAAATAGTGAGGGTGTAGGGGGTGATTTCAGATTCAGCCTGTGTCTACACTAGAAGCGGCTGACGTCGCGCTGCATCAGCTTTGGTTGGTGACACTGGAAGCATGTCATCTCAACGTCCAATAACCAGATGAATCAGCTGTGAGCTCAAGGCTAAATTTCAGCATTTGTTCAATGCAACAAAAAGAAAGTTGCAAGTAGAATCCTATTATGGGTTATGTTAACAGTTCTCAAACACAAAGCTTTCTTCTATCAATGCGGACAGAACAATGTGCTATAATAATCTGACAGTGTTTCCTGCATAACTGCTCAATGATACCATTAGTGAATCTTTGCTTTTTATTAAACGGCAACGCTCATTAAAGTGCCTCTATTATGCTATTTTAAAGGCTCCTGGTTTAGTTTTGCCATCTCCTACAACAGGGTTACATGCATCAAAGGTAAAAAAAACTTAAATTTTTCAAAATATATACGGTATTGCACAACACCATTTTTTTTCAACGATTCTCAAAAGACTCGTTGGATAAATCAGTCTCTCTAAATCCCTCTTTCCGGTCTGTTGTGATTGGTCTATTCTGCTCTGATTGGTCAGATGGCCCAGTCTGTTGTGATTGGTCTACTCTGCTCTGATTGGTCAGATGGCCCAGTCTGTTGTGATTGGTCTACTCTGCTCTGATTGGTCAGATGGCCCAGTCTGTTGTGATTGGTCTACTCTGTTCTGATTGGTCAGACGGCCCAGTCTGTTGTGATTGGTCTACTCTGTTCTGATTGGTCAGATGGCCCAGTCTGTTGTGATTGGTCTACTCTGTTCTGATTGGTCAGATCGCCCAGTCTGTTGTGATTGGTCTACTCTGCTCTGATTGGTCAGATGGCCCAGTCTGTTGTGATTGGTCTACTCTGTTCTGATTGGTCAGATGGCCCAGTCTGTTGTGATTGGTCTACTCTGTTCTGATTGGTCAGATGGCCCAGTCTGTTGTGATTGGTCTACTCTGTTCTGATTGGTCAGATGGCCCAGTCTGTTGTGATTGGTTTGCTCTGTTCTGATTGGTCAGATGGCCCAGTCTGTTGTGATTGGTTTGCTTTGTTCTGATTGGTCAGGCGGCCCAGTCTGTTGTGATTGGTCTACTCTGTTCTGATTGGTCAGATGGTCCAGTCTGTTGTGATTGGTCTACTCTGTTCTGATTGGTCAGATGGTCCAGTCTGTTGTGATTGGTCTACTCTGCTCTGATTGGTCAGATGGCCCAGTCTGTTGTGATTGGTCTACTCTGCTCTGATTGGTCAGATGGCCCAGTCTGTTGTGATTGGTCTACTCTGTTCTGATTGGTCAGATGGCCCAGTCTGTTGTGATTGGTCTACTCTGTTCTGATTGGTCAGATGGCCCAGTCTGTTGTGATTGGTCTACTCTGCTCTGATTGGTCAGATGGCCCAGTCTGTTGTGATTGGTCTACTCTGTTCTGATTGGTCAGATGGCCCAGTCTGTTGTGATTGGTCTACTCTGTTCTGATTGGTCAGATGGTCCAGTCTGTTGTGATTGGTCTATTCTGCTCTGATTGGTCAGACGGCCCAGTCTGTTGTGATTGGTCTACTCTGCTCTGATTGGTCTACTGTTAGAAACGTACAACATAGGCGGGCATTATGCAAAAGTCTTCTCTAGTGATGTAGAACTGTCACACATGGAGTTCGAATTACAAACGCCTCGTATAGGCGCTTCAGAGTCGATTCTTCCTTTTCAGAGACAATAACTTTATTTATTGTGAACTTTACACCTTTGCAGAACGTTTCCTTTCACAAACAGCTCTATTACACACTGCATGAAAGGGAATATTCGAAAAAAACATAATGGGGAACTTTAAAAGAGAAGTAAAATAAAATAAAATAAAAAGAAAACTGACTATTTAAAAATAATAAAAACTAATTAAAAATATTCATAAATACTACAATAGTATATAAATAACACTAACTAATCAAGAGAAATGTGAACTGTGAAACAGGCTAAGCAAAGGTGCCATGAGAAATTCACAACTAACTACACTAACTGCTGACTAGCCAATCTGGTCAGTTTCCAGATATCCAGCGATAAATGCACTACTGTATTCTGAGCTCACTACCTCTCTAGCAAACTACAGCAAACACACACACACACACACACGCACACAATACAGCTGTTGTGGCCCTAATCCACAGAGGCTGGGGTTGTGGGAACAGGCCGAGTGCTCGGCGGCAGGATACAATGGCGTCAGTCACGGCACCGGGTTCAGACGCACCGAGTGACAGAGCGGCGATGGGAAGCATGTATATGTCTTTTCTTTGCGTGTGTCCAGTTGGCAATCCGGTCGACTCGGTAGCCCTCTCAACACTTGCTATAGGGTAAAGATGTAACCTTTGAAAGATACAGTAATCCAGAGATAAGGACATGGTCAGAACATTAGGCCTTTTTTGCACGGTCTGTCGAATGTCACTAAATATGGCAAATTTTGGATTAATAAAGCAAAAGTAAAGATGCACCAATACTGATACTTCTTATGGAAAAGAAATCTCTCCTAAATAATACTGCCAACTATATACAGACAACCCACTCATTTGGTAAACAATAATATTGGTTATTTTCAGATATAATAGGCTAACTGAAATGAAACACTGAAATCGTTTGCAGATATAAGGTACTTTTCATAAACACTAGTCTTCATGACAAATGTATTCAAGCATACACATATAACTAACAGTAAGTAAGCTCCTCTCTAGTGTTTCTTTCTTGCTAACTAACAAACTGTGAACATCGGATGACTTTCCTGAGGCAACGTTAAATACAATGTTAAGTAACCTATTGTTTACAAGCGGTTTTACTGACGTCTTTCTGAGGTTGAAACACTGATTATGATGAGTTGTAGTGCATCTTTTATCATACCGTTTGATATTCATGCATGTTTTTCCGAGATATAACTTGTGTTTAAGGAAGAGATGACTTGAACCACTCGAACTGAGGCACTACAGGGATCTTTTGTCATATTCACGAGCATCAAAACGGCATTTATAGTTTACATTTCATGATAAAATGGACAGAATTTGAAAGATGACGCTGTTTCTTTTTAGAAGTAACAAAGCACAGTGCTATTTGCCATTATTGGATACAAATAATGTTTAGTGTAGGAAAAAGTGCCGACCTGGCAATCCTGGCTTGAACTACGGGTGATTCACAGGGTCAAATAGATACGCTTTTATGTAACTAATTTTTAAACTGCTAATGCGCTATTGTTGCGTTAACTTACCCTAAATTCAACGTGAGACCTTTGTGTCACACACACAGTATAAGTTGCAGTCGGACACGTTTTTCTGCACCCTTCAGAAAATATCATAATCCGATGGACGATTGTAAAAAAAAATGCTTTTATTGGACGAAACCGATACAGATGCATCTCTAATCAAACATATACAATGTTAGATTGAATTAGTAAAGTCATTAGTTAATTTGCATACCACAATTTGTAATGATAAACGCATGAACGCAAACACATTCAATTAAATTGTTATGAATTTAATTGATTAGGCAAACTTTTAGATTAATAAATATTATTAAACTAATAATATCCAAGCATTTATGGAGAAAATAGAGACTTACTAATCTGATTTAAGTCTCACAAGCCTTAAGTAATAGAGCACAGTAACAGCTATATTTTAAATCAAACATGAATGAAAGCAATAACCTGCAGTTCAACAAGCAAGTCAAATTAACGCAGAAACCTCTCCGACTGCTTTACAATGGATTTGGTTCACAAAAAAACTGAATTTGAGAGGTTAATATAGATGTTGACTCGTAGGAGTATATGGAGGTTGGCAAAAAAGGGGGTCCGGGTTCTGCAGGGACACAGGTTGGCGGCATTTGCCAAAGTACAGCCTGAACCCTGACCACACGAAGAGTGGGCTGATGAATAAGAGCCATTCTGGATTGAGATTCCACCAAAGCTAGGTGAAAAGCGCTCTGTGTAGGCTAATTTGTTACAAGCATAGTGAGAAAAATTAGCCAGAAGACATCTGAAAAGTCATAGTTTAGACTCAGAGACCTAACCTAGGTCAAGCTCTTTCCCCATGTCTACCTCTCATAGTTTAAATTCCCTCAACAGATCGCCTTTGCCTTCCCCCAACTAACCTTCAAAGAAAAAAAGGGCCGAAAAGTCAAAGAGGGCCCCATGTACACAGAGAGATTGCTAAGCCCCATACGTAACTACCATGAAAACATTCCCCAGCCCGACAACCCACTCCAGAGGGTCCTAAAACCTCTTCCTCGTCCACCTTTCTTATGGCTTACACACTTTCAAGCAGCATATTCACCCGTGATGCAGAACACAATGCGTTGCTGTGTCTCGACTAAAAATGAAAGGGATCAAATTATTGAGCTGTGATGGGTCACAGTGACTGTACAGTCCACGGGGTGAACAGGGATAGTCAATAATATAAAATAACGCAATATCTAGTGGTGGGCGATATGACTAAAATCAAGATACAAGTCATTTGATTTTACGATAACGTGCTTTTGCTATAAACAAAGTTATCAAAATTTGTGTTACCATTTTATTACAAACAACGAAAACTAGCCTAACTAGGTAAAAGAAAAAGCTTACACTCTAAAAAATGCTGGGTAATAAACAACCCAATGTTGGGTCAAATATGGACTAACCCAGCAATTGGGTTGTCTTAAGCAAACATTTAACCCAACCGCAGGGTTAAAACAACCCAACTGCTGGGTTAGTCCATATTTGACCCAACATTTAGAGTGTGCTGAAGACAAGTTAACAGTGATAAAATAACATTTATTAGGACATTTTAATAGGACAAAACTATTGAACAAAGTGAAAAACTAAATAATAAATACTACATAAATTGTGCACATTTAATATAAATGTATTCTTATTAAAAGTTAGAAAAATTATTCATTCAGAAGCAGTGAGTGTCTTTTGTTTGATTAACATAGAGAGCAGATTTATTAGGTTGCTGTCCCTTTAAGAGCAAATGCACTGATCTGACATACTGACACGCATGCACTTTCTTTCCCAACTGTTTACGTACACTTAAGATATAAATGGCCCAAAAGGGCATTTTCGGTTTTCGGCCGAAAGACTTTTATCACCGAAACAATACGGCCGAAATGTTGTGATGACGCAAACAGACACCGCGACCTGCACGTGCTTGTCTAAACGGTCTAAACAAGCAACATGTCCGCGGTGTGGACGTATGTGGTTCATATCACATCTGATGACGCATCTATGGGTTTTAACTTGAAAATAATGCTTTGTTTCTGTTTCTGTTGATGGATACACGTGCTGGCTCCTCAGTGATACACTACAACAACAGCAAAAAAAGAAAAACGTGGGCAAAACGGTCTGTCTTTGTAAACTTTGTTCAATGCATGCGAGTGCTGCCGTATGTTCGAATATGACCAGTCGTTTCGCGTCATCACGGGTGCAGTGCCAGAACACGCGAATGAGAACTCGCGCGCTGTGAGAAGATCTGTCTCTGTGCACTCATCTGAAACGGACAAACTCACACAAAAAGTATGTCAACATGTCCATCTTGATGAGTATCCCTGCAGACATAGTCTGTATATGCCTTAAGTGAACTGTATACAGTCGAGAAAGACGACGCATCCCTGCATTAGGTCTTAAAGGGGCAGTCGTCTTCACTGCGATCTGTTTAATGTCAACAATATAAAATAACGCAATATTTTATATTGTTGACATATAGCGGCAGTGGCTCAGTGGTTCATGTGGATTGTCTACAAACCGGAAGGTTGGTGGTTCGATCCCGGTTCCACCAGTCGAGGTGTCCATGAGCAAGACACCTAACCCCAGCTGCTCCGGAGCTGGATGGCGCCTTGCATGGCTGACACCGCGTCGGTGTATGAGTGAGTGTGTGAATGGGTGAGTGTGAGGCAAGATGTAAAGCGCTTTGGATGGCCATTGGTTTGTTAAAATGCTATATAAATGCAGTCCATTTACCATTTAACAAAAGACAAGGACATCACTCACTGCTCTTGATTAAATAGCTTTTGTAAGTTTAATAAGGATTAATCTTTAATTTAAACAGTTAAATATGCAGTTATTTTATGTTTGATTGCTTTATTAAAATTATGTACCTTTCTGCAGGCCAGTAGGCCTGTACATTATTATTTAATGTACACATGAGTGAGGTCAAGTTAAACATTTTTAATTAGAATTTTATTTTATACTGTGCATTGTTGCAATGTGCTAAATTAATATTTGCATAATTTGTAATTGATTTATTATTTGAAACTTTAATATTAATTTATGCAATTGCAATGCCTTGATTTTTAGTAAAGTTACACAGTCATAGCCATAAATGCAATTGTACTAATAATTGGCATAATTTCTTTCGGTGTTTCGGTTTTCGGCTTTGGTTTCCTCTTTTTCGGTTTTCAGTTTCGGCCAAGAATTTTGATTTCGGTGCATCCCTACTATTAACGGTTTAAAAATCACTTGTTTTTATACCGCAATGCTTAAAAACACATGCAAACGATAAGCTTTTGTGATGGCGCAGCATGGCAACGTCACGTGAGTGTAACTGCAATAGAGGCGATAGTCTAAAATCTCTACCAGACAACAAATTTCTACAGGTTAATCGTGTCTACCGGTATATTGCCCACCCCAATATTCAATGATTTTAAGTGCTTTTTTACTTGGCTATTGCACCCTAAAAATGAGAGGTGTACTGATCTTTTTTAATGGCCTAATAACCAATATGCATAAATAACAAAAAGCATAAACAGAGAACAATAAATCAATGTTGGTTATTCATTTGTCGTTGCTCTACAGGGTTCGTAGATACTGTAATATTAAATTTCACTAGTCTTTTGGTTTTCATGGACGGGAATCAGAGATCTCGCTTATCAAACAATATATTTATTATTTTTCAAAATCTAAAAAGGTTAAATAAATAAAAAATAAACTAATAAAACAAAACGGTACAATTGAAGTGTAGCACATGCAATGACTGTGGTACCTTAAGAGGATACTATGACAAATCTTTTTTTTTTTTCACATGAATATATGATGATTGACCTGAAGAATGAAAGCTGTACACTGCAAAAAATGCTCTTCTTACTTAGTAATTTATTCTTTTTTCCAGTCCAAATATCAAAAAATTCTTAAATCAAGATTAATTTACTAGTAAAATGGCATGAGATATTTTTTCTTATTTTCTGGGGAAAAATATCAAAATGAAGAGAGTTTTTGCTTAAAACAATCAAAATTATCTGCCAATGGGGTGAGAAAAATAATCTTATTTCTGTTTGGGACAAGAGCAAGAAACAAGATTTCATTCAGAAACAAGATTATTTTTCTCACCCCATTGGCAGATCATTTTGCCTGTTTTAAGCAAAAATTTACTTAATTTTGATTTGATTTTCAAGAAAACAAGAAAAAATATCTTATGTCATTTAACTTATCTAATAAATGCATCTTTATTTAAGAATGTCTAGATATTTGGACTGGAAACAAGAAAAAAAATATTAAGTAAGAAGAGCATTTTTTGCAGTGTATCATATACTTGGATATTTATATGAGCTTTATCACTCCTATAGCCACGGGAAATGGCTCTATATCTATATAACAGACAGTCTGCAGCATTAATAGTACATGACAGGTTTGTTGTTTTTAATAAAAATAAACACTAATTTCACATATATTGCCTTTCAATATTTCATTTATATATAAATATGGCTGTTTTCAAGGGTTTTCCAGGACTTAAATTTCAAAAAGTCAAATTCAAGCACTTCCTTGTACGAATCTTGTATATATGCTTCAATAACAATAAAATAATTAATCAATAACCTCTGAAAGTAAAGAGCTTGTGATACTGCATTGAATGATAGCAAAAGTAAAATAATTAAACATTGTACATAAAACAAACATTATTGGAGTACGTTTAACAAGAAAATACTAATTTCAGTCTTTCTACTCCAGTATTTCATGTTTAATTCAATGTGTTGCTTGTGAAATTTCAGAGTGAAAATTGTTTTCAAATAAATTCTTACAGGATTTTAGGTTGAAATTATGGTTCAGAAGTAAAATAATAAATGCAAGAAGCCCGTCTGAATATTACGTTACTTTGAAGGAATTATAACTAATGTTCATTAAATGGAAAATCATTTAAAACATGCTTTTGATTATTGTTAGCTAGACTTTTTACTAAGGGTGTAACGAGAGATCTCACGAGACAAGATTTTTACACAGTATTTTTAAGAAATCCTCAATGATGTAATGCATGACTAAAAAAATTGTCTGCATTTGAAATGTTAACTCATCATCTTGTAATGAATGTCATTTCAGTTCTACTTTGAGAATGAATTATCATATGCACTGTAAAGGTTTGGCTGACTGGCTTCTTTCCTGTAGATCGAATCGTAGATTTTAGGTTGAAATTAAGGTTCAAAATCACCCTTTTAAGTCACGTAAAAGTTAATAAATATTGACAGTGACGGCCCCCAGACTATTTTACCATCACACTGGGCCCCACAAAAAAAAAAACACTCAAAACTGGCAGTCTGTGACACCCTCATCCACAACACCAGTGCAAGTCAAACTGCACTCACCATAGAAACCACCCATAGTATGTCATCCGCTTATGGGCGATGGGAAGAGAGAAAGGGGCTATTGTTGAAAACCCTCAGAATGAGATGAAGAGCAAAGGACGTAACTCTTCCCCTGCTTTGGCACTGCCATCAAACAAACGGCGTCAATGCAGCGCAAACTGCAAACCACAGGGAAAAGCTGGACACTTTGATCATTAAGTGCTGAAGCAACCGTGACGTCATGTTCTCAAAAGGTTCGAAAAACTGTGTGGGAAAACAACATTCATTTAGTCCTGTACCCACCCACCTGTAGCACTACCTCGAAATGAGACGCGACGGGGGGTTCCCTTCGGCAGTGGCCCTCTTCACATTGGCAACAGGAAACATCTGGTATTATTAAACACCTCCAGCCATGCCATATTTAGCATCAAAAACCTAATAAAACCGCACAGGTTAGGTCTCTTCACGGTTACTTCAGCACAGATGCACTCATAATCATGCATTTATTTCGGCTGCCTGCGATTACGTTGCAAAAGCACACCATGATTACTCACCATAATGAATGAACTAAATGAATGCGTTTTTAAGGGAAAATCCAATGCTCAAGCTAACAAAGCCCCTTCAAATGGGGGTATTCCACAGGTGACAAGAAAATGGGACCTCCAGACTTCTGACAGATCAACTTAGTCAATACAAGAACACGTATCATTCAAGAAAACAGCCACAAGCACAAAGGAATACACCACTTAAAGGAACACTCCACCGTTTTAGGAAATAGGGCTTATTCAACATCTTTCCTGCATTTAGATATGCGAAAAAATGCATTTGTCTCAGTGCATGCATTGTTTTAGTTTGGCAGGGTTGCCTAGGGCCCTATAATTTCTGCGATCACGGAATCGCGGACGGAATTGCGGAATCGGCATATTAACGCGGAATCTAGTGTAAAAGCAGATTTTCCAGGAATTTTACATATGTGGAATGAAATTCTGTTTCGTGTGGGAGAAGAACATATGTCTGGGGAAAATGAAGGCCGGGGGAAGCAAATCTGCGACACAACCCCTCCCGTCATTTCAGCTCCTCCTTCAAAACAATGAAAGTATGGCGAAGCGGCTCTCCACGGCTCTGCTTTCGTCTGCGAAAAAGTTAAGAAACCCGACGCTAACGACGGCTTTACACGCACGAGCAAGCAGTAAGTGCGGCAGCGCCGAAGCTGTGTATGGAGAGCTGTAGTCGCTGCTAGTTTAGCTTAGCATAATGAATGGAATCCTATGTTGCCAGCTAGCATGTCCCGAGTAAAAGTGATCCAAAAAAAAAAAAAGAATTACTTCTTGTGTTCACGAGATATCACGCAACACATGAAATCCCCAAACTTTCGTCAACATACCGGCATATGTTGTGCATATGTTGCGTGATATCTCTGCGCCCAAGTAGCAGTCCTTCGCCTGTGCTTCCCCATAATATAGTCCCAAATTAATATCTGCCAAGGAAATCACCTAGTCTTAACCCGCATAGCTGTTTGTATTTGTTGTGAATACACAGGCCACAAGAAGTAATTAGGTGGGGGATTTTTTTTCATCACTTTTACTCGGGACATCCTAGCTGGCAACATAGGATTCCATTCATTATACTAAGCTAAGCTAGCGGCGACCCTGCCAAACTAAATGCATTTGCCCACATATCTTAATCAGGCATGTGATTGGCTAAGGACAAAAAAGCAGGAAAATATACTGAGACCGAATTTTTCATTTTTAAAAGACATCAACCTTCTTAGTATTCCTCAATCAATCCATTTTAAACAATATAACAAGAAAAAAATAGGATGTGTATAGGATTGTACGTATATTTTTTTTGCACAATGATAAATTAAATAGGGTGCAATTCACCTTTATTCCACAAGGTGTCTGATACACAATGATGAAGTGACGTTTCACTCAGTTACCTCTGACAGAAAACTAAACAATAATAATTATAATCTGCAAAACTTGAAATGGCTTAGTGATTTACTGCAGAGAGCAAGTACTGAACACAATCAAATATTAGTATCACTGTCTCTGATTATGGATGTGGTCAAGAAGCTGTCAGTGAGCAAAATATTGATTTTGAAGACGTTGAAAATGATTTGGAGAATATCGTGAGATCGCGAATATGAGGCAGATGCTGAATGTACTGAGTAAAGCGAGCTCTGACAAGGACATATGATGATGGTATAAAACATCTGCTCAAACTGAACCCTTCCAAGCTCCAAAAGGTAGCGAAATCGTTTTATTTTATTCTCATGTAGCGGTTACTCTAACATCAGGAGTTTTATATATTATCGCGACAGGTAGAGGTCTATCCATGTTAAATATAGATATGGGTCGCTAACGACCCCAATATGTAAGAATGTTTGGCGAAACAGTCCTGCATTTAAGGGTTAAGCTATGGAATGGCTTCAGATGACTTTGTCACCCAAACTGGCGTGAAAAAAGCGGGCGCGAAAAGCGGCGCTATTTGCATCCCTATAGCTAGTGCTAGCAAATACAAGTAACGTTAGCTGCTAACTAAGTTAATGTTAAATGCAACTTAAACATCCTGCCATAGTGGAAAATCAGATCATACCCAGATCATCCGATCTGATGATGTTCTTGTCACATACAGTCCTTGTTGCGCATCCCGCGATTGTGGTTCCGTCCCGGGTTACCATGGTGACGGCTGTGAGATGACGGCCAATCCCCTCACCAATCCCTTCCCCCCATCATTTTTTTTTTTACAGATCAGCATGATTCACGTAGGTCACATTTTCAGGTCGGAAAATCCGGAATTCCGGATTAATCCGGAAAAATCACATCCCTGCTTAATGTAGGAAAGAAGTTAAATAAGCCCTATTTCTAAAGACAGTGGAGTGTTCCTTTAAAAATGGGAAATCAAAATGTTGCCAGTAATGAACTTCTGACCTTGTGGTCACCGAGGCGATGGGAGGTCACTCACCTGACATGACTTTACTTACAGCTTGTTGCATCATGTCTGACCAGTGCTTAATCACATCACAAAATGACTCACAGTCAGCCTTTAAAATGCCCACGATGAGGCACAATGAGATTATTGCTCTGATCTCAACCACACTACAACAAGAGTACTCAGTAATATTAGAAATCTGCTTCAAGGGAACAATCTTGAGTCCTAACGAGAACTCAATAAGTGGAAGATCAGAAATACTGACTTTTTATGACCAGTAGTATTAAGTGTTTAAAAACCTTACCAATTTACAGCTTTTTGACACAATAATGGCTAACCCAAAAAAAAATATTGCTAATATAATTAAATATTTAGTACAAAAAAAGATAAAAATTAGAAGTAGTAGTTAAATTGTTGCTATGACATTATAATTATGCAAATTTGCTTTGCAGTCTAACTGGTGGCAAAGTAATTGGCCTTAAACTACAGCATTTATTTATCATTTGAGAAAGGATGGATATTTTAATAAACGGTGAAGAACATTAAATTAGTTTCTTGTGTTAAGTTGTGTTAAGCAAACCAATTATCAGTCTTAGCCTTGGTTAAAGAGTCTCTAAATATTTTAAACCATGAATTTCCATAACTTTATCTGTATCACAAGAAAATTACTAATGAACCGTTCAGGGCAATTTATCAATCATTTTGACCAAACACTCGACTCAAAATAACATCTCAAAGGAACTCAAGTAAATTATGGGATTCATTTTTGAGTGAACGAACCCAAATCCAAATACTGAACAAACTAATTATCACTCTTGGTTGAAGCCTCTCTAAATATTTTAAACCATGACGTTCCATAACTTTTGTGTCAAAATCATTTAAATTCACAGAAAATTACTAATGAATCATTCAGAACAATGTATTAATCGTTTGGACTCACAATAACATCTCAAAGAACCTCACTGAGGCTTGCCATCTACACAAGAGCAATATTAAAGGGACATTCACCCAAATATTATGTCATTAATTCCTCGCCCTCATGTCGTTCCAAACCCGTAAGACCACAGTGGTGCAACCTTTATGTAATGAAGTGATGAGAATACTTTTTGTGCGCAAAGCAAACAAAAATAACGACTTTGTTCAACAATTTCATTCTAGCCTATGTCATTCTCCTACTCAGTTTTGGGTGTAAACAGTGCAGCTTTCACCTGAGCATGCGCAGTGATGGATTTACAACGTGAGTCTGACACAGGCCAGAACGAAATCGTTTAATAAAGCAGTTATTTTTGTTGAAAAAAAAGAAAAATTTAATTGCTGTCTATGGAGCGGTCAGAAAGCGCTCGGATTTCATCAGAATTATATTAATATGTGTTCTGAAGATGAACGGGCGAGGACAGAAATTTCATTTTTGGGTGAACTAACCCTTTAAGTCAATTAAATAAAACTAGTAAAAAACACTATGCACTACAAAAGATTTCATTCAATTCCAGGACGTTTCCAGGCATGTAAAAACCATTTTAAATTCCCTGATATCTCCAGATTTTACATGATGACACAATAATACTTCAAGCAAAACCGTGTCAAGAAGAAAACTTTTACATAAACATGCGGTTTATTTAAAGGGATAGTTCACTTTGAAATAAAATTATGATGATATGTTTTAGCTTGCCTTATGGGCATCCGAGATGTAGGAGTATTTGTTTCCCCAGTAGTTTCAATTTTGATCATTTTAGGTCAAACCGTTCTTATCTGTGCCTCACATAATGCAGGTCTATGGTCACCACCTCAAAGAGCATACACAGAGAGGTCCAAATTAAACAATCCCCCATCGTAAGTACACACTGATGGCCTAAGACACGAAACGAGCGCTTTGTGTGAGAAAACGAACAGTCTTTATATAGTTTTTACCTCTTGTACACCACTACGTCCGACTGATCCGAGGGCGCGAGTGCGTGTTTTCTGTTGTGACATTCGCGCGTTCTGGCTTTAGTCTGTGCAAGAAACTGCTCGTTTCGTGTCTTAGGCCATCAGTGTGTACTTACGATGGGGGATTGTTTAATTTGGACTTCTCTGTGTATGCTCTTTGAGGTGGTGACCATAGACCTGCATTATGTGAGGCACAGACAAGAACGGTTTGACCTAAAATGATCAAAATTGAAACTACTGGGGAAACAAATACTCCTACATCTCGGATGCCCATGAGGTAAGCTAAAACATATCAAAATTTAATTTCAAAGTGAAATATCCCTTTAATTGTGACGCTCGTGACTGTCAATCATCAGTGAAACATATTCAAAGTTATCATCATATTACGTCACATCCTCTAGATATTTAATAATTTTCTTGTAGACGTCACTTGGTTTAACAGTGCAGGTTTATAATATCACTAAGACAGCACCTGCTCAACAATAACGATGCTCAGCATACATAAACACACAAACACACACACACCCCTTCAAGCCCTCGACATGGCAAAACATCCAGATGTGCGCAAAAGACCCAAAATTATACACACCTGTAGTTCCGATTTCCATTCATGAGGTCTCTGTCCGGTTCCGTCCCCGGCTCGCAGTAGACGAACTTCAGAAACTCTACTCGGATCCCGACGGCCGCCCGAACCGGTTCCGTTAACCCAATGCGAGCGTCTCCTCCCGTGTTGCGGGCTCCTAATCCACCGTCCCAGAAGCTCGTAACGTTATATCAACGGTGGGAGGCTCGGTGCGCCGGTATCTGGCTCGAACTATCTGGTCGGGATTTCAGGTTCGGTTGACAGATTGACGTGACGGCCAGCTAGCTAAGACAGCTAAAACGAAAAGTTCCCCTCAGCCTGCCCAAATACAGTCCCGAATCGCTGTTTCTGTGACAGCGACGCCTTCACAAACGCGTCTTCGGAAAGAGTGAGGCGGTTTGTTGAGGTGTTATGACGTTATAGCGAGTAAAAGTCCACTTATGTCGCCTCCTCTCTTCGACAGCGCTAGCCTGCTACTGCTAGTGGCCAGGCTAACCAGCTAAGCTACATTCCCATCTTAGAACGGGGGCAAAAATCCCGTCAAACGCCGTCTTCTCTGCACTTAAAGTCCCCGATCATCACTGAATTCCACACGCGAAGCCAGTGGCTTTTCGATAGCGGGTAGTCCCTTCGTTTTACGCCAGTGGTGACATGAAATAAGTTGAGAGTTGAACTCTCTCTCAGGGTTTCTCTGACAGTCGGAGCCTCTGCGAGACTCGCTACAGCTAAATATGGAGCGTCTGATCCTCCGCGAGAGCGACGCACGGACCTGGCGCGAGAGCCGCGCGCTGATTGGCTGCGAGGGGAAGCACGAGTCCGCGAGTGACCGTCATCATCATCACCATCATTATCATAAGCTTGTGCGAACAACTTATTAGGCCTCATTATGTTGGATTGACAAATACTGATGTACTATTTAAACTTACTATTATTATTCTTGGCAAAATGTTAAACAGTATCTCCTCCTAGAGCTTTAAAGCAACAGTCTCTGTGGTCAGACCTTCAGACTCGGTGTGTCTTTCTAACTGACGATTGTCGTTAAACGTACTATCAAAACTGCGCGGTGCGTCCAAAATCGCGTTCTGCCTGAGCAGCACATAATACATTTGAATATGAACTTGCTTCGCAACGTTAAAAAAGTTTGTGTATGTAATTACTTATGAATGGGAGAAAGTGCCTCACCCAATATGGCGAATAAACCCCGCCTTCTAAATGAAAGAGCCAATCGTATCGCGTCACTGCAGTTGCCGTTAGAAGCTCCGGTTGCTATAGAAACAGACAGTGTTGTAAGATGCGTTAAGGACTGTGCATTAGCTTTCTCCAGCCTCATGATTTGTTTAGAAACTAAATTTATGAGACAGTTGTCAAGTTTCGTTGGTGTTTTCAAATATTAAATTTAATCGTACGCTTGCGAACAGTTTTGGAGAATTTGATGTTTCCCTATTCACAAAGATGAGAGAGGCGTTTCCAAGATGGCCGCCGAGTGAAATAACTTGTCAAAGGGACTTTGGTAATACTATGCTGAGTCAGAAATCGCGTACTAAGTAGGTACTACATTGGAATTGGAACTTACTTCGCTACCGTTAAAAAAAGTGTGTTCTATATAGTGTGAATGTGTGTAGTATGTACAGCTGCCATGCTGTCATTTTCACATGACCTAACAGAGTCAGTTGCATTGCTTCAACTCCATTCATAAATCCTCTCCCGTGGCATCATGGGATAGTAAAGTGTCTATCGGATGCGCGCTTCAGAATCTCACCGGAAAGATGGGGACTTTTCGCCTACTGTTTTACGACTACTATGAATTCGGACACACTACTCTGTTGGCGCACTGTTTTTTGAAGCATTCGATTTCGGACCAAGTGTCAGACTATCAATCAGAAAACTTTTGAACAATAATGCTGCGTCCGAAATCGAATATTTCCCTACTATATAGTATGCGAAAAAAACCAGTACGCCAACAGAGTAATGTGTCTGAATTCATAGTGAACTGATAATTATACTGCCTTCACGTGCTTTGGGAAATCTCATAATTCCCACTCCAGAAGTCGTGATTATGAGCTCAAATGACAAGACGATCTGTTTTGGGGGCGGGAACGAATAACTCATACCTGTCACAGATGTAGTTCTACCCGCCACCATGTTTAAAGTTTATGCCCATCTCAAGAATTTGGGTATCAAAATTTCTGAACTTCTAATTGGTAAACGTGTAATTTTTAACTAGTAAACTCGATAATCAATAAAACAATAATCCTATTAGTACGTGATGGCAGCATTAGTCTCAGGCAGAACGCGATTTTGGATGCAGTTTATGCTGCCTTCACGTATGGAAGCCCGTTTCTGCCAATAAATATCTCAGAATAATGACTTTATATCACGTAATTGTGAGTTTATATCTCAGAATTATGACTTTGCAATTGTGAGAAATGCGCACACGACAGCTAGCAGAAGTTATAGAGATTACAATTTGTAAAGTTTTAAATGTGGATATTTTTCTCACACAAACACATGGCTTCACTTCAGAAGGCCTTTATTAACCCCCCGACGAAAGAGATGACGTATGCAAAGCTGGTATATCAGACTTTTGCCGAATCCAGTCGGTAAGACAGCGATAACATCTTTTTTAGATATGAAGGCTTCGAGTGTTGTTCTTTGCTCGGGTTTTGATGAAAAGGAAATGTTTAAATCGCTTAAAACAGATGCGATAGCTGATTCGAACGAGTGGTGTTCCACGGCGGCATCCATCTTTGTAATGTACAAAATCTGCCAAGAAGTCATCGCTGCAGCCTGAAGCACGATGACGTACTGGATCAGATCCATCACGTGCTGGACGCGCATGCGCGGTGGTTTCATTCACATTTTAATGACGTCACATGCGCACGCGCACTTGAGAGATTTGTGAACTATGGATAAATACTCAAACCGCTCGCGCAAAAACAATTATTGATAACATGCTCACGAAATCAGGACACACGTTTTGCACTTTCCCGTGAATGTGTACCGGTTGTACCTTGAGGATTAAAATTACACACAATTAGGCTACTTGACTCATTTTTGCTTCCACTCAACAGCAAGTATGACCAGAATATGTTACAATTTTAACTGTTTTGCATGTACGTAGAGAGAAACTAGGATAACTTCAGCATTACGATGACTTATTCATCAATACGTATTACTATTTATCAGCACCACTACTACACAGGTTAGAACATCATCTACAACATTGACCATACATGTCACTTAAGACCAGCGCATACACATTACAACTAAACTCGCACTCGCATTATAACTATACGCACTCGCCATAACGAACCACCATCCAGTAGCCTATCATATTCAGGATCTGATCCAGCTACGTCATCGTGCTACAGGCTGTAAAGCCCGTCCCAACGTTTCTGATTGGTGCCGCGATTTCGACGGATTAGAAATGGGTTTGAATGGGCTCTTTGCCAGACTACTTGCAGAGCAAATCTAAATTTGCCAGAAGTTTTCTGGGTTTTCCCAGGCTAGCACTTTTATGGACTTCAAAACAGAAACAGAACATTCACTGCCATTATAAAGCTTGGAAGAGCCAGGACATTTTTTAATATAACTCAGCTTGTATTCGTCTGAAAGAAGACCACAATAGATGATAGGAGTGATTTGGTTCTTGGTGGAAAAGGATGCATAAAAAACAGCAATTATTAAAGTCAACATGAAATCAGATTTGACCACATTCACGTTCCTGGTCTTAGAGCACGATTAATCGGTGCATGTTATTCCAAACAAAAAAGTTTTTACACTGGATATCTCGTTTTTCTTGGAAATGTCACATTCTGGAAGTAAAGTGTCCTGCAAATGCATTCTACTCCAATAGATAAACATAAAAATTGAAGCAGTAATTGAAGAATAACGAGCAGTAAATAATGCTCACTACAGTTTAATAAAAAACAACTTTTATTTTCTTTAAAAAATAATCGTCCCGAACAAAGTCCTCTCACTATTACATACAGAGCCAAAATGACTTGCTTATGTCACCATTCACTGAATCTACTGGGAAGTGCTATGATACGGACTGTTCTTTATCAGTGGCTTTATATTGCTTAGACATTGAGGTCGGGTGAAGTTCACTCTCCAATTACGCCGTGGAGCACCTCCATCTTGTTCTTCACCCGCGAGGTGCCTGTGGCTTTTGAGAGTCAAGTACTGCATCAGAATATTTAGTCTAGGACAGACCAGATTAATATTATACAGTGGGGATCAATAAAAATCACCTCGTTGGGTTGGTAAAACCTAATATATAAAGGCATGTTTTTGTATACATTTCATAAAACATGAGTTAAAAATAAAGCATGGTCAAGCATTACATCTAAAAATCCTTTAGAATTTCATCAGACTCTTTGAGGCGAGCTGTGGTGTCTCCCAACAATGCCGCCTTGTGGAGATTCTATGCCACTTTTTAGGTTTCCTTAAAGAGACAGTTCACCAAAAAAGAAAATTCTGTCATTATTTATTCATCCTCTGATCTGTTATTGTATGGATCTAGGTTTGGAAGTGTGAGTAATGACTGAATTTTCGTTTTTGCCCGAACTATTCCTTTCACAACATGTGAGAAAGTATGGCATTAAATGTTAGTACGGGCACTATCTTAACATGATTACTAAGAGGCTCCAGTTACAACACAAACTCAGTTTAAACATGCATTTCATACATCCATCATATGACATGATTACATGGCATAATGTTCCCCTAACCTGCGTTCTCCTGCATGCTCACTGCACCAACGGGCGACAGGCGAGGGTAAAAGGTGCAATGATACTGGCAAGTGTGTGTGTGTGTGTGTGTGTGTAATGTGCTTGCTGGGTAGGGAATGTGGCAGTGTTACCGACTATGGCGGGTGGGAGCGGGTAGCCTTCACGAGAGCAATGGGTCACTATATACAGACAGGTATTCCTGCATTGTTGGGTTTCTTGGTTGAGACAAACACATCTCATTATCTTCTAGCATCGTAAACATGCCATTTGTTTTTCTTTCTGACTGCTCTCGGTGACCTTGTATTGCTTCGTTTACAGAGGTCAGTGGAAGAAATGTTTTAAAGGAAAAGCTCACCCAACAATAAAAAAGAACATGAACATATCATACCAAACATTATTTACATTATAACATATTTATATCTGTGTATATGTATATACGGCTCTGGCAAAAAATTAAGATACTACTTAACATTGATTTCTCAATGTTAAGTGGTCTCTAAATTTTTTCCAGAGATGTGTGTGTGTGTTTGCACATATACATATATATGTATATATATATATATGCATCAATACATATATATACACACACATATGCACATATACAAATACATACACACAAATGCGTGCATATTATATATATATATATATATATATATATATATATATATATATATATATATATATATATATATATATATATATATATATATATATATATATGCATGCATAAATGTGTTTGTGTGTATGTATGTATTGATGCATGCATGCATGGATATAAACACATACATACATACACACACAAACACATGCATTTAATGATGCATGCATGTATATGCACACACACAAATATACATATACGAACACACACACACACACACACACATATTTTTGCGGGCTGTATTTCAAGTTTTCTGAATTCACATGATAAATGTATGTGAGGAAACCTAAATCAATTCACTAACTTCTTTGCAGCTCTCAGATCTCACTTGCAGCCACATTTAAAATTGCCATATGAAACGCAGGAACCAAAGTAAAAAAATCTGCGTCTTTTTCTTACACATAGCTAGAATATGACTTCAGAACACTTGGAGTAGAGCATGCAAGTCAAGCAGAGTCGTTTTATGATACATCAATGATGCTTTTTGTCCTTTTTAGAGCGTTAGCATATAAATCACGCTCTACTTAGTGTTGTATTGAAAAGAGTCAATTGTGTTTGATGGAAGAAAGCAAATAATCCAGGGTTTGCAATGACACGAGGGTGAGTAAATGTTGAAAGAAATTGTCATTGTTGGGTGAACTATTCCTGTAAGTTCAAGAAGATTTATGTGCACTGGAAGCGGGGGAAAATCCCTTCCAGAAGAGCATCGAGGAATCAAGTGCATTAAAACGCACATCTTGCAGACGAGGGCTCTTTTGAACGGTTGGCATCATGTTTGGCTGGTGCGTAATGCTGGTTTCGGTGTTATGCTGATGTGAGAGCGTATGTGCAGGGAATGCACTCAGTGGTCCATCTATCGTTACGCTAATTCGGCCACTCTTTAACTAACGAGGCGAGTCTAAACGTGACAATCATCTGGAGAGACACCTGCATCTGCTACAGTTGATCACTGCCTGCGCTTCTTATGCTTCACAGACAACACGTAAACGCGGCTCGCGGTGCTCTTCAACTAAAACTAAGTGCTAATGTACCATGTCATTCACAAAAATAAACATTTTAAAAAGAAAATTTCACACAACAATAAAAATAATGCCAAAGGAAGTAACAACAATTCCTCAACTTAGGGCGTCTGAACCCTGGCATCGCCCAGACGGACAGGTTAAGAGGCAGCTTCGTGGTGACTTACAAAACGACAGGTTCGTCTGCGTTCCTTCCCTCCGTATTGCATACATACGTACATGTGGGAGTGCGAAGGTAGTATACAATAATACACAATTAAATAAAAAAGAGCATAGTTCAGCCAGACTCGACAAAACGCAAAGAGTGAGACTCCATGTTCAGTTCTGTGGGCTTCACAGGACTGGTAGCACCAGGTGAACTGGCTCGAGGGGTGTGTGGCGGTCCGAAGCCCTCCGGCCCGATGAGGTGTGGCAGAGAAGCTTTGCTCAGGCAAAGTACATGGTCCTCAGGGTGTCATGGTGAATCTGCACCGCTTTGGCCAGCGCTTGGGGATCCCGGCCGTTGCTCTGCCCGGAGACGTGGCTGCCCTCCCCGCTACAGACGGAGAGACAAGACAATGGAAGATGTAAGAACTGATATTGTTTCTGGGAGGCTGGGTAAAAAACTAATTTGATTTCATGATTTTAATCGATTCTCATTTTTACGAACCGACATTGATTCTTAAATCCCAAGAATCACTTAGTGAATTGAACAAGACATTATACCACACCAATAAATCGCAATAAGCTTTTGTGCTTTGTTACTCACTGGTGTAATGTAATGAAGTAATAATACTTTGTATTTTTTGGGAGAATCTGTACTTGATTTGAGTTTTTATATTCTGTCAACTTTTACTTTTACTCCGATACATTTGCCCAAAGCATTTTCATTACTTCACACTGCAAGCAAAAAAATATTATTAAGAAGCTCAATAGATCAAATAAACTGCATGTGCATTATGTGTTGATTATAAACATATATTCATTCAATAAATATTAAGAATATTAAAAAAAAAATCCCAATATTTGTATAGTCGTGGCCAAAAGAGGAAAACTGACATCTCACACTTTATTAGGATATTATTAAAGATGTTGTAAGCATATAACACATTATTTTACGGTGTCATTGTTACAGTGTAATTATATATTTTAGTACGTAATATTAATTAACTACATGTACTTACTATAGGGTTAGGGTAGGATTAGGGTTTGATTTAGGGTTATTTGCATGTACAGTAATATGCATAATTTACTGTTATTAATATGGTAAGTACATGTAACATATGTAACAAGGACACTGTAGAATAAAGTGTGTAGTTGTGCTTGGATTGATACATTTTTGATAACGCAATGAAACATATGCTGACATCACTTTTGGCCAGGCTGTCATACAAAGAAATGATGAGCACATGCTTCACTTTTGAGGCTCCACCCAAATTTAACGCATCGCTGATGCAGTTTCATGGCATCAAAGCTACAGATGCTCGTCTGTCTCACCTGTCATGTTCCTTATCCACCAGATGGTAGCGGGCTCGGAAAGCCACCAGCCGGGCGTAGTACGCAGGCGCTGGGATGGACACGGAGCGGGTGCAGCGCACATAGGTGTGGCACAGCTGGTAGGTGAGAATCTGCAGCTCGTCAGCCGTAAAGCGATTGTCGTCCCATAGGACGTAGTAGTGCGAGGGCCGGCTGGTGCCCTGAGACCAGGACAACAGAAGATCAAACCCCATTCTCAAGCGCACAGCCATGAACACCTGCACCAAGTCTGTGTGCTTACCTGAATGCCTGCGTGACTGCACAGGTAGAAATCAAACTCGAATGGATGCGTGATGCTGGTGTCAACCGTAGTTCCTGCTGGAATGTTCCCACTTTTCCCGATCTGAGCAAAACCACAGGAATTACAATGAACAATGAATTATTATCATTAACTAAAACTAAAACCATTAAAAAAAACATTTACATTACTTAAAATAAACATTAATTTGAATAGAAATAATTACATTTGAATAGGTTTCCTGGACAGAGCCTAGTCCTAGACTAAAATGGCCTTTTCAACCATTTTAAAAGAAATCAGCTTTCTCTGTCATGGTTTTAAATAGTCCTACACTTAGTCTAGTCCAGAGTTTACAGAGCTGACTTCCTGGAGGAAGACTAGAGCTACTCTATTAATCGTTACATGGCGATGTGGACGTGGACGACTCTGCATCGATGCAGTGATGGACCATAATCGATTACAGCCTACTGACGTTTCTCTGACATCATTCGTGACATACACGTTTCTCACCCACTATGTTAACTTTTGCAGCGTCATAGCATTTGCGTGTATGCGAGTGTGTGTATGTGAGAAGCCGTGTGAGTGTGTGCGTGCGAGGCTTCGTGTGTGTGCATGTGCGAGTGTGTGTGAGGCTCGTGTGAGTGTGTGTGAGGCTGCATGCATGTGCGAGTGAGTGTGTGCAAGGCTTCATACGTGTGAGTGAATGTGCGAGTGAGTGTGTGCAAGGCTTCATACGTGTGAGTGAATGTGCGAGGCTGCATGCATGCATGTGCGAGTGTGTGCAAGGCTTCATGAGTGTGCATTGCTGCATGCATGTGCGACTGAGTGTGTGCAAGGCTTCATGCGTGTGCAATGCTGCATGCATGTGCAAGTGAGCGTGTGCAATGCTTCATCAGTGTGAGTGTGTGTGCAAGAGTTCATGCATGTGCAAGTGAGCGTGTGCGAGGCTTCATGCATGTGAGTGTGCGAGGCTGCATGCATGTGCGTGCGAGTGTGTGCAAGGCTTCATAAGTGTGTGTGTGTGTGTGTGTGTGTGTGTGTGTGTGTGTGTGAAAGGCTTCATGCATGTGTGCGAGTGTGTGTGTAACTTAGTGTAACTTAAGTAAACTACTTGACAGTTTCATGCGCTTTTAGTTTTTAGTGTTTGTTCGTTCGAAATGCTCCTGCCGTCTGCTGAAGTTGTGTTTATTGTTTGCTACATTTCAAATAAAACAGCAGATAAACAGCAGATCAAATAAATAGGGAGTTCATATATCTCATGCTTGTATTCATTGACAAAAATGTAGCCATGTGCAGTAATATTGAAAATTGAGGATGCAACATATTGCATCGAATCATTAATAATCGTAATCGAGTTCAATCATGAGACCAGTTACGATTCACACCCCTAATGTATTTATATAATATTAAAATTCAAAATATTAACAAAAACTGTGATATAGTATAGTATAGCAATGATAGTAAAATAAAACACTTTTGGAATGACAACCTTAAAATGCTGTTTTTGAGAAACTCACTCGTTCAGATTTATCAGCACAGAAGAGGCGGGTGTGGTGGCGTTTTTGCACTACTATGTATGTGATTCCCGGTTGATAGTCCTTCTCCAGCTTGATGCAGGCGTCTCTGATGGCCAACAGCTCATAGTGCAGGATCTACACAAGGAAAACACATGACAAATCATCGTGAGACTGCAGCACGGACGCATTCAAATGACAGGCATAATGATTCTGAAAATTCAGCTTTGATCACAGGAATAAATTACACTTTACTATACATTTACATAGAAATTTAAACTGATCAAATAAATTGGTAAAAATCAAAAACATTAGTAAAATCTTACAGAGCCCAATCTTTTGAACTGTAGTGCATTTGATTGATTGATTGAATCATAATAGGGCCTTACTTGTGGTAACTGTCCTTCTGGAACGCCGTCCCTGTAGAAAATGATTCTGGTGGGTTTGAAGCGGGTTGACTTGTAGAATTGGATGAGTAATTCTCGCACCATGTAGGAGAGGTCTTCAATAATCTCCTGCCTGGGTCGCTGTACTCGTACTGTAGCGCAGTACCTGCTGGGATGAGCATCCATACTGCCCACCACCTGCCCAGATCAGTTATGTCAGAAGATAATATGTCAGAGGTGCTTACTGAACATCCAAAACAATGCTGTGTGTGGCTAAATGCACTCGATGTGTGCGTAGCAACAAATGATGGTATTTTGACCAGCTGAGAACTCGTGAAGAGCTTATAAAATGTGTAAAGGTGTCAAAACAGCGGCTACGTCACACACACAAACCAAAATCTGCTGTGAGGAGACGCGGTTCTGACGCCTGTACCGAACTGTGATGGGCAACATCACACCTATGCCAAGAAAAAACAGGTGTGCTTAAGCATTCTGTGCTTTTTTTAGGGTCGCATCTTGTGACATGATGTCTGTGATTTTGGTTAGTTTGCATGTCTTTGGTCTTGATCCGCTTGTTTTGTCCGCACCAGGGTTCAGACGGCAGCGTTCACAATTATTCAAATGACTAATGACTAAATGAACAATCGCACCAGGGGCCAAGTGTGAACACAGCCTTAGATTTCCTAGTTAATCACTGTGCCA
Source organism: Gobiocypris rarus (assembly GCA_023029165.1). Classification (NCBI taxonomy): domain Eukaryota; kingdom Metazoa; phylum Chordata; class Actinopteri; order Cypriniformes; family Gobionidae; genus Gobiocypris; species Gobiocypris rarus. The sequence continues at coordinate 38,793,154 of CM040926.1, read as the reverse complement.
TGACCCCAATCAGAAACAAATGTTCAGTCTTACTTGTGAAAGGTAATTCCCTGAGACATGTAGATGGTTCAGGTGTGTTTATTTGGGGTTGGAGCTAAACTCTGCAGGACAGTGGCCCTCCAGAACCGAGTTTGGAGACCCCTGGTTTAGACGTTGATCAGGTGACCGGGTGCACTACCGTTCAAAAGTTTGGGGTTGTTAAGACTTTCTAATGTTTTTGAAAGAAGTCTCTTCTGCTCACCAAAGCTGCATTTATTTGATCAAAAATACAGTAAAAATTCTGAAATATTATTACAAATTAAAATGTAAGTGTTTTCTATGTGAATATACACTCACCTAAAGGATTATTAGGAACACCATACTAATACTGTGTTTGACCCCCTTTCGCCTTCAGAACTGCCTTAATTCTACGTGGCATTGATTCAACAAGGTGCTGAAAGCATTCTTTAGAAATGTTGGCCCATATTGATAGGATAGCATCTTGCAGTTGATGGAGATTTGTGGGATGCACATCCAGGGCCACAGCTCCGTTCCACCACATCCCAAAGATGCTTTATTGGGTTGAGATCTGGTGACTGTGGGGCCATTTTAGTACAGTGAACTCATTGTCATGCTCAAGAAACCAATTTGAAATGATTCGAGCTTTGTGACATGGTGCATTATCCTGCTGGAAGTAGCCATCAGAGGATGGGTACATGGTGGTCATAAAGGGATGGACATGGTCAGAAACAATGCTCAGGTAGGCCGTGGCATTTAAACGATGCCCAATTGGCACTAAGGGGCCTAAAATGTGCCAAGAAAACATCCCCCACACCATTACACCACCACCACCAGCCTGCACAGTGGTAACAAGGCATGATGGATCCATGTTCTCATTCTGTTTACGCCAAATTCTGACTCTACCATCTGAATGTCTCAACAGAAATCGAGACTCATCAGACCAGCAGACACTCAGTCTTCAACTATCCAATTTTGGTGAGCTTGTGCAAATTTTAGCCTCTTTCTCCTATTTGTATATTTTGGAGATGAGTGGTACCCGGTGGGGTCTTCTGCTGTTGTAGCCCATCCGCCTCAAGGTTGTGCGTGTTGTGGCTTCACAAATGCTTTGCTGCATACCTCGGTTGTAACGAGTGGTTATTTCAGTCAAAGTTGCTCTTCTATCAGCTTGAATCAGTCGGCCCATTCTCTTCTGACCTCTAGCATCAACAAGGCATTTTCGCCCACAGGACTGCCGTATATTGGATGTTTTTTCCTTTTCACACCATTCTTTGTAAACCCTAGAAATGGTTGTGCGTGAAAATCCCAGTAACTGAGCAGATTGTGAAATACTCAGACCGGCCCGTCTGGCACCAACAACCATGCCACGCTCAAAATTGCTTAAATCCCCTTTCTTTCCCATTCTGACCTTCAGTTTGGAGTTCAGGAGATTGTCTTGACCAGGACCACACCCCTAAATGCATTGAAGCAACTGCCATGTGATTGGTTGATTAGATAATTGCATTAATGAGAAATTGAACAGGTGTTCCTAATACTCCTTTAGGTGAGTGTACAGTGCAGTGTAATTTATTCCTGTGATCAAAGCTGAATTTATCATCATTACTCCTGTCTTCAGTGTCACATGATCCTTCAGAAATCATTATAATATGAGGATTTGCTGCCTAAGAAATATTTATGATTATTATCATCAATGTTAAAAATGCAGTAATATTTTTGTGGAAACCATGATACTTTTTCCAGGATTCTTTGATGAATAGAAATGTAAATATTTTGTAACATTTTACTGTTCCTTCTAATCAATTTAATGTATCTTTGCTGTCATAAAAGTATTAATTTACCGACCCCAAACGTTTGAATGGTAGTTTATGTATTAGATAAAAAAACTACATTTCAATAGTTGCACCAACATTTTTGAATGTTTACACGTGCGAAAAAAAAAAAGCAAAATGGTTGACAATGCAAATGTTTCTGGACTGTTTCTGTCTAGTAAGCAACCGCCTAACAAAAAGTGCTAAAAAGTGAGAGAAAAAAATCTAAACAAAGTGAAAAAATAAAACTGCATACACCAGAGCAGTGCGTGTCAGCAACACTGAAAAAAAATGCAAATAATGCAAAACAGACGTGAGTGTCTGCAGACGGCCTGCGGAGAAGTCACAGAAATCTGCCGCCCCTGGTTGCAGAAAACCAGAATTGGTTGTCGTCAGCAGTTTACCTCATGTTCCCTACACTCCTCCACACCATCGAGCCTCTGTAAACGTTCCCTGTATCCGTCTGCGTGACTCAGCCCTTTGTCACCATTGCTTGGCAACGGGCAAAAGAGTACACGCTTACAAGTGGTTGCATGCGCAGAGCGGGAGGTGACATAATTTCCTCCACATCTGTGAGTCACCGGCGAGCCATTTTCCCATTTCAAAGCTCCCATCCTGTCCTGCCCTACTCCGGTACATCCTCCCTTTCACTCCCACCTGTATTCTGAGCCACTTCCAGGGTTGTCAGCGCCGTTAAGTACAGCAAACTGGGCGGCTCTCAGCCAAAATGAGCAGCAGGGCGATAATTATAGCCTTCTATATAAGACTAAAATTATGTGCCGTTCAGCTCAGGTTGGGTCTGAGAGTTGCGTTACATTTATATAACTTCATTATGTCCCAGATCAATAATAGCTCCTCTTGTCCTGTTAGGTCAGTTCAGGCTTTGTTTATCTCAATTAAAATGAAATACATGTGGATAAAATCGTTGCTGGATAGAATAATCTTGTTTAAAGAGGACCTATTATATGGAGGACCAAATTACTCAAAATGAAATAAATAAATAAATAATGAATTCAAAAAAACAACAATTAAATGTACCAGTTTATTATGAAATAATTAAATAATTACTTAAATAATTAATTTAATAATTAATTTAATTAAATATTAATTAAATAATTAAATAAATAAATGTATCTATTTATTTTGTAAAATTACATGAAATGATTTAATATATTTCACAATCACCTCTTCCACACACACTATTGTTATGTTTAAAAATAATTTTTTTCATTATTAAATGTGCTTTTTCAAAAAGCCGTTTTTCACGAATCATGCATTTCCAAAGCACGATTTTCCCAAAGATTTTTTTCATAATAATAGAGGACATTTCACAAATGCCAATCAACAGGTAGTGGGCGGTGCTTGGCGCTGATTGGTTTGAAGTTAAAGAGTCGACAGACATGACAGATCGATCTGTGTGTGCTGTGGTGACATCACGGGGTGCTTCTCATTTCTTATTTGTGACTGAAAATGTATTTTGACTCTATTGAATTTTCTAAAAACCTGTAAATGATGAGAAATGTGGCTGTGTTTAAGTAAGTGTGTTTTTATCTTGATCAATTCCTACCGCCATATTAATTTATAATCAATTCCCCTATTTCCCCTTGCAACTTGCCAGACCCAGACAGGAAAAAGTTATCAATCTGAAAGGATTATCCAATCAGCGCCAAGCCCCGCCAACTGCCTGTTGATTGGTTTTTGTGAAATGTCCTCCATTATTATGAAAAAAAATCTTTGGAAAAATGTTGCTTTGGAAATGCATGATTCCCCAAAATAGGCATCATTCGTAAATGCAGCATATTATTATGAAAAACATCTTTTGAAAAAGCACATTAAATAATAAAAATAGATTTGTATCTATTTGGAAGAGTGTGGTGATTGTGAAATATATTAAATAATTTCATGTAATTTTACAAAATAAATAGATACATTTATTTATTTAATTATTTAATTAATGTTTAATCAAATAAATTATTTAATTATTAAATTAATAAATAAATTATTTAATTAATTATTTAATTAATTATTTCAGAATAAACTGGTACATTTAATTGTTGTTTAATTGAATTCATTATTTATTTAATTATTTAATTTTGAGTAATTTGGTCCTCCATACTATTATGCCCTTTATCAAAGTCCTGAATTTGAGTTTTCTAGAATAGATTTTCATTATTTCCCCATATTCTCCATTGTTGCGGCTCCTCTCTCCCCAGTCTGTCAGTAACGCTCTGTTTAGTTCCTGTCTCTATGAAGCCCCTCCTTCTGAAAAGCACACTCTACTCTGATTGGTCGGCGTGAGCAGTGTGTTGTGATTGGAAGTGTGTTTGGGAAATGCCCCGCCTCTTACCATAACCGGCAACACACTAATTACAGGCCCCGCCCCTTTTTCCTGCGTTTGAATGATTTAATTGAGGAATATTGTGACGTGTTTGTTACCGGAAGAAAACTCAAGCCTACAATGGAGGCGTTTCAGGGAGTTCAGAAACACTGACACTGATATCGAGAAGAACTCAGTTTGGAGGGATTCTTGGGACTTTGCAGACCTTGCATCAAACATTACACACTAAAGAAAGATGAACATGGACATGAACAACAACAACATCAGCCCTCGGGCCAACACAACACGCATGGGTCGAGGAGAGTTGAAATCAGGTCAACTTCATGGTAATGAGATAAGACGCGAATGTAGAAGTGCTCCGCTTGAGAGGACTCCAGAGAACGGGTCCTGTAAACTTTGGATCCGGCCACACTAGTTCCCAAGCAAAATGGAGGAGAGGTTGATCATTGCTGTGGCGGGTTTGATAAGAAGGCGCTCAACACCATTCATAGGCAACATTTTCAAGCTAGAACGCTTGTTTTTCAGCGGGAATGCAATTAATTTGCTCAAAACAACACCGATTTGACCAACTGCATTAAAGCTACACTTTATCCAGGACAGTTATTGTAATGTAGGCTGCACACACATTAAAGGGTAGTTCACCCAAAAATGAGTCATTAATGACTCACCCTAATGTCGTTCCAAACCCGTATGACCATCTCCGGAACACAGTTTATGATATTTTAGATTTAGTCCGAGAGCTTTCTGTTCCTCCATTGAACGTGAATGCACGGTATACTGTCCGTGTCCAGAAAGGGAGGAAGAAAGGTAATAAAAACATCATCAGTAGTCCATGTGACATCAGTTGGTTAGTTAGACTCTTTTGAAGCATCGACAATACATTTTGGTCCAAAAATAACAAAAACTACGACTTTATTCAGCAATGTCTTCCGTGTTTGTTTTAATCCCGCTGCTGATGTGTCATCTGGTGCGCCATAGCTTCGCTTGTAGTCTGAGGGAGACGCACGCTTTGCATCACTGTGGACTCGTGAACGCGGATTCAAACAAACACTGAAGAGAAGACAATGCTGAATAAAGTCGTAGTTTTTGTTATTTTTGGACCAAAATGCATTTTTCGATGCTTCAAAAGAGTCTAACTAACCCACTGATGTCACATGACTACTCTGATGATGGTTTTCATACCTTTCTTCTTCCCTTTCTGGACACGGACTGTATACTGCTCATACACTTTCAATGGAGGGACAGAAAGCTCCACGGCTAGCAAACGTCTCCTATAAACTGCATGTTGAAATTAGACTAGCACTTACCAATGAACACAAAAGCCACACCACACAAATGGCTTTTAATAGGTTTGTTGCGTTAACAAACATGTACAATTGTTAAGTTCTTTCCATGGATCAATTTTTCTTTCTTTCACATTTAAAATATTTCATGAGGTTAACTTACTTGTGTTCAGTCTGCACACCTCGCTTCAGTGCTTGTTTGCTTTGCGGCCCCCTTAAATACAGTTTAAAAAAGACCAAGCATTCGATCTACGTCAGCGCGTCCATGAATCTTTCCACAGCGTCGTTGGCCAGAGCGAGCTTTCACGGCGCTGTGAACGCACAGATCAGGTTTGGAACGACATGAGGAATTAATGATTTAATTTTTTGGTGGTGAACTAACCCTTTAAGCTTTATCAGCAGTGCCGATTGACACAGTTTTTGACCAATGGATTGGAAATGACTTTCCCAGCTGTTTGTGATTTATAGATTTTTTAATAAATTTTATAGTCTGTAAAAGATGTGCACAACCCCAATTTTTTTTTTAACAAATTTACAAATTTTCTTAGCTATTCCAGGCACTGAAATCACAATTTTACCCTGATATTTCCAAAGTATTTCCATGTCTATGAAATAATCTGCACATCTGGATGAGCATTCAAAAGTTTAGGGTGGGTGAGATATTGTAATGTCTTCTGCTCGCCAAGACTGCATTAATTTGATCAAAAATATGGTAAAAATGTGAAATATTATTACAATTTAAAAGAACTGTTCTCTATGTGAATATACAGTAAAGTGTAATTTATTCCCGTGATCAAAGCTGAATTTATCATCATTACTCCAGTCTTCAGTGTCACATGATCCTTTTCCCCCAGGATTCTGGGGAAAAGAAAGCATTTATTTGATCAAAGTCTTTTCTATCCTTTGTGATAATGCATCCTTGCTGAATAAAAGTATTAATGTCTTTTCTTCTTTTTTTTAAATTGTACCGACCCCAAAAGTTAGAATAATAGCGTTTTTGCACATTGACTAAATTATAGTTTTTTACACCAGACTATTATTATTGCATGATCTATTTCAGATAAACCTGCATCTAAACAGCTCTTAAAAACAGCACAAACTGTTTTGTCTACTTGACTATGGTTGTGTGATAGTTGCACATTTTAAATGTTTATTCATGTGAAGTTTTAGCTTAAACAGCTTCTCAGCTCTACCTGGGTTTAAAATCTCATTTGAAGTGCAGAAGAGAATTGATAAGAACAGTGTTGAAGCGCAGCGTGTGTGTGTGTGTGTGTGTGTGTGTGTGTGTGTGTGTGACATGCTCACAGCAGTAATAGACGGCTTCTTCCCGTCACCAGCCGGCGGGTGAGTAACATCTGCTCCGAGGAAGATCACTGGCTGCTGGAACACTGCAGACCTGTGCAAAGCAGGGAGAAAGCGTTGATTGACGCGCCATGATTTGGGGGAAAAAATAATGTCTGATAAATGTTTCTAGATTTTAAAAAGTCTAGGTTTGCTGTGTTTGTATGTAGGGCTGCACGATTTGGCCCAAATCTTTGCGATTATATATAAATATGGCTATAAAACATTATTATTTTTAATACAAAATACTAAATAAAAACAAAATAGTACAATAGTATTATTTCCTTTTTTTAATTATAATGAATAATAATAAAAAAATAAAAACAAATAATAAAATATACAAAATACTAAATAACTTTTTTCTTGGTTTGTTTTATTTAGTATTTTTAATATCTTATTTACTATTATTAATAATAATAAATATAATATAATATAAAAATATGAAAACAATAAATATTACAAAAGTAATAGTTCTCTTGTTTTTATTTAGTATTTTGTACATTTTATTTATTTATTATTACTACTATAAGTATTATTAAATATAAATAATAATAATAATAATAATAATAATAATAATAAAGAAAATAATATCAAAATATGAAAAAACTTAATATAAAAAATGATAGTTTTTTTTTACTTAGTATTTTTATATTTTATTTATTATTACTAATCATAATAATTATATCAATACTAATAAATAAATTAAACAAAATACTAAATAAAAAAATATTACAATAGTCATATTTCTTTGTTTGTTTTATTTATTAGTTATTTATTTGTTATTAATATTTTAAGATTGTATTAATTATTATTATTATTACTTTTATTATTATTAATAATAATAATACAAAAATAAAATACCAAAATAATAAATAAAAGCTAAATATTACAATAGTATTTTTCTTGGTTTGTTTTATTTAGTATTTGTAATATTTTATTTATTAATAATAATAATACATAATATAAAATTATGAAGAGTTTTTTTTAACAAAAGTAATAGTTATCTTGTTTTTATTTAGTATTTTTATATTTTATTTATTTATTATATTACTATTATTAATAGCTAAATAATAATAACAATAATAAAGAAATACATATAATATAATATAAAAAGCAAAAACTAAAAAGTAATAGTTATTTTGTTTCTATTTTTCTATTTTATTTGTTATTACTACTAATAATAATTATAACAATAATATTAAATAAAATATAAAAATACTAAACAAAATATTGCTATTAATGTAAAATAAAAAACAAGAATTTAAGAAAAATAATATAAATAATTATTACTTTTTTTTACATTGCAACTGTAAAATTACAATACTAATATTTATGGATGTCTTAATTCTTCATTTTCAAATGTTAAACCATCAATCATTTATTTTGACAGAAAACTGCATTGGCACGCTTCACTCAGAAACACACCGCGCATATACTGTATGTATTTAATTAAAACCTTCCTTTGCAATCCTTTGCGATTTGATAATTGCACTAAGCCATATGGCATATATAATTCAGCCCTAGTGTCAATGCTAACGGACTGCATATGACATCTAAACGCATCCAGGCAGAGACACTTCAACACTCTCACCGTTGATGCGGGACCAGGATGTTGTTGATGCCGCCGAGTTTGACGTTGATTTTGAGGCAGAGGTTGGAGAGCGTCTGAGGGGAGGTTTTCACCACGTTCTTCACCTGCACACACTGAGTGGCCATTCCTAGAAGAGTGTCTCCAACACGCTTCACTTCCGCTGCACAAATCAAACGTGTGTTTGTTAGTCTGAAGCGTTCGGCAGGAGGGCGGCTCCGCTCGTGACTCTCTTACCATAGACGGGTGTTTTTCCCGGCAGGATGACGATGATGAGCTGCAGTCCAGAGTAGGTGTTCTTCAGGTGTCTGAACATGGGCTCCACGCTGTCGGCTCCCTGAGCGTACTTACAGAAACACGGCTGACCCTGGATGGGCATCCCAGCATCCTTTGAGATCTTACGCAGCTGGTCGGTGAAGTTCCTGAGGAAGAGATTGTCGCAAACATTAGCACTGAAGTACTCGTGGCTGTATTATTCTGTACTATATGTGGCCGTCCTTACTTGAGCACCTCTTCCCGACACTGTTTCTGCGGGGCGAAGCAAGCGATGGCCCAAACTTTGATCTCAATGCCGTTGTAGAACTGCTTTCCCCTCATATCCCACACACCCTGGTTGGGAGTCGCGATGGCACGATTCTGTTCACCGTCAGATAAAGTGAGAGAATTTAGAAACCTCACACAGGAGGTGATGATGGTGCGTCACTGGAGTCTCTCCACACTGAAGTCTCAACAGTTATGCATTTAGCTTTTAACCAGTGACAACGTTTTTGGGAGTCTCTTCTGCTCACCAAGGCTGCATTTATTTGACCAAAAATACAGTAAAATCATTAATAATGTGAAATATTATTGAAATTTAAAAGAATGTGTTTGAATATATTGTAAAATGTAATTTATTCCTGTGATTAAAGCTGAATTTTCAGCATCATTACTTCAGAAATCAAGAAACATTTCTGATTATTATCAGAGCCCAACCGATATGGGTTTTTTGGGGCCGATGCCGTTATTATGGAGTTAATATCGATATATCAGCCGATAATCTTTATGTGTATATTATAGTACCAGTGCTTTCCAATTGGTGTGTCCAAACTTTTGACTGGTACTGTATGTATATACGGTAATACAGTATAGTGTGGTTAAAAGTACCGACCTCGATACCAATTCGGTACTGAAGTTTTAAAAATGTGCCGCTTTGAGCTGTAATCGTAAACACCTCTGACTGGCCATTGTGCTCACGCGCTCATCGGATGTGCCTGTGATTGGCTACAATGATCAACGCACGGCAGCGCTTGAAAGCACACGGAAGTGTTTGAAAAAGCGGGAGCGGGAGCGTTTGAAAGCACAAGCAGGCGTCGACCAGCGGACCGGTAGGCTGACAGACGCCTGCATTCAAACGCTCCGTGTGTATCTGTGCAAGCACTCTGAGAAAAGCGTCATTGATGTATATTTATAACATGTTTGTGAAGCGCTGATCATTGTAGCCAATCACAGATGTGTTTGATGAGTGCGTGAGCGCGATGGCCAGTCAGAGGTGTTTACGATTACAGCTCAACAGCGCTCAAAGCGGCACATTTTTAAAACTTCAGTACCGATTTGGTATCGAGGTCGGTACTTTTGACAACACTAATACAATATATACATAATATACATACATTGTACATAAATACAACCGAACAACCACGATTGAAAAACAGCTCTTTTCATGGTTTTCCATGTAGGTCTTAACTAGATTTTGAGGAAATAGTAATCAAATGTCAAATATCACTTCATAATCTTCACTGTATAAATATAGATTCACTCTTACTAAAGTTATTCAGTCAAAAGCCGTGAGTGATTTTTGTTTTGTTTTGTCTTTTGTTATCTCGTCTTTTATAAGAAAACACTTCCCTGCCATTGGCGAGGTTTTTCCATGTTTCCACTGTCATACGGTAGAGGTCGCTATTACACATCTTCTGAACGAGGACAGAATCTCCTGATCAAAACCAAGCGGAAACCTCCCGCAGTCTCTCTTGAAGCCGATACGGAAGTGACTTAAACTGCAGTTCTTCGACTGGCCACTAGAGACCGGCTCCAGAAGGAGCAGAATCTCATTGAGCTCATGTTAAAATGCCCAACTTTACAGCAGAATAAAACATGTTGACAACCTGGGACAAATTGTGTTTTTGGTCTATTCGGCTAATTTTGCCCTTCGTGACAACTGTGAGGGGGGTGAATTTTTTTATAACTCATGCGTTTACATTATATAAAGCCTTAAAGTTCTGCATAATTAATGGCGTGGCCACTTTGAGTGACAGGTGGATTGCTGTTTGTCTGCTTTCTGTTAGTCACACGTCACCTCAGCTCCATCCACGTCCCGCCTCTTTGCCCATTTTCTGTTATCCGGGAGTGACACACTGCTAAGATGGCAACGGCCAGCTCGACCCTACTTTACGCTTCAAAAGAGTTTACCCTACTTTACGCTTCAGAGTCCTATGGGTGACGTCACGGACACTACGTCCATATTTTTATACAGTCTATGCTTGAAACACAGGAGAAGAAGAGGCAGGAACGAGCAATCTCATATAAGCAGATGCATATGTAAAATAACGAGATCATCAACATTAAACAGCTTATAAATCAAAACTATAGTTATTGAATAAAATATGTTGACGCTATGAAGCTACTCCATCTCTATCTACTCCATCTGTGTTTGATCCTCGTTCTGAATCCTATCTGTATGTAGTCTTTGACAGCTTTTTGCTCAAAATTTAGCTTTTTTCATGAAACTGACCCGCATTCAAGTGTTGATAAAAACTGAATGCATAATGCTAGGGTCTGTTCTTTCTTTTGATATTTAGCATGTTCAGATATTCTGTGGGCCATGAAACTGGTAAAAATGACCAAAAACACTGGCGGTGACTGCCATGTGTACGTTCACAAAGACATAACCAACTATTTTTCCGATGATACTCGACAAGACAGGCATTTTGACATAATTTTGTGTGAATATTTGCACGCTGTGAGATGCGTTCATTTCGGTGGCATATCTGCGGCATATGCGCTGAAGCCAATATATCTGCAACAGGCTCATATCGGCCGATAAATCAGTCGGGCTCTATAATCAATGTTAAATTACACAGTTGTGGAATCTCTGATGAATATTTTTCAGGATACTTTGATGAATAGAAAGATCAATTTAAAAACAAAATAAGAAATGTTGGTATTAAATGTAAAAAAAACACTTTTGATCAATTCAGTGCATCCTTTCTGAATGAAAGTATTAATTAAATGACTTTTGAATGGTAGCTTATCACAGTTTCCACAAAAATGTCAAAAACAATCAGAAATGTTTCTTGAGCAGCAAATCCTCATATCAGAATGATTTCTGAAGGATCATGTGACACTGAAGACAGGAGTAATGATGATAAATTCAGCTTTGATTACAGGAATAAATGACAATTTTAAATATATTACAATAGAAAACAATTATTTTAAATTGCAATAATATTTCACTATATTTTGGTTTTTATTGAATTTTTGATCACATAAATGCCGACTTGATGAGCAGAAGAGACTATCAAATATATTTAAAAAAATTCTATTCATCAAAATCCTTCAATGCGATGTAAGTCATTTTGGGGAAAAAAACATCCACCTAATTAGTGTTTTAGTGAGCAGAAGACACTTCTGTCAAAATCATCATCATTATTCGAAACTTTTGACCGGTTGTGTATTTTATACGTTCATGCATTCACTGGGAATCGAACCCATAACCTTGGCGTTGCAAGCGGCAGGAACTCCTGTTTAAGATCTGGAACAGGAGCAGTTTGAGCTTCAGATACAGTAATATGGCTCTTACCCGACCACCGTACTGCAGGATCGGAGCGGGAAGGACTCTCCCGGTCACCTCGGCCATGTCGTCCTTCACTTTGATTCCAAACTCTTGAATGTAGGGATCCAGATTAAAGTTTGCATTCTTCATCTGAGCAAAAAATGTATAAATAGAGATAATGAAAATGTCTCTCATACAGGCAATATGAACCTGCATCACAGCCCATTTCACTTCTGTAATGTGATGCATTATTGACTGAAAGTTGAGAATGAGGAAAGAAATTTAATAATTTTATCCATCAGGAAATGAATTGAATATATTACAGTTATGACAAGATTAGAGGGTTATATCATTATTAAAAAGAGGAGCCAAAGGAAACAAACATATATTAGGAGTTTATTGTCTTACGTTTCGGACACACATTGGGAGCTGACGCTTGAAACAGACAGTGGTTTATAGGATGTGCAAATAAATGGGTCTTTATCATCGCTGAAGTGAATGACGATACGATTGCAAATGCACAAGCAAGCGAACATGACACACAAGCAACCTCTGCCTTCCCTCCTTGAGTTCTCTCCAGTGCCGGAAAGCCTGATCGCAAGCCTTCTTTTGTTCCATAGACATTTTCCACATGTGTTTTTTTATCTGCAATCTCTCTCTTTGTCGTCACTCTGCTAATGTCCGTCCTGTGTGTCGTGTCTTTTGAATAATGATGTGCACTGAGCGCTCTCTTCTCACCATCATTAGTAGACACGCCCCTTACTGCTGATTGGCTACACGTTTGTTTTGCTACTCGGCCCGAGATACTTTTCTAAAGCAGTTTTGAAATACCACTTACCCCACCTTTAAATGACAGTCAGCAGCCGGTTTATTAGGCTGCTGTCACTTTAAGAACTAATGCACGGATCCAATATAATGATACACACTGATTTTCTTTCTCAATTGTTTACGTTCACGTAAGCCATAAGCGAATGTGTTTATGAGGATACTTGCTGAGACGGGGAATTGTGACAATAATTTTGAATGTATGTGTTCGTTCAAGCACAAAAAGACGAGAAAGAGAACTAAATTGGGTGTTTGCATGCTCAAAATGGTCAAATATTTTGCCATTATTCGCAATAACCTCTTCTACTGTTTACAATAACATATGAACATACAGTATATCCAGCAGGAGCAGGATTGACCATTGGGGTTGACCTTCTGGGAGACTGACAGATGCATTGCTGAAGCAACGGCGCAAACTGTAGTTTAGCATCAGTTCGACGAGGGCTTTGTCTGAATGCGTGTTGCGATGACGTCACACAATGCGCCAAGGCTAGGGTGACCATATTTTGATTACCGAAAACCAGGACACTCGGCCCAGCAATGAGATACTCAAATGATACTCGAGTGCCAGTCAATTTAATGGCCCAATCATTTTCATCGCTTTATTAAAAACAGCCGGGACAGGACTTGAAACAGGACACGTCCTGGGAAAACAGGATGTTTGGTCACCCTAGTCTAGGCCCAAAATCTGTGTGAAATCTGCCGCAATCTAGAAAAAAGCTCCTCCTCCACAGGAAATAGTGTGCGGGTCTTCTTGCGCTTGAATGATTTAAAAATTGCATTAAAATCACATTTTCTGTGAGTGTTCATTGGATGTGTGTGCAGCACGGAAAATAGCACGCGGATCTTCTTGCATTTGATCATGTTAAAATGCACACAAAGGAATCGATAAGATGAATCATAATTAAAATTTTATAACAAGTATCTGATTCCAGAATAGAAATCGATTTTTGCTTCCACACCCTAGCCTCGATCCCAAGCAGACTCCTTACAGCCGAAGCAAACGACCAAAGGCTCATTCTACGATCTGAAGTCTGAGAGCAGCAAACCTTTGCATTTGGATGATTCTGGATTAAAAGTTATCAGAGAAAATATGATTATCTCTGTGTGTATAATCAAACCAAAAAAACTAATTTGATAACAAAATGAATAATCTAAACCCTTTATCCAAATATCACCATACTCAATTTTTATGAAAGATTTTGTACGCATATTGCGTAGTTGTGCATGGAGTCGATGGTTTTATTTGTGATTATAATGCAATTAAACATGACAAATTGTGCAGACATAGTCTTACAAAGAAATGATGAAGACTTGATGAAGATTATGTTTCAGTCAATTTATGCTTTTTGTTTTTCTATGTATTTTTTTGCTTGGTAAAATAAAACCTGCTGCTGTGGTTTGCCTTTTTTTGCCAAATAATTTAACTAAGGTTAGTTCTTCCTTCATATAAAATATTTAAAAATATATTAAATATTTGCCTCATATTGTGATGGTTTAATCAAACTTGTAGGGTCATTAAAACCAAATATCCCTTCCTTGCTTCACCTTTAAATATCCTTTCCTTACATCCTTACACCTTTTGGCCACTACTGTATCTTGTCAAATGTCCAGCCCCATATTATCCTATGGGTAAAAATACTCTGGCTATGTAGCCATGGCAACAATGCACTTGTGCTCATTATATGTAAACCTGGCCATGGTTTCCCTCATGCACACTAGAGGTCAGCACTCACCAGTCTGCTGATCTCCTCCTGTCTGTCTGGTGCTGATCGTGCTGTGGCTTTGATCATGGTGGATGTTTGATTATCTGTCAGTTTCTTGATGCACCGCTGCCCTGCTACAATGTTGCACACCTACGAGAACAGCAAACTGTATAAGAACAGAGAATGCGGTCAATCGGCGTCACAGCCGTGTGGATGACAGGACTTACCTCCAGGGGCAGGTAGGTGTGCTTCTGCTCCTGCCCCACCTGTAGACAGGGCAGGTGAGGGTATTTCAGCTGCAGGTTGTACTTCTGCTTGAAGTATTGAGCCACGGTACATTCTACCGTCTGTCCGCTTTCAAGCTGTAACGGAAACCTGGGGACATGATAGACAGGATCAAGAACGGCAGTTATTTTACAAACTATTTGACTGCAAAAAACAAAGACGCACTTCATACAGATACACATATACTGTAAGTGTCTGTCACACATCAATGTTGAACATTAACATTAACCCAAAGTGAAATTAGTGATGCACCAAAATACTGAAACCTAAATGAAAGATTTAATTTAGCCAAAAAACTAGTAATAAATCAATTAATCATTTGTCAATGCTCAAATAAAAATGTTGCACATAAACATTTAAATTGCATGGAAGTCAATTTTTTTTATACATTTTTAAATGATACAATTATATTTTTACTTCAATTTTACTTTGAAACATAAGCATTTAAACAGTGGCTGTAATAAAAAAAATGTTAAGTGAAAATATAATAATTATAGTTCATATATTAAGCATAATGCTCCTCTCTAGAGTTATTTATAGACACTGATAACACTGAAACGCAGTTAAAAATACACCATCTGAGAAGTGCTAATTAAACGTCACCATTTCGGTTCCTCCAAAACTGTTTTGGCCACAACTGTAAATTCATTTTCTGCCAAATATTTTCAGTTGCTGGAATTTCAGGGCATCACTATGTATAATATCCAATAACTCAAAGAATTATGAAAAATGGAAGTGTGATTTAGGGTTTGAACGACTTCGACTTGAACGAGATTGTTTAAGTCGACATTTATGTGACTAAAGTCGAGTTGACGCTGATGATGACTTTAACAAATAAGTCTGAACCTCAAGCCGAGACTCGAGCAGCTATGGCATATGACATATTGTTCCTACATACAGTAATAGCTTATTTTTGTCAGTTCTTTTGTCTTGGGGTTGTTATATTTCTCACAGATTTCTGCTCGTTCTAAATCAGATTCAGATAAAGTAGCACAGTAAAGATTACATTTTTATGAATGCATTAGTGAGAGTGTGAATTTATTCTACCTAACAGTGTCTCTCTACTAATAGTGAAGCTGTGGGTTTCAGTTATCAAGAAATATATGCTAGAACTTTTCAGTTTCTAAACTATTTTATTGATCAATTAAATAGTGTTGATAGTAAGTTTATGTGCAAACTTCTGTCTGTATGTGTGTATTTGTTACAATGCAGTTGAAAATGTGCATTCACACGATCAATTTTGAGCATCCAGATGGAATATTCAAACATGTCTTGAGGATCGCTCTCGGAGTATGCATTTATTTTGTCATTTTACTATAAAAAAAAGTGGATTTCAAAGATTGTTTTATCCTGTTGCGCCCTCTATAGGCCAACGACTATTGCAGAGCGTTAAAGTCAACTAGTCTGTGCAACCCCTAGTTTGTCCTCCCATATGAAAATGATACTATCGTTCCGTTCCCAGAACTATACTCACGTTTGGTGACTAGCCGGGCGACGCGTGACGTTGCAGACACGGTACTTCCTTTTCATTTGACCACAGTGCGTGACCTCCACCTTCAGACCTGGAAATGTCCACCAGAACCAAACACACAAATACAGGTGAAACAGCATGAAGAAGCTTGTTATGGCTATTATTATATGAAGTTTTCAAAACATTAGCAACACAAACTGCAAAACTAGATTGCATGCATTACAAATCCACAAATCTGACTACACTTCAAGCATTCGGTTTAATTGACAGACACCACATTTCTGTTTTTGTCATGTTGCTCCTCTAGCCAATTTATTTTGCAGTTCCCTGCACCAGCACCATTTCGGCATTTCACCAGTGTGAGGTACAGAAACTGGGCAGCACTCACCGCCACAGCAGGGTAGCAATTACAGTATTCAGTATAAGACCAAAAAGAAGCGCAGATACACAATAATTCCCACAGGTCAGAATTTAGGATCACATCACTGATTTATAAAGAGGACCTAATATGCCCTCTTTCAAAGTCTTGATATTGTTTTGGGGCTCTACTAGAACAGATTTTCATGGTTGAATGTAAAAAGAAAACCCATACATTTTCATAATTTGATTGTTGGAGCTCCTCTCTTCCCAGTCTGTCAGTAACGCTCTGTTAAGTTCCTGTCTCTATGAAGCCCCTCCTTCTGAAAAGCACACTGTACTCTGATTGGTCAGCAGTGAGCAGTGTGTTGTGATTGGTCAAGCGCTTCCAACGTGTTTGGGAAATGCCCCGCCCCTTTCCATAACCAGCAGTTTCAACACACTACTTACTAACTCAACCAGGCCCCGCCCCTTTATTCTGCGTATGAATGATTTAAATGAGGAATATCGTGATTGTGTTCGTTCTGGAACAAAATCCAAGACTACAATGGAGGCGTTTCAGGGAGTTCAGAAACACTGACACTGATGTAGAGAAGAACTCCCGCTGGAGGGACTTTGTGCTTTAAGAAGAAAGCTGAACATGTAAAAAAGCATAATAGGAGCCCTTTAAATCGATTTCTGTATAAAAGCATGTTATCAAAATGACTCATCTAATTCAATTTAACAAACAAATGACAAGGCAAACCCATGGCAGGATGCTGAGATCATCCAATGACTTCACCTGATACTTCATGTTCAAATAGTGTAAAAGTACACATTCGTGGGGCTTTTGGTTCGGCATGCATTTGTGAGTCAAATCTGAAATGCTCAAGTTTCTCCCTTGGATGGGATAATACTGTTTATATCGATATACTTTGATGAGAATGCATCTGAGAAACAATAAAAAGACACAGAGTGAACAGCTGTGTGAGAAGTGCATGATCCGAGTTATCCTAAACATGATATGTGCTTTATATTAAGTGCTTTAAACTCACTCAAGAGCATACGGTTTAAAGCGGCTTGCCCTCATGAGTCATGTCATATGTATGCGCTGTTTAATGCTTAAAGTCAGCATGAGACGGAAGTTGTGATAATCTTTTCCTCCCAATTGTGACGTATATCTGAGTGAAATGGCTTCTGGAACAAGAACAAATATAGGATGGGGATTGAATTTTGTCCATGGGAAATTTGATTGGATGGTTGTGGTTTGCTATTGGCGGATCACGTGATTGACAGGTTGCCCCGCCCTCGTCATCAGAGAAAAGATACCGCTGCAAGATTACGAAGCACATTAATTAAAAAATATATATACATTTAGCCAAAATACACTATATTGCAAAACGTTTTGGGACACCTGTCTTTAAATGCAAATGAACATTAATAACATCCCATTCTTAATCCGTAGGGTTTAATATGGAGTCGGCCCACCCTTTGCAGCTATAACAGCTTCAGCTCTTCCGGGAAGGCTTTCCACAAGGTTTAGGAGTGTGTTTATGGGAATTTTTGACCATTCTTCTAGAAGTGCATCTGTGAGGTCAGGCACTGATGTTGGACGAGAAGGCCTGGCTCGCAGTCTCCGCTCTAATTCATCCTAAAGGTGTTCTATCGGGATGAGGTCAGGACTCTGTGCAGGCCTGTTGGAATAGGAAGCGGCCATCCCCAAACTGTTCCCACAAAGTTGGGAGCATAAAATTGTCCAAAATGGTTGTGCTTTACACCACTGCATCCCACGCTTTGCATTGCACGTGGTGATGTAAGGCTTGGATGAGCTGCTCGGCCATGGAAACCCATTCCATGAAGCTCTCTCCGCACTGTTCTTGAGCTCATCTAAAGGCTACACAAAGTTTGGAGATCTGTAGCGATTGACTCTGCAGAAAGTTGGTGACTTCTGTGCACTGTGACCCTCAGCATACGCTGACCCCGCTCTGTGATTTTACGTGGCCTACCTCTTCGTGGCTGAGTTGCTGTTGTTCCCAATCGCTTCAACTTTATTATAATCCCACTAACAGTTGAGCGTGGAATATTTAGTGGTGAGGAAATTTCAGGAATGTTCTTATTGCACAGTTGGCAACCTATCCCGGTACCACGCTTGAGTTCACTGAGCTCCTGAGAGTGACCCATTCTTTCACAAATGTGTGTAGAAGTGTCTGCATGCCTAGTGCTTGATTTATACACCTGAGGACATGAAGTGATTGAACACCTGAACTCAATGATTTGGAGGGGTGTCCCAATACTTTTGGCAATATAGTGTATTTTGCAACCATAAGTAGAAGCACTTTAAATGCCTTTCCTTATTTGTTTTCCCCCTTGCCTTACCAAAAACATACTGAAACGTGACTTCAAAATTGGAGTACACACCGAACCATCATTTTTGTGTACCATTACACCCCTACCAACTAGCCAAAGGTTGGAAACACTTTACATTTTTTGATTGGCTGCCAGGCTGTTATTATGCAGTTGCTAAGGTGTTGTGATTATTAGAATGTTGCTAGACAGTTGCTAAGGTGTTGTGATTATTAGAATGTTGCTAGACAGTTGCTAAGGTGTTGTGATTATTAGAATGTTGCTAGACAGTTGCTAAGGTTTTGTGATTATTAGAATGTTGCTAGACAGTTGCTAAGGTGTTGTGATTATTAGAATGTTGCTAGACAGTTGCTAAGGTGTTGTGATTATTAGAATGTTGCTAGACAGTTGCTAAGGTGTTGTGATTATTAGAATGTTGTTAGACAGTTGCTAAGGTGTTGTGATTATTAGAATGTTGCTCGACAGTTTCTAAGGTGTTGTGATTATTAGAATGTTGCTAGACAGTTGCTAAGGTGTTGTGATTATTAGAATGTTGCTAGACAGTTGCTAAGGTGTTGTGATTATTAGAATGTTGCTAGACAGTTGCTAAGGTGTTGTGATAACTAGAATGTTGCTTGACAGTTGCTAAGGTGTTGTGATTATTAGAATGTTGCTAGACAGTTGCTAAGGTATTGTGATTATTAGAATGTTGCTCGACAGTTGCAAAGGTGTTGTGATTATTAGAATGTTGCTAGACAGTTGCTAAGGTGTTGTGATTATTAGAATGTTGCTAGACAGTTGCTAAGGTGTTGTGATTATTAGAATGTTGCTAGACAGTTGCTAAGGTGTTGTGATTATTAGAATGTTGCTTGACAGTTGCTAAGGTGTTGTGATTATTAGAATGTTGCTACACAGTTGCTAAGGTGTTGTGATTATTAGAATGTTGCTAGACAGTTGCTAAGGTGTTGTGATTATTAGAATGTTGCTAGACAGTTGCTAAGGTGTTGTGATTATTAGAATGTTGCTAGACAGTTGCTAAGGTGTTGTGATAACTAGAATGTTGCTTGACAGTTGCTAAGGTGTTGTGATTATTAGAATGTTGCTAGACAGTTGCTAAGGTATTGTGATTATTAGAATGTTGCTCGACAGTTGCAAAGGTGTTGTGATTATTAGAATGTTGCTAGACAGTTGCTAAGGTGTTGTGATTATTAGAATGTTGCTAGACAGTTGCTAAGGTGTTGTGATTATTAGAATGTTGCTAGACAGTTGCTAAGGTGTTGTGATTATTAGAATGTTGCTTGACAGTTGCTAAGGTGTTGTGATTATTAGAATGTTGCTACACAGTTGCTAAGGTGTTGTGATTATTAGAATGTTGCTAGACAGTTGCTAAGGTGTTGTGATTATTAGAATGTTGCTAGACAGTTGCTAAGGTGTTGTTGTGATTATTAGAATGTTGTTAGACAGTTACTAAGGTGTTGTGATTATTAGAATGTTGCTAGACAGTTGCTAAGGTGTTGTGATTAGTAGAATGTTGCTAGACAGTTGCTAAGGTGTTGTGATTATTAGAATGTTGCTAGACAGTTGCTAAGGTGTTGTGATTATTAGAATGTTGCTAGACAGTTGCTAAGGTGTTGTGATTATTAGAATGTTGCTAGACAGTTGCTAAGGTGTTGTGATTATTAGAATGTTGCTAGACAGTTGCTAAGGTGTTGTGATTATTAGAATGTTGCTAGACAGTTGCTAAGGTTTTGTGATTATTAGAATGTTGCTAGACAGTTGCTAAGGTGTTGTGATTATTAGAATGTTGCTAGACAGTTGCTAAGGTGTTGTGATTATTAGAATGTTGCTAGACAGTTGCTAAGGTGTTGTGATTATTATAATGTTTCTAGACAGTTGCTAAGGTGTTGTGATTATTAGAATGTTGTTAGACAGTTGCTAAGGTGTTGTGATTATTAGAATGTTGCTAGACAGTTGCTAAGGTGTTGTGATTATTAGAATGTTGCTAGACAGTTGCTAAGGTGTTGTGATTATTAGAATGTTGCTAGACAGTTGCTAAGGTGTTGTGATAACTAGAATGTTGCTTGACAGTTGCTAAGGTGTTGTGATTATTAGAATGTTGCTAGACAGTTGCAAAGGTATTGTGATTATTAGAATGTTGCTAGACAGTTGCTAAGGTTTTGTGATTATTAGAATGTTGCTAGACAGTTGCTAAGGTGTTGTGATTATTAGAATGTTGCTAGACAGTTGCTAAGGTGTTGTGATTATTAGAATGTTGCTAGACAGTTGCAAAGGTATTGTGATTATTAGAATGTTGCTAGACAGTTGCTAAGGTGTTGTGATTATTAGAATGTTGCTAGACAGTTGCTAAGGTGTTGTGATTATTAGAATGTTGCTAGACAGTTGCTAAGGTGTTGTGATTATTAGAATGTTGCTAGACAGTTGCTAAGGTGTTGTGATTATTATAATGTTTCTAGACAGTTGCTAAGGTGTTGTGATTATTAGAATGTTGTTAGACAGTTGCTAAGGTGTTGTGATTATTAGAATGTTGCTAGACAGTTGCTAAGGTGTTGTGATTATTAGAATGTTGCTAGACAGTTGCTAAGGTGTTGTGATTATTAGAATGTTGCTAGACAGTTGCTAAGGTGTTGTGATAACTAGAATGTTGCTTGACAGTTGCTAAGGTGTTGTGATTATTAGAATGTTGCTAGACAGTTGCAAAGGTATTGTGATTATTAGAATGTTGCTAGACAGTTGCTAAGGTGTTGTGATTATTAGAATGTTGCTAGACAGTTGCTAAGGTGTTGTGATTATTAGAATGTTGCTAGACAGTTGCTAAGGTGTTGTGATTATTAGAATGTTGCTCGACAGTTGCTAAGGTGTTGTGATTATTAGAATGTTGTTAGACAGTTGCTAAGGTGTTGTGATTATTAGAATGTTGCTAGACAGTTGCTAAGGTGTTGTGATTATTAGAATGTTGCTCGACAGTTGCTAAGGTGTTGTGATTATTAGAATGTTGTTAGACAGTTGCTAAGGTGTTGTGATTATTAGAATGTTGCTAGACAGTTGCTAAGGTGTTGTGATTATTAGAATGTTGCTAGACAGTTGCTAAGGTGTTGTGATTATTAGAATGTTGCTAGACAGTTGCTAAGGTATTGTGATTATTAGAATGTTGCTAGACAGTTGCTAATGAAGGATAAACCCACCTTTGATCTCCTTGGTGAAACGGACCCTTTGCGAGTCAGTGAGTGTCTTCGGCTGCTCATCGATGTTGCGGATGTCCAGAACTTCACACATGAACTCAATGACAGGCTGAGCTTTATAAAAGGCCGTTGCAGATACTGAAAACAAAAAAAACAGAGTTTGAAAATACATTTTGTATATTTAAGTACAAAACATTAATTGACATTAAATCAGTGAGCAATCAAGAGTAAAAAAGCAGTGAGGTCATACCGTCAATGTTGAGCATCATCTTCCACATGGCTGGCCGAACAGACTGGTGGAAGCCGAACCACACCTCCCTGCCTCCACCCAGAGGATGGTAGTATCCTTCAGGAGGGGAAAAGAAGGAGCGGCCCACGGGTGTGTACCTGCAAATAAGAAAGACGGATGGTCCAATAGCTCAAAATCTTACTTTAGTGTGTAATAGAGCTGTTTGTGAATGTAAAAGGTCTACAATGTTTTAAAGATCAAAGTGCACAACAAATAATGTTATATTCTCCAAAAAGAAAGAATAGTCTTCCTAAAAAAAAACTGCCCACGAACAACGTCTGCTTTGCCCCGCCCTCAAACGCTGTAGTTGAAGCTGAGACTGGACGAGTTTGGTTTGTGTTGTTCATGTTTTCTGCAATGCAAATCTACTTTGATGCACTTCCAAAGAATGAAACTCAGGCTCGAATTGATATGGTAAAACCGATTAATGTTTATATCACTGTGTATCAATTACCAAGGAAGCCTCTGCAGCTGAAATTCAGATATGGTAATGAGTGTTTTGTTTCCGACATGCGCTGTAAGCAGTCGACCAATGATAAACGGGGCAGTCTGACCAATCAGAGCAGAGTAGACTAATCACGACAGACTGGGCCATCCGACCAATCAGAGCAGAGTAGACCAATCACGACAGACTGGGCCATCTGACCAATCAGAGCAGAGTAGACCAATCACAACAGACTGGGCCATCCGACCAATCAGAGCAGAGTAGCTCGTGGAAAGGAGGAGTTTAGAGAGACCAGATCCTTTATCGAACCATTTCAGACACAGTGAGAAACGAGCTGATTCTGCAATATATAATGAGAAAATTAAAGTGTTTTTGACCTTTGATGCATGTACACTTGTTGTAGGAGACTCCAAAACTAAATTTGAAACCTTTAAAATAGCATAATAGGGGCGTTTTAATTTTTTCCAATAATAGGGCCTTATGAAATGTTTTATTTTTCCAGAATTTTACATTTTTCTGAATTTATGATTTAACACAAATTTATTATCAAAAACAGTTCCACAGAATCGTTTGCACCGCGCTCTTTCGTCTCATACCGTGTATCCTGTTTTGGGGTGTAAATCTATTTAATTACTTCAAGAATACAGCTGTGATCCGCACTCAAGATTCATAACGGTTTTAGTCACTTTATTTCAGATTTTTTCACATTATTCACAGGGGAATAATACACAGATGTTTTGGCTCACATGTCTTCCACAGTGTGATTATTCCCCTTTGAATAATGTGAAAAAATTTGAAATAAAGCGACTTAATTTTTATTTTGAACTTTTACTCATTTTGGGTGCAGATCAGCTGTATTCCAGACATAAAAAAATGTAATATTTAATTAACCTTTTAAAATGTAATTGAAATGGAAGACAAAAATGCGCTATTCCTTAAAACAAAAGTTTTTACTATTTTACTATTAAAAATGATAATGACAGTTACAATAGGGTTTGAGTATATATAGTAGACTAAATTGCCTAAACACAAATCTTTTGCACTTCAATTTTCCCGGAAACTAGTCCATATTGCGATTCGATTATCCAAAATTTGCCAAATTCCATGACATTCCATGTTATACTGTAAATTCCAATTTCAAGACTGGATTTCGCAATTTCGTCTGCATTTTGTGAATGGCGGAAATCATAAGGCCAGGATGCCTGTGCCGTGTAAGGCCATGACCAGCGTACCTCATGGAGGCCAGGTGTCTCATGGCCACATCAAGGGCTTGGACAGAGTCCAGCGGGACCTGCAGACGTCCGCTGACCAGCGTCTCCTGCAGCAGCCTCCACGACACCTTGGCTAGCCAACGAATCGACACTTTAAAGATGCGATCTTTCCCCTCTCCAGGGATGGTCACCTCGAAGTCAACCTACAACATGACATGAGAGGAGCATGAAATTACATTAGTTACAATTAAGGCGCGGTGAGGCCATTATATAAAGACTAGTCAATTAGTTTTAGAATTGATTAACCAGTTCAAAACTCATGACAGGAATGTACAGGAAATTTAAAGCTGCAGTCCGTAAGTTTTGCCTCTTTGTCGCCATCTCAGTTTGAAACCTGCAATTGCGGTTATTTGTGGAATTATCATCTTTACGTGGGTTGTGCATCGGCACGGCTCCTCAGCGCGGATGAATCGAATGTTTTGAGGAGTGTGTGTGTGGCTGTCAATCATTCACCACAGCGGTGTGGAGACTGTACTTCAGAATCACAGAGTCTACATCTTGGAAGTACGACCAAAATAAGATTTTAACAACAGAAAATCATCAGTAAAAGATCTGCTGAAGAAAAAAAGCATTGCAATAAATCGCACATCATACTATTATTATTGTTATACTTTGTTTTCAAATCGTTAATGGTAACAAGATCAGTATTGTGTGACTACGTGTTATTAATTTCTGTAAGTCTACATTTTTTGCTTTTGACTGTGGGTGAATCTCCAGTTGTCACTGATGATTGTCGTTTGGGCCTTTCTGGATTACAATCCGCCATCAAAATGATACATTTAATTATTCCAGTTGCTGTGAGAAAAGGCTATAAATGATCCGCCACCTGCAGCATCCTCACATGCGAGCCGGGCTCCTTTATGTTTACAGACGGGATGATGTAATGATGCAAAGACGAACGGCGCCATGCTCGAATTTCCCAACGGAAATCCACCAGCACCACTCAAATTATAACACATTACTACAAGCTTACCGTTGTGAATCGGGCTACGGTAAGGATAGTTTTGAACACTGGCTGGTTATGTACTTGCTCAAAAATTGATTTTGGATTTTTAACCAAAAAAAGTTACAGACTGCAGCTTTAAGAATTGATGCTGTAATGACTCATTATTTAAACTGCTAATTTTGAACAAAAAAAGTTACAGTGTACCTTTAATAGTCAAATAAAAGCACATAAAATAGTCGCAATATTGACAATGTTTCCATCAATTATTACATCATGGGTATATTGTGAATCACATTCTCACCATCTTCTCAATGCAATCCTTTACATACCTTTTCGCTGCCTATAGGTAACGCTAAAACCGTGTAGATATTCTTCTTCCCATCGTACACTGGCTTCCGGTCACCAAAGAGCTGTGGTTTGAAATGTTGGACCATGTATTCCACAACCTCCCTGTGAAGGGTCACATTTAACTGTGATTATTCATGTTTTATAAAACCTGATCAAATCATTACTCTGTGATAATGACAGACTGGCTGTATAACATAATACCCCACTCAATACACAACCACTGGCAAATATGCAAATACATACATGGACATGCACTGCCATTTAAATGTTTTAAATATCTTCTGCTCACCAAGGCTGCATTAATTAGTTCAAAAATACAGTAATATTGTGAAATATTATTACAAATTAAAAATAAGTATTTTCTATGTGATTATACAGTGCAGTGTAATTTATTCCTGCGATCAAAGCTGAATTTATCATCATTACTCCAGTTTTCAGTGTCACATGATCCTTCAGAAATCATTCTCTTATGAGGATTTGTGCTCAAGACACATGTATGATTATTATCGATGTTAAAAACAGTTTTTAATATATCCATCCATCCATTATCTTCCGCTTATCCGGGGCCGGGTCGCGGGGCAACAGTCTAAGCAGAGACGCCCAGACTTCCCTCTCCTAGCCACTTCCTCCAGCTCTTCGGGGAACCCTGAGGCGTTCCCAGACCAGCCGGAGACATAATCCCTCCAGCGTGTTCTAGGTCTTCCCGGGGCCTCCTCCCGGTGGGACGTGCCTGGAACACCTCCCTGGGAAAGCGTCCAGGAGGCATCGAAATAGATGCCCTAGCCACCTCAGCTGGCTCCTCTCGATGTGGAGGAGCAACGGCTCTACTCTGAGCTCCTCCCGGTGACCGAGCTTCTCACCCTATCTCTAAGGAGCGCCCAGCCACCCTACGAAGAAAGCTCATTTAGGCCGCCTGTATCCGGGATCTTGTCCTTTCGGTCATGACCCACAGCTCATGACCATAGGTGAGAGTAGGAAGCGTAGATCGACCGGTAAATCGAGAGCTTTGCCTTACAGCTCAGCTCCTTCTTTACCGACAGACCGGTACATCGACTGCATTACTGCAGAAGCTGCACCGATCCGCCTGTCGATCTCTCGTTCCATCCTTCCCTCACTCGTGAACAAGACCCCAAGATACCTGAACTCCTCCACTTGGGGCAGGAACTCTCCACCAACCTGAAGTGGGCAATCCACCCTTTTCCGACTGAGAACCATGGCCTCGGACTTGGAGGTGCTGATTCTCATCCCAGCCGCTTCACACTCGGCTGCAAACCGCCCCAGTGCGCTGAAGGTCCTGGTTTGAGGAGGCCAACACGACAACATCATCCGCAAAAGCAGCGGCGAAATCGTGTGGTCCCCAAACCGGACACTCTCCGGCCCTTGGCTGCGTCTAGAAATTCTGTCCATAAAAATTATGAACAGAACCGGTGACAAAGGGCAGCCCTGCCGAGTCCAACATGCACCGGGAACAGGTCTGACTTACTGCCGGCAATGCGAACCAAGCTCTTGCTCCGGTCATACAGGAACGAACAGCCCTGAGCAGGGGCCGCCAACCCCATACTCCCAGAGCAACCTCCACAGGATGCCACGAGGAACACGGTCGAATGCCTTCTCCAAATCCACAAAACACATGTGGACTGGTTGGGCAAACTCCCATGAACCCTCCAGCACCCTGAAAAGGGTATAGAGCTGGTCCAGTGTTCCACGACCGGGTCGAAAACCACACTGTTCCTCCTGAATCCGAGGTTCCACTATCGGCCGAATTCTCCTCTCCAGTACCCTGGCATAGACTTTCCCGGGGAGGCTGAGAAGTGTGATCCCCCTATAGTTGGAACACACTCTCCGGTCCCCCTTCTTGAAAAGAGGACCACCACCCGGTCTGCCAGTCCAGAGGTACTGTCCCCAACCGCCATGCGATGTTGCAGAGGCGTGTCAGCCAAGACAGCCCCACAACATCCAGAGACTTGAGGTACTCAGGGCGGATCTCATCCACCCGGTGCCTTGCCACCGAGGAGCTTTAACCACCTCGATGACTTCAGCCCGGGTGATGGCGAGTCCACTTCCGAGTCCCCAGCCACTGCTTCTCAATGGAAGACATGTCGGTGGGATTGAGGAGATCCTCAAAGTATTCCTTCCACCGCCGATGATATCCCCAGTTGAGGTCAACAGGTGCCCATCTCGACTGTAAACAGTGTTGGTAGGGCACTGCTTCCCCTCCTGAGGCGTCGAGCGGTTTGCCAGAATCTCTTGAGGCCAACCGATAGTCTTTCTCCATGGCCTCACCAAACTCCTCCCAGGCCCGATTTTTGCCTCCACGACTACCGGGCGCAGCCCGCCAGCCTGCGGTACCCGTCAGCTGCCTCAGGAGTCCCACAAGCCAGCCAGGCCCGGTAGTACTCCTTCTTCAGCTTGGCGGCATCCCTTACTTCCGGTGTCCACCACCGGGTTGGGATTTCGCCTCGACAGGCACCGGAGACCTTACGGCCACAGCTCCGAACAGCCGCATCGACAATGGAGGTGGAGAACATGGTCCACTCGGACTCAATATCTCCAGACTCCTCGGGATCGGTCGAAGTTCTGCGGAGGTTGGAGTTGAAGATCTCTCTGACAGGGGCTCGGCCAAGCGTTCCCAACAGACCCTCACAGTGCGTTTGGGTCTGCCGAGTCTGTCCAGCCTCCCCATCGGATCCAACTCACCACCAGGTGGTGATCAGTTGACAGCTCCGCCCCTCTCTTCACCCGAGTGTCCAAGACATATGGCCGAAGGTCTGATGACACGACCACAAAGTCGATCATCGACCTCCGGTCTAGGGTGTCCTGGTGCCACGTGCACTGATGGACACCCTTATGCTTGAACATGGTGTTCGTTATGGACAAACCGTGGCTAGCACAGAAATCCAATAACAGAACACCACTCGGGTTCAGATCAGGGGGTCCGTTCCTCCCAATCACGCCCCTCCAGGTGTCACTGTCACTGCCCACGTGGGCGTTGAAGTCCCCAGTAGAAACGATGGAGTCTCCAGTCGGAGCACTTTCCAGCACCCCTCCCAGAGACCCCAAGAGGGCCGGGTACTCCGCACTGCCGTTTGGCCCGTAGGCACACACGACAGTGAGAGACCTATCCCTGACTCGGCGCAGGGAAGCGACCCTCGTTCACCGGGTGAACGCCAACACATGGCAGCTGAGCTGGGGGGCTATAAGCAAACCCACTCCAGCTCTCCGCCTCTCACCATGGGCAACTCCAGAGTGGTAGAGAGTCCAGCCTCTCTCAAGAAGTGTGGTTCCAGAGCCCAAGCTGTGCGTGGAGGTGAGCCCGACTATCTCTAGTCGGTACCTCTCGACCTCCCGCACAAGCTCCGGCTCCTTCCCGCCAACGAGGTGACATTCCACGTCCTAAAGCCAGATTCCGTGTCCAGAGATCGGGTCGTCGGGGGCCTCGCCTTCGACTGTCGCCCGATCCACTATGCACCGGCCCCTTACGCTCCCTCCTGCAGGTGGTGAGCCCACAGGAGCGGCCCCACGTCATTTCTATGGGCTAAGCCCGGCCGAGCCCCATGGGAGGCTCGGCCACCAGGTGCTCGCATCTGAGCCCCCCCAACCCCAGGCCTGGCTCCAGGGTGGGGCCCGGCTGCGCCATGCCGAGCGGCGTCTCGGTCCTCAGTATAATTTTGCTCATAAGGGGTTTTTGTGAACTGTTCTTAGTCTGGCCCGTCACCAAGGACCTGTTTGCCTTGGGAGACCCTACCAGGGGCATATAGCCCCAGACAACATAGCTCCCAGGATCATTCGGATACTCAAACCTCTCCACCACGATAAGGTGACAGTTCAAGGAGAGGTATTTTTAATATATGTTCTCCCTTAACTGTCACCCCCTTTTTGAGAATAGACATGAAAGTGCACTATCCAAACTTGAATACGGCTGTTCAAGAATGCTTTTGAATATAGACCCTAAGTGTGTGTGTGTGTGTGTGTGTGTGTGTGTGTGTGTGTGTGTGTGTGTGTGTGTGTGTGTGTGTGTGTGTGTGTGTGTGTGTGTGTTGTATAGGTTTAAGTGTAGAGTTAGTGTGTGTGTGTCTGTTTTATAGGTTTAGGTGTAGGGTTAGTGTGTGTGTGTGTTAGGTAGGTTTAGGGAAGCGTTAGTGTGTGTGTGTGTGTGTGTGTGTGTGTGTGTGTGTGTGTGTGTGTGTGTGTGTGTGTGTGTGTTGTATAGGTTTAGGTGTAGGGTTAGTGTGTGTGTGTTGTATAGGTTTAGGTTTAGGGTTAGTGTGCGTGTGTTGGGTAGGTTTAGGGAAGGGTGTGTGTGTGTGTGTGTGTGTGGGCATGTTTTGTGAAATATCAGGACACAAATGTGTATAATGACATGGGTATGACATAGGTATTACAAAAGAGGGTGAAATATGAGGCGTTCCCCATGTCCTCACTTTTCAAAATCACACAGGATGAGGTTTTTTCACCGAAAGTAAACTGTGCAGTCTCCTGTGATGGGTAGGTTTAGGGGCAGGGGCAGTGTAGGGGATAGAAAATACGGTTTATGCGGTATAAAAACCATTACGCCTATGGAATGTCCCCACATTTCACAAAAACAAACGTGTGTGTGTGTGTGTGTGTGTGCATGTGCGTGTGCGTGTGTGTGTGTGTGTGTGTGTGTGTATACAGTACTCGTCGAAAGTTTGAACACATTACTATTTTTAATGTTTTTGAAACAAGTCTCTTTTGCTCATCAATCCTGCATTTATTTGATTATATTTTACAAAAATACCTTGCTTTAGTTTACCCACCCAATTACTATAAAATCAAATCTATATGTCTAACCAAGTTGTGTTTCAAATTTGAAGTCAATATCACAAAAATTGAAGTTCCCATGAGATTTTGTTTAGGCTCTATACCAAAAATAGCCACCGGGTGTCATACACATTTCATTGAATTTTTTTTTTTTTTTTTTTATGCATTTTCCTTTAACAAATTACTACATTTCTGTCCAAATATCACTTCTGTCACAAAACAGTCACCAAATATGGAACCTTGAGACTCAGACGTTTCTGACGATATGTTTTGTCAAGATTAGAAAAGATTTTGATTATAAAGTAGTTCAAATAAATTCTGTAATATGAAACATGACTCCGCCCACTAGGGGAGGAGCCCGCTAGAAGAATTTTCACAGGATGAATTTAGAGTTCGTAAGCATTCGAAATGATAGCTAATTTATGATAATTACTCAAATATATTATACGAAAAAAAGGCGATCAAAAGAGCGCCAGCGTGACGTGACAGTTAGTGAATTTACTGAACCTACATTTTAAACCCCCAAGATGTTGTCCTTTACATTTACAATCATTTTTATTAAATCAAATTGCATTTAGGTTAAAAAAAAGATGTTAAAAAAAGTACTGGGCAAATACTAAATTTATAAATCAACACTTATATAAATACTCTAAACAAAAAGAACTGATGAGCTTTAACAGGCCATTTCTCTGTGAAAGTGAAGATTATTTGCATCCCTTTCTGCCTCAAAAATGTGATTTTCAAGGGTCCAAAAGCATTGAAGTGCACTATCTTGGCTCATGCACACTCATGCAGTGGTGACGGCATGAAGACGTCACTTCTCACACTCATCCTCACACTTGTGCAGACACGTCAAGAATAACCCAGGCTTAAGTTGTATTTAACTCAGCAGGCAGAAGGCTTAGCTGAACTGAAATACAGTTGCAGGATGAACAGGAGTCAGCCGCTGTCTGTGCATGTCTACGAGGACATTTTATCTTCAAACCTTTCCAGGGGAGAACAGCGTGAGAAGGTTTCTTTCTAGGTCACGCTTTACGTAAGGGAGGAAACTGAAATATTTTGGCCCTCGCGCCACCGAGCCGTGCACATCTGCGGGGTTGAGTCCACTGATCCAAAGGCTTTTAATAGCTTATAATAGGGGAACCTTTATCTCAATTCATATCGAGGGAAGGAAAGTGTGGAAAATCATTAATTAGCTTTTATTTTCATATTTTCAGTGTGTGTGTGTGTGTGTGTGTCTGTGTGTGATGGGTAGGTTTAGGGGTAGGGTTAGTGTGTGTGTGTGTGTGTGTGTGTGTGTGTGTGTGTGTGTGTGTGTGTGTGTGTGTGTGTGTGTGTGTGTGTGTGTGTGTGTGTGTGTGTGTGTGGACTGGTAATCCCTACGGTATGGGGACAAAATGTCGCCACAAAGATGGCAATATCCAAAATCCTTGTCCTTATGGGGACATTTTTTGGTCCCCATGAGTTAAACAGGTCATAAATCACACTAAGTGATGTTTTTTGAAAATGTAAAAATGCAGCATGTCTCCTGTGATGGGTAGGTTTAGGGGCAGGAGCAGTGTGTGTGTGTGTGTGTGTGTGTGTGTGTCTGTGTGTGTGTGATTGGTAGGTTTAGGGGCAGGGGCAGTGTGTGTGTGTGTGTGTGTGTGTGTGTGTGTGTGTGTGTGCATATACAGTACTCGTCAAAAGTTTGGACAAATTGTGTGTGTGTGTGTGTGCATATACAGTACTCGTCAAAAGTTTGGACAAATTGTGTGTGTGTGTGTGTGTGTGTGTGTGTGTGTGTGTGTGTGTGTGTGTGTGTGTGAGTGTATGTGTGTGTGTGTGCATATACAGTACTCGTCAAAAGTTTGGACAAATTGTGTGTGTGTGTGTGTGTGTGTGTGTATGTGGACTGGTAATCCCTACGGTATGGGGACAAAATGTCCCCACAAAGATGGCAATATCCAAAATCCTTGTCCTTATGGGGACATTTTTTGGTCCCCATGAGGAAAACATCTTATAAATCACACTAAGTGATGTTTTTTGAAAATGTAAAAATGCGGCATGTCTCCTGTGATGGGTAGGTTTAGGGGCAGGAGCAGTGTGTGTGTGTGTGTGTCTGTGTGTGTGATTGGTAGGTTTAGGGGCAGTGTGTGTGTGTGTGTGTGTGTGTGTGTGTCTGTGTCTGTGTCTGTGTCTGTGTGTGTGATGGGAAGGTTTAGGGGCAGGGGCAGTGTAGGGGGATAGAAAATACGGTTTGTACAGTATAAAATGCATTATGCCTGTGGAATGTCCCCATAAAACATGGAAACACAACGTGTGTGTGTGTGTGTGTGTGTGTGTGTGTGTGTGTGTGTGTGTGTGTGTGTGTGTGTGAGTGTATGTGTGTGTGTGTGCATATACAGTACTCGTCAAAAGTTTGGACAAATTGTGTGTGTGTGTGTGTGTGTGTGTGTGTGAGTGTATGTGTGTGTGTGCATATACAGTACTCATCAAAAGTTTGGACAAATTGTGTGTGTGTGTGTGTGTGTGTGTGTGTGTGTGTGTGTGTGTGTGTGTGTGTGTGTGTGTGTGTGTGTGTGTGTGTGTGTGCATATACAGTACTCGTCAAAAGTTTGGACATATTACTATTTTTTTTGTTTTTGAAAGAAGACTAATTTGCTCATCAAGCCTGCATTTATTTATTTTTAAAATACAGTAAAAAAAACAGTAATATTGTGAAATATTATTACACTTTAAAATATAATACATATATTACAATATACACTTTTTTTTAAATAAATTCATACTTTTATTCAGGAAGTGTTAAATTGAACTTTTGAACGGAAGTGTATATTGTTAATAAGTTATGATGATAAATTCAGCTTTATAAATTACATTTTAAGGTATATCAAAATAGAAAACCATTATTTTAAATTGTAATCATATTTCAGAATATTACAGTTTTTTCTGTATTTTTGATTAAATAAATGCAGGCTTGGTGAGCATAAAATAATTATTTCAAAAACATTAAAAATAATAATGTTTCCAAACATCTGACAGCTACTATACACACACATATTTTCAAACTTTTACGTTAGATGTGATTCATCACGATTAATCGATTTGACAGCACTGATTATTTTAGCCGAAATTCCATGATGATGAAAATCCCTTAGGAATGACAGTGGACCTTTGAAGGTGACGGGACGTTTACCTGTTGACCCGCCGAGGACACTTATCAGGTTTGATGTCCACTTCATAGTGGTACACGTCCATTTTTGGGATCTCCACCTCAAAGTAGTTGGCGAGCAGCTTGATGGGTTTTCCGACGGTGCCCATGCCCGGCCTGCGGGGCGCCTGGAACACCTGCTGCAGGGGTGGGGGGTACGGCCCGATGGGCACTGCGGACCAGAGACAGACAGAGAGAGGTCATTAAGCAGATAGAAGGTTATAAGAGCGGGACACGTTGAAAGGAAGAGTTCAGGGGGAGTTTGGGGGATTATGGGACTAGAGATATGGTGACAGGAGTGTGTATGGAAACGGGACAAAAGCAAGGAAAAGGAACAAAGAGGATGGTGACTAAAACGGGAAGGGGGTGGGAAGGCAATAGGAGGAAAAAACGAATAAAAGAAAGTAGGGAGGATGGGGGTAAAAGAACTTAAGAGTGAACTCAAAACTGCAATCTACAGCAATTTTGACAATCATTACTCATTCAATAATCAGAGAAAGCTTTTCAGCACTTTTCCAGTGTTTCTCCCTTCATGTGCTTTTATTATACACACATATATATATATATATATATGCTAAGACCTAAATCCCATTAGCAGTGTATATCACAATATATTTATGTTTACTAGAAAGTGAATCAAAAATGGTTTATATTTCAATACGAATGTAATTTGCAACCAACAGATCTGATTGTTCACACATTATAAGTCATTACAAAACCTCAAAACATTCAAACTAATATTTCAAAGTAGTTCAGACTTTAACTTCTGATTGGATGAGATTGTGAAGTAGCTGATACACCAAAATAAGTGATGCACATCAGATTAATACTAACCCAGGCCAACAATAACCACCCAAATAACAAGATCCGCATCGTATATTATAATAAATATTATAAATGAGTTCTGTTTCTCTGAATTACACAAATATACACAACTGTTCAAAATGTGTTTAAGAAATTGAGACTTTTATAATTAGGATGCATAAATTGAATAAAAGTGACAGTAAAGTTCTTTAACTTTCTTTTCATCAAAGAATCCTGAAAAA
Source organism: Gobiocypris rarus (assembly GCA_023029165.1). Lineage (NCBI taxonomy): Eukaryota > Metazoa > Chordata > Actinopteri > Cypriniformes > Gobionidae > Gobiocypris > Gobiocypris rarus. The sequence goes on along the minus strand of CM040926.1, from coordinate 38,758,505 downwards.
CATGATCGTTAACACTATTTTAGGGTTCAGTTCTCACTATTAACTAGTTGCTTATGGCATGCAAATTACTAGGATATTGGCTGTTTATTAGTACTTATAAAGTACATATTAATGCATGAGCCTATTCTACATCCTTACTAACTATTAATAAGCAGTAATTGGGAGTTTATTGAGGAAGAAGTCGTAGTTAATAGTGATTATGAGTTCCCCATACTAAGGCCATATCCACACGAAGCCAGGGCTTTCTCTATACGATCTTTTTTCCCCTCATCTAAAGAAATTAGCCTGGCTCCGCCCTCCTACGTACTTCCGCTCAATTTTCATTTTCCTTCAGTACTCCATCCGGGATTGCGGTATATTCTCTGGTCAAATTTGAACCGGTCCAATCAGCGAACAGAGGGAGTGTCTGAGAACGATGACGTTGATGTCGTGAGCTAGGTTGAGATGACATACGTCACGACCAAACGTTAGCGATTGGTTATGGCAGATCCAGTAGTTTCAAACTTCAACAGAGCACCGCCTTCAGGGAAGTGAACGCTTGTCAGTGGAAAGAGTGGTCAGACTCTCTGAACAAATGAAATGTACGAGAGTCTGGTAGGACCACAGGCTATCAAGTAATATCTGCGTACACACGAAACCACTGAAACCGACTCAAAACGATGTAGTATACATGCCAGACCAGTGTGTGGTGCTGTAATTCTGCCACAGACATACACTAAAAACAGAGAAGAAGAGTTGTGGCAAAATCGCAATAAATACATTTGCTACTTACCAGATTGTGTTTTATTAACGCCTACACGTACCCCAACCCTAAGCATACCCTTTACAATAATGCAAGTACAGTAATTAAATGACGCAGTATTGATGAGCGCATGCCCAGTGCCTGTAGCTGTATCCCTTCTAGTCTTTACTGTGTGGGACGTGGTGTGATGACATCAAAGTTTCACAAAATATACGGATTGGCTGTCCACATGAAAACACAAGGGTGTCGTTTTCAGATTTATCCACTCTATCTACGGTTTCAAAAAAAGCCAAACTCCTAAAACGCCGGATCCGTCTGGACGAAACGCTGATACGACACAACGTTTTTCCGTATACAGCTAAATGCGTCTCCGTGTGGACGGGGCCTAAAGTGCTACCAAAAACACTTTCTTAGTTTGTTCTTTTCAACATATACTAATATGTTACTCAAAAGTTGCATCTGTTCATATTTAATAGAGCTGCATGATGTTAGTTCGGGTTTTATTCCAATCAAAAACAGCAGTAATCATGAATGCTTAACACTTTAACAATTTAATCTTTTAAAATGTAATCAAATTATTAATTTTGTGCTGCACAACAGCGTTTTACTGTTTAATTAAAACATAGAAATACCTTTAAAATGTTTGGGAACCCTTTAGATTAGACGTGTTTAACTAGTTGCTCATTAGTATGCATATTACTAGGATATTGGCTGTTTATTAGTACTTATAAAATACATATTAATGCCTTATTCTGCATGAACATACCTTACATCCCATAATCCTACCCAATAACTAAACTTAACAACCACCTAAATATTAATAAGAAGTAATTAGGAGATTATTGAGGCAAAAGTCGAAGGGCAAAACTGATGAATTATTAATTTCTACAAAATAAAAATGTCAATATTGATAACAATAAGAAAAGATTAATGTTCAGCAAATCATGTGACACTGAAGACTGGAGTAATTCAGCTTTGAGCACAGAAATAAATTACATTTTAAAATATATATCAATAGGCAATATTTACGTGAAATCGTTATAATATTTCAGAATTTTACTGTACTTCCGGATCAAATAAATGCAGCCTTGGTGAACATTAGAAGCTTTTTACAAAAATATCTAAAACTCCTACAGACCACAAACATGAATGGTAGTGTACACAAATATATCTAGCACAATATCAGCTGAACAGTGCAGCAGAAGATGTGTTTTGGTTCATTAGAAAACGATACAAAACAGAAACAGACTTTTGGACCCAGCTCTATGAAGAACCCACATCAGTCGCTCACTAATATAAAGAGCCTGTTCCAATCTCCAGTTGCTTTGAGTTTAATAAAGCTTGCTAACAGCGCAGCCCAAAGCAAACCTGCTTCACTGTCACCGTTGTGTATCTATCAGTGTGTTTGTCAGTCGAGCCTGTGAGATGATAAACTACAGTGAGTCCTGCAGTGATGGTGTGTGCTTTAGGACACCTAGAGAAAGAGGAATACACAGACAACCAGAAACCAGGTTAAAATGGAGAAGAAACAAGGTTGTTGAACAAGGTTGTGTCCAATCAAACTCTACTTTGTTTTGCTGGAAATGTATTTGTCACTTTGCTAGTCAAATTGGACAGATGTCAACGGTTGACCCATAAACCATAAACAAAATCAAAGAAAACACATTTATCATGACACAGTTTGTTTTCCGAAGCTAAATTACTGGCTGACAGCAGGAAACCTTTCAAATTAAAGACATCCAAAGAGAAACCACAATTGTTGATTGTGTCGTGTTATTAATTTTGAATATAGTTATGTCCGGTGTTATTTTAGTATTATTTATATGGCCACACTTAAGTTTAGGGTCCATTTCTCATTATTAACTATGATTTCTGCCTCATTAAATTCCTAATTACTGCTTATTAGTATTTAGGTAGTTGTTAAGTTTAGATATTGAGTAGGAGTATGGGACGTAGAATATGTTCATGCAGAATAAGGCATTAATATAGGCTTTATAAGTACTAATAAACAGCCAATATCCAAGTAATATGCATGATAATAAGCGGCTAGTTAATATTCAAAATTATTAACAGCAATAATTTAACTTTATAAAGTGTTACCGATAATGTTTTTCAGGATTCTTGGCTGAAAATAAAATCAAAATAGAACATTACTTTTGTAACATTATAAATGTCTTTTCTGTCACTTTTGATCAATCTAATGCATCCTTGCTGAATAAAACGATACATTTCTTAAAAAACACCTTTTGAACGGTTGTGTATATTTGTGTAAATCAGTGAAACAGAACTCATTTATGACATTTATTTACTTCAAACAAGGCAAGACTAGAATGTGCATTTCCTGAAGAAAATTTGAGAGGTGCTTGCAGTGGTAAAACTCGGCACTCAGTTGCTAGGGTGTGTTTAAGTGGTTGCTAATGTGTTCTGGGCAGTTGCTAGGAGGTTTCTAGGCTGTTCAGGGTGGTTGCTAGAGTGTTCTGGGTGGTTGCTATGGTGTTGCTAAGGTATTCTGGGTGGTTGCTATGGCGTTGCTAGGGTGTGTTTAAGTGGGTGCTTGGCGGTTTCTAAGGTACTCAGAGTGGTTGCTATTGTATTGCTAGGTGATTGCTAGAGTATTCTAAATGGTTGCTAATGCGTTGCTAGGCGCTTGCTAGGGTATTCTGGGTGGTTGCTAGGGCGTTGCCAGGCACTAATTAGACTCCTATTTACTGCTTATTAATAGTTAGTAAGCATGATAATGAGCAACTTGTTAATAGTGAGAATTTAACCCTAAACTAAGGTGTTACCTTTTATATAATATTGTAGTATTTATTGATATTTTGAATTAACTTTTATTTTCATATTTTCATTTCAGTTTTAGTAATTCAGATTAAATGTAATTAATGTCAGTTAATTGCCAAGGAAACATTTTTTAAGTTGAATTTTTTTAATCTAATATCTATAGCTTTAATTCAGCTTTATTTCAATAAACAAAAATTATTTTAATAGCTTTGTAATAATAACAGTTATTGGGTCTGTGCAGTCATGGTAACTTTAATGCATTTCAATGTTTGATTGTAAAATTGACGAGAGTCTTTTTTTCCCCACGTTAAAATAGATTAAATTATCCAATTTTGATAAATAACGGTACACGTGTTGGTATCGAACCGTTTCAGTGCAGGCTTCCGGTACGGTGCACGTGTACCGAACGGTTCTGGACGCAATCTTTAACAGTTAACAGTCGGCTTGTTTTACGCACGGGGCACACTTCAATCCGATTTCCCACACGAACATATGAAGTATTCAGTCCATTTTATCACGGAATTTAAACGATAAATGGCGTTTTGGCGCTCTTTAATGTGACGTGACTGATCACTAAAAGCGCGCGAGTGAAGGCGATCAACTCTTCCTAATGAATAAACATGAATTAATATCTTAAGGTATGTTGAGGATACATTACAACTTACTGAAACGTATCATGTCGCATGCAATCACTCACTCAATCAGTGTTTCAACCACGGAAAGTTGTCAATAAAACAGACTCACGGAGCACTACATTTACCTCAGAAGCCATTCAGTGTCCACAGCTGTTAGTTCACTACAGAGATTAACTCTTTCACTGCACTATATCAGCCTATATATCATTATATTCTACTGAACCTGTTAGAGATGTCTGGATTATTTAATGCATGTTTAAATTAATTACGCAGTGTATTAATGTCATGAAAATGACAGCAACTGTGTATAAATATTTCCACACGAAAAAACATAATTTTATAATTAGATTTAGAAGTTAATGCAAAAACTGCCTTATGTGAAGTTTACATGTTTGCATACATTGTGTTATTTGAGTGTTGATTATTACATCTAAAAATAAAGTAGCAACTGAATTTATGCTCATAGTTTGGGCTTTGTTGTTAACCTTTAATATTATAGTAATGTGCAAGTAAGGGCTCTCTATAGTTTACAGCATTATCTTTAAGAAGCTTTTAGTTATAATTGATTTCAGACACAATTTATTCAGTAGACCACTGTTTAATAAAAATAAATAAAAGAGCCGAACCGTCAGTTTTGGGTACCGTTACACCCCTAGTTGAATAATAAGTGAGTTATTCTTAGGTTAACACTAGGGATGCACCAATATTAACAATAATTCTTTATATTCGAAAGCCAATAACTGATATATATTGGCTGATAAATCTAAAAGCAAATGTTTATATACTTTTCGAGATCGTGATAACTAAAACAAAAGGCTCACCATTAAAATTCATGACCCAAGCACACAATTACAATGTTTTATTATAATTTTATGTAGTCTATATGACAGACGTATTGCACTGAACTGTATTTTTTCTTTTTTGAAGTGATTCCAATCATATTTCAAGCAATTCAAACCCGTCATGGGGAACCATGTGCATCTGAAGTGTTTCAGCTGAAGGAAATAATACATTATTATTTATAGAAAAATTTACATATATCTGCAGATACAAATATGGTGGCCAATATATTGTGCATCCCTAATACTCTGAGTACATCGACCAGCTCGACACAACATTGACTCAACCAAAGGGAATATTTAGGAAAACAGTTATTTTTGCAATTCAATTTGGTGATGCTAGAAGTTACACACACCAACATTGTGTTTACTTGCGTAAAATGAACAGTTTTGTTAGCATGTTGATGCTGCTCATCCAAATCTGCATCCCAAAACAAAACTAGTTGTGAAGCACTAGTCTAACGAGTTGACGCCTTTAACCTCTCTGTCCATGACGAACACTCCCTCCATCATAACAAAGACCCCAGCTGCCCTCCGTCTCATACAGGGGGGAAGGAGAGGAGAGGAGCCCCCGCGCCTCCACATCAGCACACACAAACACAGGGGCCCCAAAACATTCCCAGCCTCACCATAGCAACAGAAGAGCAACACACATTGTCATGGAGATCAGGAGACCCAGGGATATGTGGGGGTTTGTGGAGAGCTGGACCTTCGCCTTATTCATCGTATAGTGTCAGCGAGCACCTCGACATTACACAGAGACAAGGTCATCAATCTTATCCTACACGGCCCACTTTATAGCTCGCCTATGATTTAAGAGCCTGAGCCGCTTCGGAAAACTCTTGTACGCTTTTTTTGGTTGAGGATATATACTCTGCTAAAGTCTTGATCAATGGCAAACTCTCTTTCCTACACCAGCGCAAAGGCAAGCAGCAGCAGATGGCGAGAAATGGAGCCAGATCTCAAGAAACCAGTAAACAATGGCAGCTCTCTGTGTTGGACGGATATATAAATATAGAGAGATAGAGAGAGAGATATTTCTGACATTTCTGTGCATCAGTTTATTTCAATAAATCAAAGTTCAAAATTCTTGATTTAATATTTATTTTGCATCAATGCTCAAATTTTTATGAAGGTTTCTGCATGGCATTTTTTATTTACCAATTTTGATGGATGGATGGATGGATGGATGGACAAATAGATGGATGGATGAACAGATGGATGGATGGATGGATGGATGGATGGATGGATGGATGGATGGATGGATGGATGGATGGATGGATGGATGGATGGATGGATGGATGGATGGATGGATGGATGGATGGATGGATGGATGGATGGATGGATGGATGGATGGATGGATGGATGGATGGATGGATGGATGGATGGATGGATGGATGGATGGATGGATGGATGGATGGATGGATGGATGGATGGATGGATGGATGGATGGATGGATGGATGGATGGATGGATGGATGGATGGATGGATGGATGGATGGATGGATGGATGGATGGATGGATGGATGGATGGATGGACAGACGGATGGATGAACAGACGGATGGATGAACCGATACATAGATGAACAGATACATGGATGAACAGATATATGGATGGATGAACAGATGGATGGATGAACTAATACATGGATGAACAGATAGATGGATGGATGGATGATGGATGAATGAACAGATTGATTGATTGATGGATGAACAGATGGATGGATGAACCAATACATGGATGAACAGATAGATGGATAGATGAATGAACATATGGATGGATGGATGAACAGATAGATGGATGGATGAACAGATGGATGGATGATGGATGGATGAATGAATGAACAGATGGATAGATGGATGGATGAACAGATAGATGGATGGATGAATGAACAGATAGATGGATGAATGAATGAACAGATGATAGATGGATGAATTAATTAACAGATGGATGGATGGATGTACAGATAGATGGATGATGGATGATGAATGAACAGATAGATGGATGGATGAATGAACAGATGGATGGATGGATGAATGAACAGATGGATGGATAGATGAATGGGTGAACAGATGGATGGATGGATGAATGAACAGATGGATAGATGGATGGATGAACAGATAGATGGATGGATGGGTGAACAGTCGGTCCAGAGACACGACAGCACAGAGCGGATCATGTGATCGAGTCGATCCAGAGACACGACAGCACAGAGCGGATCATGTGATCCAGTCGATCCAGAGACACGACAGCACAGAGCGGATCATGTGATCGAGTCGATCCAGAGACACGACAGCACAGAGCGGATCATGTGATCGAGTCGATCCAGAGACACGACAGCACAGAGCGGATCATGTGATCGAGTCGATCCAGAGACACGACAGCACAGAGCGGATCATGTGATCCAGTCGATCCAGAACACGACAGCACAGAGCGGATCATGTGATCGAGTCGATCCAGAGACACGACAGCACAGAGCGGATCATGTGATCCAGTCGATCCAGAGACACGACAGCACAGAGCGGATCATGTGATCCAGTCGGTCCAGAGACACAACAGCACAGAGCGGATCATGTGACCGAGTCGATCCAGAGACACGACAGCACAGAGCGGATCATGTGATCGAGTCGGTCCAGAGACACGACAGCACAGAGCGGATCATGTGATCGAGCGGTCCAGAGACACGACAGCACAGAGCGGATCATGTGATCGAGTCGATCCAGAGACATGACAGCACAGAGCGGATCATGTGATCGAGCCGGTCCAGAGACACAACAGCACAGAGCGGATCATTTGATCGAGCCGGTCCAGAGACACGACAGCACAGAGCGGATCATGTGATCGAGTCGATCCAGAGACACGACAGCACAGAGCGGATCATGTGATCGAGTCGATCCAGAGACACGACAGCACAGAGCGGATCATGTGATCGAGTCGGTCCAGAGACACGACAGCACAGAGCGGATCATGGATGGATGGATGAACAGATAGATGGATGGATGGGTGAACAGATGGATGGATGGATGGATGAATGAACAGATGGATGGATGGATGGATGGATGGATGAACAGATGGATGGGTGAATGAATGAACAGATGGATGTATGAATGAACAGATGGATGGATGGATAAATGAATGAACAGATGAATGAACAGATGGATGGATGGATGGATGGATGGATGGATGGATGGATGAACAGATGGATGGATGAATGAATGAACAGATGGATGGATGAATGAATGAACAGATGGATGGATGGATGGATGGATGAACAGATGGATGGATGAATGAATGAACAGATGGATGTATGAATGAACAGATGGATGGATAGATGGATGAATGAACAGATAGATAGATAAAAACACAACTATCGTTAGTTCATGTTGTCTCAGGTCCACTAAATAATATCAACAGATATAACATTTGACTTTAATAATGAATAAGTAAATGGAGGTTGACATTTGATTAATGAATGCTTAGTGCATGATAAATAATGTTTACTGAACTTTATTGAAGAGTGTTACCATAAAGGCATATATTGAATATTGTCAAAAGGCAGAACAACCAAGGGTGTTATATAATCGGCCATAGTAAAGAAGCAGATGAGGGCAGAACTGTGAGTGAGGAACAGAAGCCAGGTTTTGGCAGGGTGCTGACTGGGTCTGGAGTCCCAGATGTCCTGCTGTTGAGGGCTCAAGAGAATAATGCACTGAAGTGTGTACGATCCACAGAGACGCCACCTGGCCAGTGCACAGCCCCTGTGACCCTTCCCCTGCCGCTCATTAATAAAGGCCACCTTCCGTGTCAGGAAAACTACTAAATCAAGAAGTTTTGGTCTGGCAAAGTGGGCTTTTCAATGGCCAGGGTGTCTGATATTAAAGACCAGAGCTACCAAAGTTACTAAAAAGATATTGCAATGACAAAATTCCCTCTGAAAACACTGCATGGGATAAGACTAATTTCTGTTTCACTAGCATCACCAAATTGAATAGCAAAAATATTGTTTGTTTTCAAACAAGCTCCTCAAACACTCCTGTCATTGGTCAGACAAAAGGTAGCCCCACCCCAATCTCACACCATTGGTCGAGTCAATTTAACGGTGTTGTGTGGTTTGTTCAAGTCATGCCAGAAAGATCATACTTATGAGTTAAACTGAGTCGGAAGCTTTGAATTTTCTTTACGGCCCTTGTTTATGAGTTGAGGGTGTGTCTGTGGGAAACATGGCAGAAATCCACTACTCTAGATATTTAGCCTTCACTGCACAACATATAATAGCACTGTAATATCACAATATGTAACAACATTACAAATTAATTAACTTAAAAAAAGCAAAACACACCTGAGGCATATTCTTTGTTCTTCATTTTCTATGTAGAGTTTAAAAACCTTGATGTATTTTTGTGTAGTTAATTAAGAGAAGGTACACCGCCATCTTTCCAACTTGTAAATATGAACTTCCCAGGAGGATTTGAACACACCATGATGATCAAACAAATCAATGTTCTGAAAGTGTCACAAACTCTGTTTCAACATACTAATGCCTCTAAAATGAGCTAGAAGAAAGTATGTCAACACTTGAACAATTACAACCTCAGCTTTAATGCATTAAAAATACTGCCAAAATCGGGAGGGTTAAAAAAAGAGAAGAGAAAATTATCAGTTTAGCTATAAAATCCATTCCAGATCATTTCAAATGTACCTATTTAAAAAAAAGTTTATTTGTACATGCTATCAGGCTCAGATTTGAGAAAGTTTGCTCTCCAAGTAAACTCTTTAACATCAAGATTTGGTTTTACAGTTTTCTTACTTATTTTCTACGTACATCAGAAATTCCCAATGCAACATCTTGTGACTCAAAATTGACAACTTCCTTCATCTGCATTTAAAGATGCCCTTTGAAACATTTCATCATTTATCTGTCTCTGAAAAAAAAAAAAAAATCAAATCCTATTCCCAAAAACCCACTGCAGCTGCCATGCAGCTTTTATCCCTGCTAATATAAATCATTTATCTGGTCATATGCCATACAGTCGTGTGCATTTATACTGGTAATGGAAGTGAAATTGGTAACATTGGCCTGAGCCTCATTTGAGCAGGATCAATAAAGACCCCTGGGGGTCACTTTCCCCTGCTGCATCTGCTGAAGGCGGGCTTCAACCTCAAGTCTTCCCACGACCCCTGACCTGGGACAATCTCTCATCATTTTCCCCTTAAGCACAGATCAGTTATCCTACACTGTAACCTGCACATTCACTTCCAGGCATCACCTAGTAATCAACGTTCTAATGGAATGTTACAATGTATCAAACCAAAAGGAAACAATGTAGAACGTATGGAACGTTACAATGTATCATTATAGAGTGATATATTCTGTATGGCAATAATATCACGGATATCATTTCAAAAGCTTCGCAAACAACTTAAAAGATCCAAACCCACCAGCGCCAGATGGTCCCGGCTCCATCCCATCCACTGAGCCACAAAGGGTTCACCAAAGTCCCGATGCTCAATCGCCACGGCGCCCGGCCCTTCAGGCTGGAAGCGTCCCCGACTTCCAGCCTCCTTTCCTGGGCGAGCGGGATCGTCTCCGCCGCCGCTGCTGGAGCCCCCAAACCCGCAGGAGTTGAGAGGGAAACAAAAGCTCCTTAGTTCCGATCCCGAATGACCCTCTCCTCTGGGCTCTTTCTGTCCGTGGCTGGATGCTGCGGGTCGGGCTGCTCTGCTGCGGGTTGTTGTGCCTCCTGCTCACCGTTCAAGCTGGATCCACCAGCGGAACAAAAACGCTCGACCCGTCCGTCACCCCCCACAGCCCGAGAGCCCGTTTCTTCTTCTTCTTCTTCTCCTCCTCCTCCCACTGCTGAGATTCTTGGCTGTCTGCTAGTCTGTTTTGTGTTCGCCCTCTAGTGTGCGCTTGAAAATCCCAATTCATTCATTTAGAACAGGAAGGAATGCAGACATAATGCATGCTGCATACTACACACTAGCCTATATACTACATACTGACCCCCTTTTACTTAAAGTCCACATGAAATCAAAGTTTTTTGGCTTTAAGTATGAATATGTTGTGTGCTCCAAAACAATGACTAAAATCACATTTAGAAGATATAAGTGTCCGAAGCTAAGTGTCTCTCACTTCCACCAATGATTTTGATGACTTCACTCTGCACTTTATAGTGGATCAGGAACGAGTGTAAATATGCTTTCCATTTTGGCGAAGAAAGTCACGTTAGTGTGATAGAGTCGATCCAGAGACACGACAGCACAGAGCGGATCATGTGATCGAGTCAATCCAGAGACACGACAGCACAGAGCGGATCATGTGATCGAGCCGGTCCAGAGACACGTCAGCACAGAGCGGATCATGTGATCGAGTCAATCCAGAGACACGACAGCACAGAGCGGATCATGTGATGGAGTCGATCCAGAGACACAACACCACAGAGCGGATCATGTGATCCAGTCAATCCAGAGACACGACAGCACAGAGCGGATCATGTGATCCAGTCGATCCAGAGACGACAGCACAGAGCGGATCATGTGATCCAGTCGATCCAGAACACGACAGCACAGAGCGGGATCATGTGATCGAGTCGATCCAGAGACACGACAGCACAGAGCGGATCATGTGATCCAGTCGATCCAGAACACGACAGCACAGAGCGGATCATGTGATCGAGTCGATCCAGAGACACGACACCACAGAGCGGATCATGTGATCGAGTCGATCCAGAGACACGTCAGCACAGAGCGGATCATGTGATCGAGTCGGTCCAGAGACACGAGAGCACAGATCGGATCATGTGATCGAGTCGATCCAGAGACACGACAGCACAGAGCGGATCACGTGATCCAGTGGGTCCAGAGACACGACAGCAGAGAGCGGATCATGTGATCTAGTCGGTCCAGAGACACGACAGCACAGAGCGGATCACGCGTGATCGAGTCGGTCCAGAGACACGACAGCACAGAGCGGATCATGTGATCGAGCCGGTCCTGAGACACGACAGCACAGAGCGGATCATGTGATCGAGTCGGCCCAGAGACACGACAGCACAGAGCGGATCATGTGATCGAGTCGGTCCAGAGACACGACAGCACAGAGCGGATCATGTGATGGATTCGGTCCAGAGACACGACAGCACAGAGCGGATCATGTGATCGAGTCGATCCAGAGACACGACAGCACAGAGCGGATCATGTGATCGAGTCGATCCAGAGACACTACAGCACAGAGCGGATCATTTAGATTAGGAAGGAATGCAGACATAATGCATGCTGCATACTACACACTAGCCTATATACTACATACTGACCCCCTTTTACTTAAAGTCCACATGAAATCAAAGTTTTTTGGCTTTAAGTATGAATATGTTGTGTGCTCCAAAACAATGACTAAAATCACATTTAGAAGATATAAGTGTCCGAAGCTAAGTGTCTCTCACTTCCACCAATGATTTTGATGACTTCACTCTGCACTTTATAGTGGATCAGGAACGAGTGTAAATATGCTTTCCATTTTGGCGAAGAAAGTCACGTTAGTGTGATAGAGTCGGTCCAGAGACACAACAGCAGAGAGCGGATCATGTGATCGAGTCAATCCAGAGACACGACAGCACAGAGCGGATCATGTGATCAAGTCGGTCCAGAGGCAGGACAGCACAGAGCGGATCATGTGATCGAGTCGATCCAGAGACACGACAGCACAGAGCGGATCATGTGATCGAGTCGATCCAGAGACACGACAGCACAGAGCGGATCATGTGATCGAGTCGATCCAGAACACGACAGCACAGAGCGGATCATGTGATCGAGTCGGTCCAGAACACGACAGCACAGAGCGGATCATGTGATCGAGTCGATCAAGAGACACGACAGCACAGAGCGGATCATGTGATCGAGTCGATCCAGAACACGACAGCACAGAGCGGATCATGTGATCGAGTCGATCCAGAACACGACAGCACAGAGCGGATCATGTGATCGAGTCGATCCAGAGACATGACAGCACAGAGCGGATCATGTGATCGAGTCGATCAAGAGACACGACAGCACAGAGCGGATCATGTGATCGAGTCGATCCAGAGACACGACAGCACAGAGCGGATCATGTGATCGAGTCGATCCAGAGACACGACAGCACAGAGCGGATCATGTGATCGAGTCGATCCAGAGACATGACAGCACAGAGCGGATCATGTGATCGAGTCGATCAAGAGACACGACAGCACAGAGCGGATCATGTGATCGAGTCGATCCAGAGACACGACAGCACAGAGCGGATCATGTGATCGAGTCGATCCAGAGACACGACAGCACAGAGCGGATCATGTGATCGAGTCGATCCAGAGACACAACAGCACAGAGCGGATCATGTGATCGAGTCGATCCAGAACACGACAGCACAGAGCGGATCATGTGATCGAGTCGATCCAGAGACACGACAGCACAGAGCGGATCATGTGATCGAGTCGATCCAGAGACACGACAGCACAGAGCGGATCATGTGATCGAGTCGATCCAGAGACACGACAGCACAGAGCGGATCATGTGATCGAGTCGGTCCAGAGACACGACAGCACAGAGCGGATCATGTGATCGAGTCGGTCCAGAACACGACAGCACAGAGCGGATCATGTGATCGAGTCGATCCAGAGACACGACAGCACAGAGCGGATCATGTGATCGAGTCAATCCAGAGACACGACAGCACAGAGCGGATCATGTGATGGAGTCGATCCAGAGACACAACACCACAGAGCGGATCATGTGATCCAGTCAATCCAGAGACACGACAGCACAGAGCGGATCATGTGGTCCAGTCGATCCAGAGACACGACAGCACAGAGCGGATCATGTGATCCAGTCGATCCAGAACACGACAGCACAGAGCGGATCATGTGATCGAGTCGATCCAGAGACACGACAGCACAGAGCGGATCATGTGATCGAGTCGATCCAGAGACACGCCAGCATAGAGCGGATCATGTGATCGAGTCGGTCCAGAGACACGAGCACAGAGCGGATCATGTGATCCAGTCGATCCAGAGACACGACAGCACAGAGCGGATCACGTGATCCAGTGGGTCCAGAGACACGACAGCACAGAGCGGATCATGTGATCGAGTCGATCCAGAACACGACAGCACAGAGCGGATCATGTGATCGAGCGGTCCAGAGACACGACAGCACAGAGCGGATCATGTGATCGAGTCGATCCAGAGACACGACAGCACAGAGCGGATCATGTGATCGAGTCGATCCAGAGACACGACAGCACAGGGCAGATCATGTGATCCAGTCGGTCCAGAACACGACAGCACAGGGCAGATCATGTGATCGAGTCGATCCAGAGACACAACAGCAGAGAGCGGATCATGTGATCGAGTCAATCCAGAGACACGACAGCACAGAGCGGATCATGTGATCAAGTCGGTCCAGAGGCAGGACAGCACAGAGCGGATCATGTGATCGAGTCGATCCAGAGACACGACAGCACAGAGCGGATCATGTGATCGAGTCGATCCAGAGACACGACAGCACAGAGCGGATCATGTGATCGAGTCGATCCAGAACACGACAGCACAGAGCGGATCATGTGATCGAGTCGGTCCAGAGACACGACAGCACAGAGCGGATCATGTGATCGAGTCGATCAAGAGACACGACAGCACAGAGCGGATCATGTGATCGAGTCGATCCAGAGACACGACAGCACAGAGCGGATCATGTGATCGAGTCGATCCAGAACACGACAGCACAGAGCGGATCATGTGATCGAGTCGATCCAGAGACATGACAGCACAGAGCGGATCATGTGATCGAGTCGATCAAGAGACACGACAGCACAGAGCGGATCATGTGATCGAGTCGATCCAGAGACACGACAGCACAGAGCGGATCATGTGATCGAGTCGATCCAGAGACACGCCAGCACAGAGCGGATCATGTGATCGAGTCGATCCAGAGACATGACAGCACAGAGCGGATCATGTGATCGAGTCGATCAAGAGACACGACAGCACAGAGCGGATCATGTGATCGAGTCGATCCAGAACACGACAGCACAGAGCGGATCATGTGATCGAGTCGATCCAGAGACACGACAGCACAGAGCGGATCATGTGATCGAGTCGATCCAGAGACACTACAGCACAGAGCGGATCATTTAGATTAGGAAGGAATGGAGACATAATGCATGCTGCATACTACACACTAGCCTATATACTACATACTGACCCCCTTTTACTTAAAGTCCACATGAAATCAAAGTTTTTGGCTTTAAGTATGAATATGTGTGCTCCAAAACAATGACTAAAATCACATTTAGAAGATATAAGTGTCCGAAGCTAAGTGTCTCTCACTTCCACCAATGATTTTGATGACTTCACTCTGCACTTTATAGTGGATCAGGAACGAGTGTAAATATGCTTTCCATTTTGGCGAAGAAAGTCACGTTAGTGTGATAGAGTCGGTCCAGAGACACAACAGCAGAGAGCGGATCATGTGATCGAGTCAATCCAGAGACACGACAGCACAGAGCGGATCATGTGATCAAGTCGGTCCAGAGGCAGGACAGCACAGAGCGGATCATGTGATCGAGTCGGTCCAGAGACACAACAGCAGAGAGCGGATCATGTGATCGAGTCGATCCAGAGACACGACAGCACAGAGCGGATCATGTGATCGAGTCGATCCAGAGACACGACAGCACAGAGCGGATCATGTGATCGAGTCGGTCCAGAGACACGACAGCACAGAGCGGATCATGTGATCGAGTCGATCAAGAGACACGACAGCACAGAGCGGATCATGTGATCGAGTCGATCCAGAGACACGACAGCACAGAGCGGATCATGTGATCGAGTCGATCCAGAGACACGACAGCACAGAGCGGATCATGTGATGGAGTCGATCCAGAGACATGACAGCACAGAGCGGATCATGTGATCGAGTCGATCAAGAACACGACAGCACAGAGCGGATCATGTGATCGAGTCGATCCAGAGACACGACACAGAGCGGATCATGTGATCGAGTCGATCCAGAACACGACAGCACAGAGCGGATCATGTGATCGAGTCGATCCAGAGACATGACAGCACAGAGCGGATCATGTGATCGAGTCGATCAAGAGACACGACAGCACAGAGCGGATCATGTGATCGAGTCGATCCAGAGACACGACAGCACAGAGCGGATCATGTGATCGAGTCGATCCAGAACACGACAGCACAGAGCGGATCATGTGATCGAGTCGATCCAGAGACACAACAGCACAGAGCGGATCATGTGATCGAGTCGATCCAGAGACACGACAGCACAGAGCAGATCATGTGATCGAGTCGATCCAGAACACGACAGCACAGAGCGGATCATGTGATCGAGTCGATCCAGAGACACGACAGCACAGAGCGGATCATGTGATCGAGTCGATCCAGAGACACGACAGCACAGAGCGGATCATGTGATCGAGTCGGTCCAGAGACACGACAGCACAGAGCGGATCATGTGATCGAGTCGGTCCAGAGACACGACAGCACAGAGCGGATCATGTGATCGAGTCGATCCAGAACACGACAGCACAGAGCGGATCATGTGATCGAGTCAATCCAGAGACACGACAGCACAGAGCGGATCATGTGATGGAGTCGATCCAGAGACACAACACCACAGAGCGGATCATGTGATCCAGTCAATCCAGAACACGACAGCACAGAGCGGATCATGTGGTCCAGTCGATCCAGAACACGACAGCACAGAGCGGATCATGTGATCCAGTCGATCCAGAGACACGACAGCACAGAGCGGATCATGTGATCGAGTCGATCCAGAGACACGACAGCACAGAGCGGATCATGTGATCGAGTCGATCCAGAGACACGCCAGCATAGAGCGGATCATGTGATCGAGTCGGTCCAGAGACACGAGAGCACAGAGCGGATCATGTGATCCAGTCGATCCAGAGACACGACAGCACAGAGCGGATCACGTGATCCAGTGGGTCCAGAGACACGACAGCACAGAGCGGATCATGTGATCGAGTCGATCCAGAACACGACAGCACAGAGCGGATCATGTGATCGAGCGGTCCAGAGACACGACAGCACAGAGCGGATCATGTGATCGAGTCGATCCAGAGACACGACAGCACAGAGCGGATCATGTGATCGAGTCGATCCAGAGACACGACAGCAGGGCAGATCATGTGATCCAGTCGGTCCAGAACACGACAGCACAGGGCAGATCATGTGATCGAGTCGATCCAGAGACACAACAGCAGAGAGCGGATCATGTGATCGAGTCAATCCAGAGACACGACAGCACAGAGCGGATCATGTGATCAAGTCGGTCCAGAGGCAGGACAGCACAGAGCGGATCATGTGATCGAGTCGATCCAGAGACACGACAGCACAGAGCGGATCATGTGATCGAGTCGATCCAGAACACGACAGCACAGAGCGGATCATGTGATCGAGTCGATCCAGAGACACGACAGCACAGAGCGGATCATGTGATCGAGTCGGTCCAGAGACACGACAGCACAGAGCGGATCATGTGATCGAGTCGATCAAGAGACACGACAGCACAGAGCGGATCATGTGATCGAGTCGATCCAGAACACGACAGCACAGAGCGGATCATGTGATCGAGTCGATCCAGAGACACGACAGCACAGAGCGGATCATGTGATCGAGTCGATCCAGAGACATGACAGCACAGAGCGGATCATGTGATCGAGTCGATCAAGAGACACGACAGCACAGAGCGGATCATGTGATCGAGTCGATCCAGAGACACGACAGCACAGAGCGGATCATGTGATCGAGTCGATCCAGAGACACGCCAGCACAGAGCGGATCATGTGATCGAGTCGATCCAGAGACATGACAGCACAGAGCGGATCATGTGATCGAGTCGATCAAGAGACACGACAGCACAGAGCGGATCATGTGATCGAGTCGATCCAGAGACACGACAGCACAGAGCGGATCATGTGATCGAGTCGATCCAGAGACACGACAGCACAGAGCGGATCATGTGATCGAGTCGATCCAGAGACACGACAGCACAGAGCGGATCATGTGATCGAGTCGATCCAGAGACACGACAGCACAGAGCGGATCATGTGATCGAGTCGGTCCAGAGACACGACAGCACAGAGCGGATCATGTGATCGAGTCGGTCCAGAGACACGACAGCACAGAGCGGATCATGTGATCGAGTCGATCCAGAGACACGACAGCACAGAGCGGATCATGTGATCGAGTCAATCCAGAGACACGACAGCACAGAGCGGATCATGTGATGGAGTCGATCCAGAGACACAACACCACAGAGCGGATCATGTGATCCAGTCAATCCAGAACACGACAGCACAGAGCGGATCATGTGATCCAGTCGATCCAGAACACGACAGCACAGAGCGGATCATGTGATCCAGTCGATCCAGAACACGACAGCACAGAGCGGATCATGTGATCGAGTCGATCCAGAACACGACACCACAGAGCGGATCATGTGATCGAGTCGATCCAGAGACACGCCAGCATAGAGCGGATCATGTGATCGAGTCGGTCCAGAGACACGAGCACAGAGCGGATCATGTGATCCAGTCGATCCAGAGACACGACAGCACAGAGCGGATCACGTGATCCAGTGGGTCCAGAGACACGACAGCACAGAGCGGATCATGTGATCGAGTCGATCCAGAGACACGACAGCACAGAGCGGATCATGTGATCGAGCCGGTCCAGAGACACGACAGCACAGAGCGGATCATGTGATCGAGTCGATCCAGAACACGACAGCACAGAGCGGATCATGTGATCGAGTCGATCCAGAGACACGACAGCACAGGGCAGATCATGTGATCCAGTCGGTCCAGAGACACGACAGCACAGGGCAGATCATGTGATCGAGTCGATCCAGAGACACGACAGCACAGAGCGGATCATGTGATCCAGTCGATCCAGAGACACGACAGCACAGAGCGGATCATGTAATTGAGCGGTCCAGAGACACGACAGCACAGAGCGGATCATGTGATCGAGTCGATCCAGAGACACAACAGCACAGAGCGGATCATGTGATCCAGTCGGTCCAGAGACGACAGCACAGGGCAGATCATGTGATCGAGGTCCAGAGTCATGACAGCACAGAGCGGATCATGTGATCCAGTCGATCCAGAGACACGACAGCACAGAGCGGATCATGTAATCGAGCCGGTCCAGAGACACGACAGCACAGAGCGGATCATGTGATCGAGTCGATCCAGAGACACGACAGCACAGAGCGGATCATGTGATCCAGTCGGTCCAGAGACACGACAGCACAGAGCGGATCATGTGATCGAGTCGTGATCCGCTCTGTGCTATTGTAGGCTTGTTTTCGACTTCATCCAGCGATGCGCAGACCGGTCGGCGGCTGACTAGAAGCAGTGCATGCCGGTTAGAAATTTTGTCCGACTTGAGGCAGCGCCGATGGCACGTGACTGTGACGTATGTCAACAAAGTACCGCGAGAGCGATTCACGAGTTCACACTTACAAATAATTTCGAGACCAAGCGGCTGATACAGACGGTGCAGCTTCTCGAGAGTGGCTGCAAGAGGTCTGATGACGACACAGCTGATCCACGATAGGCCGGATTCACCGCATGACAGCGATCACATGTGTTCGTGTTTATTCCTAAAACTGATGTTACACTAATGCTCACAAATCATTCATTTATAACAGTAAAACCTCTAAAAACCGTTGACCCCACTTCATTGATAGTGTAGGTTTATATGTTGAACTTTATTTTTGTCCAAATAGACGCTTTATTAAGTAGTGCATAAAGTATTGAATAAAAATGTAATCTGAAACATCTGTGTATTTGAGAAATATTGCTGATATTGCTATAATAGCTAATAGATACAATAGCTAAACACTATTGGCTATTTTCAAAAAGGGGAGAAGCTGTTTGATATGTCCCGCCCTGTCTTCCTGTTTCAGTGGAAATTAGTTAGTTAACATGGTTCCCTTCATCTCAGTTGCATTAAATGTTGCCACTTTTTCAACATCATCTATACACACAAGAAATCTGGACTTGATTCGGTTGTTCTAAACGTATGTAAAAAAATAAAATAAAATCACACTTGTGGTGTTTGTGGTCAGAATTACCCCACACTGAAAATGAATGGAAAAAGGTGGAAAAGAGTGTTTTTTGTTTTTGTTCTTTCATTTCAAAACAAAACAATAAATACAACGTTCACACATAAATGACGGCCTGGTGCTAGATTACAAATACAATGTGACACACACACACACACACACACACACACTGCCCCTGCCCCTAAACCTACCCATCACACACACACACACACACACACACACACACACACACACTGCCACTGCCCCTAAACCTACCCATCACACACACACACACACACACACACACACACACAGCCCCTGCCCCTAAACCTACCCATCACAGGAGACTGCAGTTTACTTTCTGTGAAAAAACCTCATCCTGTGTGATTTATAAGCATTTTGAAAAGTGAGGACATGGGGAACGTCCTCATATTTCACCCTCTTTTTGTAATATTATACACATTTGTGTCCTGATATTTCACATGCCCACACACACAGACACACACACACACACACACACACACACACACATACACACAGGTGTGAGTTCACTATTCACATCTGTTTATTGCTGTTTTTTTGTGGCTTTATTTACTTAAAAAATGTATTTCTTGTTAAAGTGTATTTTTTTAAATACATTTGTATTATTTAAATAAATAATATGTGATTACCATCAAGTCTTTTGTTTTAGTGGCATTATTGCAGATGTATATATAACAAGACACTTCAAAAGATCTCAGACAACAACAAAAAATTCTAAACTTTGACAATAATACTGATTTAATGTATATTATAATGTTTAAATATATATTCACACAATATTCATCACAAAAGCAGTTATAGGAGCAGTTGGCCACAAAACTGTATTTCCTACAATTTCTATCTAGCCAACAGATGGCAGAACTCTGCCTCTAACAGATCAATATCCAGAAACAACTCATATTTAATTTTGATCATGATTAAAGTGTTTTTTGATAAAAATGTAATATTTCATATGCATGCTAGTGGTGTAGTTGAGGGATTTTGCAGTAAATAGGTAAATAAAAGTACTTCATATTCCCCAAAACACAGTATAAACATGTATATATGAGAAGTAAACGAGAAAAAGATATATGATTTGTGTAATAAAATAAAAAAAAATATTAAAAAAATCGCTCTACAAAGCTTTGAGGTCACATTGAACCCAAACGCCTGCAGTGTAAGCAGGAAACGAGCGGGACATGAGGGTTATGGAATCCCATTTCCTCCACATAAGAATTGTTTTTAATTTTTTATAAACTTTTGTTAATCATAATTAGGACATACAAGTCGTGTTTATCAGATGAAAAGTCAAAGTGATGATGACTTAAGCCGAATTTATGACTAACATAAAAAGACTAAATTATGACATAAGGAATAATAATGGCATAAAAAAGCCTTAATATTTTATCTCATAATTCCAACTTTTTAATCTTAAAGCTAATTATGAATTAATATGTGATAATTATGATTTGGTATGCCATGATTTCAACTTTATCTCATAATTTCAACTTTTATATCATAAATAAAAGGTCTTCGACTTATATGTCATAATTATTACTTTTTAAGTAATAATTTCTGACCTATTGTCATAATTTTGTAGCCTGAGGTGGTCATACTCAGTTGTGTGCAGGGCTAAATTCGGCTGGCATCCAGGCTAATAATTTTGACTTTTTATATTATAATATATATTTTTTGTCTTGTGTGTTACAAATGGGCAACCATAATTCTGCGACCTTAACTCATAATTTCAATTTTTACGTCATTATTATAACAAAAAAAGTCAAAACTTTTACTTAGCATGTCATACCTTTGACTTTTATGCCATAATTATTACTTTTTAAGTCATAATTTCCGACTCATTAATGTCATAATTTAGACTTTTTCCATCTCATATGACTTAGTATGCCATAATTATGATTTACCAAAGCATGATTTATTTCTCTTATGTGTTAGGTTGGGCTTCTATAATTCTGTGAGATGAAGCTTTTGTAAATCATAATTATGACATAAAAAGTAGTCATTATGACAAATTATATTTATCAGATGAAAAATTTAAGTGATGAATTACTAAACCGAAATTATGACTAACATGAAAAAAAAAAATCAAAATTATGACATAATGAATAGGCCTAATTATGGAAAGCCTTAATTCTTTATCTCATGCCAACTTATTATTATGGCTTGGTATGCCATAATTTCAACTTTATCTCATAATTTCAACTTCAATGTCATAATTATAACATAAAAAGTCAAAACTATTACTTAGCATGTCATAACTTTGACTTTCATGCCATAATTATTACTTTTTAAGTCATAAATTCAAACTAATTAATGTCATAATTTAGACTTTTTCCATCTCATAATTATGACTTAGTATGCCATAATTATGATTTACCAAATAATGACTTATTTATCTTATGTGTCAGGAATGTGCTTCCATAATTCTGTGAGAATTATAAAAAAATATATAAATAATAAAATTACCAACAAAGTCCTTCTAAAATGTCAAATTGAATACTGTGCAAACTAGTTAAACCTTTTGTAAATAAAGCACATTATTTCAAATTAGTATCATGAAAATTAATTTCCAAAACCTTTCCAAATAATTATTTGCATGTATATGAAGTAATATGTCTTAAATAGTCCGACATTTTACAACTAGAACTAGACTGTTTATGCTATACAATTTAAAATGGCAAGTGTTCATGATTTAGACAATTATCTAAATTTAGATAATCTATAGGTCAAGTCACACTTTATTTTCGAAAACCAATCATTGTATATGATATCTATGACTTTCTGTGTCTAAAACATATTGTAGATATCATTTATTTTAGTTTAATTGTCCCCACTAATAATAGTATACGGAATTATTTTTAATAAATAAATTCAAATTATAAAATAAAATAAAATAAATACACTTATTTAATGAATGAATGAATGAATTAAAGTAATAAAAAAATCTGAAGTTCAATAATAACTAAATATAATTTATGTTTAACAAAAAAATAAAGAACAATGTAAAACATGTTTATATTTGTAAACATTTTCATATTTTTACGTTCGTCACTGTTTTATTTTATTTGTGTATTTATGTCTTATTTTTATTTATTCAATGCACCCCTGACTGTAGTTTGCAATTCTTTAAAACTAATCAAAAATATATATTATTATTTTGGCGATCGCTTTGCTGTCGCGTTTCTGTGGCGTCACTTCCTGTCAGGGGAAGAAGACGTCATCCTACAGACAGGCTGTGAGTTGGAGCTTTATGATTTCTTTAAAAACTGCGCGATAACGCTTTAAAACGCGCAGATTTCTAATTATTTGAATGAAAGCCTTCTTTTAATGAAAGCGATGACAGTGACAGGAACATTTAACATCGTAATGGTGCGATATTTAGGGTAGTTATCGCGCTATTATGCGTTTCATGGAGTAACAAGTTAAAAGTAATAACAATAATAATCATAATATTGATGCGTTTCATTCTGTTGATCTTAATGAGTCGCTGTTTACTGATGTAGTTAAAGGTGTTAATGGTTTCAGGTCGGTAAGGTTCACTTGGAGAAAATGGTTCTGTATATATATATTCCTATTCATGCTGTCAAATATGACAAACGTTATATTTTAATACATTATTAATCATACGCGGATCATTGCAGGTATAGAGAGACATTACACATTATGTTTATATCAGTTTTTAAGAAAAATCTTTAAACGACAGACTTAAGTAAATTGTATAAAATAGTATAAGCACAAATGTATAGATGTGACCCTGGACCACAAAATAAAGGTCCATTTTTTGAAATTGAGATTTATACATAATCTGAAAGCTGAATAAATAAGCTTTCCGTTGATGTATGATTGTTAGGATAGGACAATATTTGGATGAGATGCAACTAGTTTGAAAATCTGGAATCTGAGGGTGCAATAAAATCTAAATATTGAGAAAATTGCCTTTAAATTTGTCCAAACGAAGTCCTTAGCAATGCATATTACAACTAATACTACATTTTTAATATATATATATATATATATATATATATATATATATATATATATACATATATAATATATACAGTAGGAAATGTACAAAATGTCTTCATGGAACATGATCTTAATATTCTAATGATTTAGGGCATAAAAGAAAAATAGATAATTTTGACCCTTACAATGTATTATTGGCTATTGCCACAAATATAACCGTGAGACTTATGACTGGATTTGTGCTCCAGGGTCACATATAAGTGTTATAAATATACACTGATTCCACTGAACATCATTTATATCTAATCATATCAATTAGGTGAAGATTACGCTAGATTAGTACCATTGCAGTGCATAAATAAGCTTGATTAGAAGTGCCTGTTTTTGGTAAGAGGTGTTTAACCGTTTGTTTTGGTCTTTTCGGGCAGTATTGTTCATATTGTGACATGAACTCTCTTCTTCTTTCACAGAAAGAACTGCCATGTCGTGGATTCGCGAGCGGGAACTGTCCCTGATAGAAAGGCTCACTGCCAACATCCTGAAGGTGTGTTTCAGAGAAGGGGGTCCTAGAGAAAGACATAACATAAAAATGTGTTTTAAATAAAAATTATTAGTTATTATTCTAAATTGATTAAATTATTACAATAAAAAATTGCTCATCAAGGCTGCATTTATTTGATCAAAAACAGTAGTATTATAAAATATTATTACACTTTAAAATAAGTGTTTCCTATGTGAATATATAGTCAAATGTAATTTATTCCTGCAGTCTTCAGTGTCACATGATCCTTCAGAAATCAGTCTAATATGAGGATTTATTATCAATGTTGTAAACAATTGTGCTGATTATTATTTTTTGGTACCTTTGATAGTTTTTTCAGGATTCATTGATGAATAAAAAGTTTAAAAATTATGTAATAAATATAAATCTTTACTATCACTTTTTATCCTGGCTAGATAAAAGTATTAATTTCTTTCAAAAACGAAAGAAAACAAATCACTGACCCCTTTTGAACGTTAGTGTATATTGTTATATAGTTATATATAATAGATTTCAATTTAAATAAATGTGTTTCCAACATTGATATAAATCAGCATTTTAGTATGCTTTTTATTTGAATAAGTGTGAACGCTGCCATCTGAACCCTGGTGCGGACCAAGACCTGAAAAAATGGGTCTCGCTCCGCTTCCAAACCAACTCTGGTGTGGTTCGACTGAAATATGAACGCAACATGGGCCAAAGACATGTAAACCAACCAAAAACAGGACATGATGTCACAAGATAAGCTGTTTTTTCTCATCATAGACGCGATGTTGCTCATCACAGTTCGGTACAGCCGTCAGAACCGCGTCTCCTTTATAAGTGATATACATGATAAAAGCCAGGTAAAATAATAAAAATCAAGTTGTGAACATATCCCTATGCCTTTAGGTCCGGTGTTAAAAATGCAAATGTGAACGCTAAGCGGAACCAAGACTAAATGTTTTTGGTCTGAACCAAGCGAACCGAACTACAGGTGTGAACACACCCTAAAAGATTGAAAACCCCTGTTTCAGAGGATCACCCAGTGGCCTGTACAGTGAATTGAGCTGAAATGATCGTCTAATACCCTAATGGCTTTCTTAAACTATTTTCTTTCTCAGGCTGGGCCCATGCCCAAACATGTGGCCTTTATCATGGACGGTAATCGGCGTTATGCCCAGAAGACACATGTGGAGCGGCAGGAGGGACACTCGCAGGGCTTTGAGAAACTGGCGGAGGTAAGTGTACAGATAGTCT
This sequence comes from Gobiocypris rarus, assembly GCA_023029165.1. NCBI lineage: Eukaryota > Metazoa > Chordata > Actinopteri > Cypriniformes > Gobionidae > Gobiocypris > Gobiocypris rarus. Next base: position 38,732,594 of record CM040926.1, on the reverse strand, counting down.
CAGATACTGACAATATTCGGCCATTTTGACTGCTTGAGCGATTAACAGATGTCTTACCTCCACCTTCTGTCTGTTACACTATCTACATTTACTTTCATTCAGCAATTTTGCATACATGTCACTGTCCATGAAATTGTACTTTATATATACACTCACCTAAAGGATTATTAGGAACACCTGTTCAATTTCTCATTAATGCAATTATCTAATCAACCAATCACATGGCAGTTGCTTCGGGCCAGTCTGAGTATTTCACAATCTGCTCAGTTACTGGGATTTTCACGAACAACCATTTCTAGGGTTTACAAAGAATGGTGTGAAAAGGGAAAAACATCCAGTATGCGGCAAACCTGTGGGCGAAAATGCCTTGTTGATGCTAGAGGTCAGAGGAGAATGGGCCGACTGATTCAAGCTGATAGAAGAGCAACTTTGACTGAAATAACCACTCGTTACAACCGAGGTATGCAGCAAAGCATTTGTGAAGCCACAACACACACAACCTTGAGGCGGATGGGCTACAACAGCAGAAGACCCCACCGTGTACCACTCATCTCCACTACAAATAGGAGAAAGAGGCTAAAATTTGCACAAGCTCACCAAAATTGGACAGTTGAAGACTGGAAAAATGTTGCCTGGTCTGATGAGTCTCGATTTCTGTTGAGACCTTCAGATGGTAGAGTCAGAATTTGGCGTAAACAGAATGAGAACATGGATGCCTTGTTACCACTGTGCAGGCTGGTGGGGGTGGTGGTGTAATGGTGTGGGGGATGTTTTCTTGGCACACTTTAGGCCCCTTGAGCATTGTTTCTGACCATGTCCATCCCTTTATGACCACCATGTACCCATCCTCTGATGGCTACTTCCAGCAGGATAATGCACCATGTCACAAAGCTTGAATCATTTCAAATTGGTTTCTTGAACATGACAATGAGTTCACTGTACTAAAATGGCCCCCACAGTCATAGTAGAGTATCTTTGGGATGTGGTGGAACGGGAGCTTCATGCCCTGGATGTGCTTTCAGCACCTTGTTGAATCAATGCCACGTAGAATTAAGGCAGTTCTGAAGGCGAAAGGGGTCAAACACAGTATTAGTATGGTGTTCCTAATAATCCTTTAGGTGAGTGTGTATATATATATTGTATGTGTATATATATATTGTATATTGTGTGTATATATATATATATATATATATATATATATATATATATATATATATATATATATATATATATATATATATATATATATATATATATATATATATATATATATATATCTGCATTACACGGTACTAGCCATTGAAAAATACATATTCAGTGATTTCTGAAAAACACTGAAATCAACCCAAACAAAAGCTGCTTTTCCACCGCAGGAACTTTTTTCCCCAGGCACTAGGGACTTTATGGTGGTACCGGGTCTAAATGAGGTTCGGGTAAAGTGCGTGCAGTAAGAGCTGTTTGCTATCTAAATCAACAATGGAGGTTAAAAAATACGACCGATGGCCCAACGATGAGATTCAGGCTTTATTAAGTGTATATGCAGAGGACAAATCCAGCGGGAGCTGGAAAGTCACAAGCAGTCAATCATCAATGGACTAATTTGCCTAATCTTCAGGGTACTTTAGACCGCAATGGAAACGCACACAGCAACGGGTCTGGGGGAAAAAAGTTCCCGGGACAAATTGTAGGAGTAATTTTGGTGGAAACTGCTATACACACCCCTCCCCTTATTACTCCACCCCTAAAATGCAGGAGTTGATGTCTATTTATCATAGCTGAAGTGAAGCAAAAGAATGCTCTGTTTCAAATAAAGTGACGATGACGAATTAACAAGAAGGAAGAACAAAAAATGTATACAGAGTTTGTTGTTAGTTGCCAGCAGCTCCAGACAAATGGTGTTGTCTGATGCATATTACACCTAAAACCTGCAACAAGCTCCCATCAGATGCACCATATCTGAATCCCAAGTCATGTTAAACAAAATGAACTGTGGTTGGATCCTTTATATAATGCTCTCAGTTTTAAATATCTTGTTCTACATTTCGTTTTCTCTTTATATGCATTGTTTCACTCTCATAGACGCTCCGCTGGTGCCTAAACCTGGGCATTCACGAGGTGACCGTATATGCATTCAGCATTGAGAACTTCAAGCGTTCCAAAGAGGAGGTGGATGGCCTGATGGAGCTGGCCAGACAGAAGTTCAGCCGCCTGCTGACGGAGCAGTAAGTTACTCCGGCACAAGATCTATTCTATTGGTTGGTTGGATAAATAGAATTCTGTACAATGCATTTGTGATTTCTAGGGAGAATCTTGAGAAGCATGGTGTGTGTATTCGTGTGCTGGGAGACCTGACTCTACTGCCTGAAGATCTGCAGCAGGTTATTGCCAAAGCTGTGGTGTCAACTAGAGCACACAATAAGTAAGCACTGCATGATACCTTTTTCTTAACTTTTGATCTTCTACCTCAAAATATATATCACTTATATACACCAATCAGGCATAACATTATGACAGGTGAAGTGAATAACACTAATGATCTCATCACGGCTCCTGTTAGTGGGTGGGATAAATTAGGCAGCAAGTGAACATTTTGTCCTCAAAGTCGATGTGTTAGAAGCAGGAAAAATGGGCAAGCGTAAGGATTTGAGCGAGTTTGACAAGGGCTAAATTGTGATGGCTAGACGACTGGGTCAGAGCATCTCCAAAACTGCAGCTCTTGTGGGGTGTTCCCGGTCTGCAGTGGTCAGGATCTATCAAAAGTGCTCCAAGGAAGGAACAGTGGAGAACCGGCCACAGGGTCATGGGCGGCCAAGGCTCATTGATGCTCGTGGGGAGCGAAGGCTGGCTTGTGTGGTCCGATCAAACAGACGAGCTACTGGAGCTCAAATTGCTCAAGAAGTTAATGCTGGTTCTGATGGAAAGGTGTCAGAATACACAGTGCATCGCAATTTGTTGCGTATGGGGCGGCATAGCCGCTGACCAGTCAGGGTGCCCATGCTGACCCCTGTCCACCGCCGAAACTGCGGGCACATGAGCTCCAGAACGGGACCACGGAGCAATAGAAGAAACGGGTCTGGTCTGATGAATCACATTCTCTTTTAGATCACGTGGGAAGAAGGCGAGCCAGCGGAGGCAGTGTGATGCTTTGGGCAATGTTCTGCTGGGAAACCTTGGGTCCTGCCATCCATGTGGATGTTACTTTGACACGTACCACCTACCTAAGCATTGTTGCAGACCATGTACAGCCTTTCATAGAAATGGTATTCCCTGGTGGCTGTGGCTCTTCCAGCAGGATAATGCGCCTTGCCACAAAGCAAAAATGGTTCAGAAATGGTTTGAGGAGCACAACAATGAGTTTGAGGTGTTAACTTGGCCTCCGAATTCCCCAGATCTCAATCCAATCGAGCATCTGTGGGATGTGCTTAACAAACAAGTCCGATCCATGAAGGCCCCACCTCACAACTTACAGACTTTAAGGATCTGGCACCAACATCTTTGTGCCAGATACCACAGCACACCTTCAGGGGTCTAGTGGAGTCCATGCCTCGACGGGTCAGGGCTGTTTTGGCAGCAAAAGACAACACAATATTAGGAAGGAGGTCATAATGATAAATATATATGTAATATATAAAATAGTATATCAGTCTGGTGAGTAAAAAAAAAAAACTATCCTATAGTGATTATATTGCCAAGGTGTGCGTAGAGGGTTGAATAAATAAGTATGGATAAACTCTTGCATGGTAGTTATATGGGTTAAAAAAAAATATTCATTCAGTTTTTAGAACATGATACGTGTCTTCATCTCATATGTGGCTCTGTTTGATTATGCAGGTGTTTTCTGAATGTGTGCTTCGCATACACCTCAAGACATGAAATCGCAAATGCTGTGAAGGAAATGGCATGGGGAGTAGAACAGGGTCTGATAAAATCCAGGTAAGCTATGCTTTTCTTAAGGAGTGTGAGGAAGTAATAGAGCGGTGCAGGCATGACTTCACTTTGTAGGGCAATTGGCAGTTAACATCACACTGGTTCCCTTGAGGAGGCTTTTGGATTATCGCTAAAACAAGCTCTGTGATCAACAAAAGTTTGATACTTTCATGTTTTTTCCATGAAGAAATGAACAGATGAACACAACTCTTATGAATTTTGAAGCCTAAATGCAGCTGCCAGAAGTAAAAAGCTAAAGGTAGGTTATAAACGGACTACACCACGGTCAGTTTTTATCTCAAAAGTTAGACTAGTTTATAAGAGCACAATTATGAGTATAATGAGGCTGTAAAAGCTGACTGAGCTTAGTTTTTTGGCATGATGACGTTTAATCTCCTCGACAGTCTCTGGAGTCCCATTAGACACTTGTTAGCCGTAACCACCTTTTTCAAGACATGTAACCGCTTTAAAGTCCCAGTGAACCGGAAGTAGCTAGTGAGTTTTCTTCAGTGCTGTGAAAGGGAATATTGAAAAGTGGGCAGGGATTGACTTCAGCGCTCCTCCTCTCCATCTCTCGCTCATAGCAGACTAACGGTTCGACGGGAGTGGTTAGGGATTTTCAAACCTAAGCTGTCAAACTGACATCATCTGAGAAGGAACACCGTTTCCAGACCGGAAGTAACTTTTCAGACTTTGATTAAAGATTACCGCGACAAACCATTTTTTTTCTGTGTATTAACTTGCACAGATTAACTGTTCACCCTAAGACCTGTAATATGTGCTAACAAAGTAAATATGGTCAATTTTGATTTCATGAGGACTTTAAAAAATCACGAGTGAGGTAATACTGATGTATTTTATGTCGCAGAATAAAACATGAACGTTTTCACCACAGACCTTATTTCAGCCATTTAACCAAAATCCCATTCAAAAACCCATTGACTTCAGGGCGAGGGAACCGGAAGTGCTAAAATGCTAACCCGTTTTGGCCTACAAAGTGATGTCAAACCTGCACCACACTACAACCGCTGTTTTATTTCCTGTAAAGCACTGTCATTAATGGCTTTCTTCTCTCTGTGGTTTGTCAGCGATGTGTCTGAGGTGCTTCTCGGTGAGTGTCTGTATAGCAGTAATTCTCCAAACCCTGACCTGCTTATCCGGACGTCTGGAGAAGTGCGCCTTAGTGACTTCCTACTGTGGCAGGTAATGGAGATTCGCATTGGTCAGTGTCTTTCCCATACAAATGAAGCACTTACGCAAACATACAAGTTTGATTCACGACGGAACAATCTTGATTCAGATTGAATTACAGTGGTTCTTTCCAGAGGTGTTTCTAGCCTCCCCCCCCATCGAAAAAGTGTGCACATTAGGGATGGTAACGATTAATCGCTGATTGACGTTAATAAATTTAATCGATAAAACGTATCAATGGTTGATTTAGCAGGGTCTGGCATGTGCACATAGCCTGGCTCCGCCCTCCTATGTACTTCCGCTCAATGTTAATTTTCCTTCAGTACTCCGACTGGGATTTAGGTATATTCTCTGGTTTTATCCGGTCAAATATTAACCGGTCCAATCAGCTAAGAGAGGGAGTGGCTGAGAACGATGGTGTTGATGTCATGCTCTAGTTTGAGATGACATACATCACGTTAGCGATTGGTTATGGCAAATCCAGAGTGCTCTGGGCAGATCCAGTAGTTTCAAACTTCAACAGAGTACCGCCTTCAGGGAAGTGAACGCTTGTCAATGAAGAGTGGCCAGACTCTCTGAGCAAATGAAATGTAAGGGAGTCTGGTTGGACCAGGCTAGCGTGCACATGCTGCTCAACCGCGAAACACGTAAATCAGACACAAGGTTATGTTAGAGTTATGTTTGGGTCCATTTTAGTTACACTTTCATCATGACTATAAGTTTGCATGTGCATTTGCAAGTTGTAATATTGTGTTTGTTTTGTGTAGGCCTATATATGTATATCTTATTTATCTCATTTAGGATGCATTTGGTTAAGAATTAACGCGGTAGTAAAGTGTGCCGGTGTTCATCTTCAGCTTCATCGCATGCAGTTCAAACAGCAATGACAATGGTTGGGACTGTCATATTGCATAACATTATAAATAGAGCAATATTGTAATAAAACGTTGTGAACTATTTGGGTTTAGTTGCTGTGTTTTAGTGCATATGTAATATGTTTGTTTTGTTTATATCTGATTAATCTCATATAGGATGCTTTTCTTTGCGTGATTTTACCCGCTAGCAAATGGCTTCAGCTTACGTTTTCACTCAGCACGTGCAGCTCAAACAGCAGCGCACGACTAATAATAACTATGATTGGGACTGTCATATTAGATAACAGTAATGAGAACACTATTGTGTTGAATCGGTGTGAATTCATTGGGTTTAGTTGCCGTTTTCAGCACATTTCTCCAGGAAAAGCGTCCACACATTCTGACCAGCATTGGTGACGCACTGTATAAGTCGTTATATTTGATTATTAAATATGTAATTTAATTAAATGATCAATCACATCGGCTCATTTTACAATTCTAGGCCTATTAGCCCTGTATTTAGACTAAAACCCCTTCTCATTCATTTGTTGAGGAACATGAGTGGCATTTGCACACCCTGTCATGCTGTCGGCTATAAGCCACTGCTGTAGATGCATATTGCAGTATTAAGGCTAACGATTAATCAATCATTAATTTTAAACTATGGTGGGAATTTGTGTAAATTGACATTCCTAGTGCCCATATTTTAATACTTTGAAAAAAATACTGTTGTTTTGTTATGAATTGTCTTTACCTGTAGTGTAGACCTAGGGATGCTCATTTTGGTTAATTTTCCCGACCGACAACCGATGCTCATTAATCGATTATTAACCGTTAACTAATAAGATTATCAACATCAAATAAAAATACAATTGATGAATGTCTGTGACCCGTTAAAAATACTTTTTTCACTGGTTTATTTTACTGTGCAAACAGCAGCAAACACAACAGATCGACGACAACAGAACCACACATTTTTACATCTTCACACACCTGCACGCTGACAACAGAGAAAAACTGAATAAAATCATATAAATAAAAAGCATAAAATAAACTATTAGGCCTACACTATTTTAATTTTATTTTTATTAAATAATTACCAAATTAAGATATAACGAAAATACACTGAATCCGTTTGAAGCTTTGAAGAACCGGAATAGTTTTTCCCGTCAAATCAAAATAGCAGGCCTACCTCAATCCACAGCTTGACTGGTTTTTATTTTTTTTAAAGTAACATGTCTAAATGATGTAAGTTAGTCTGGAGCACAGCCTGTTGACAGTTAGACCAGCGGCAGAAAGCCTGGTTTATACTGTCTCCGGAGTGTGAGCCTCCGCTCACTGCGCACACACCCTGTCTGTTTGAGGAAGTGTTTCGACGCGCCTGACCGATGTGCTGTTCTTTGAAACAGTGCGACTCTGAGTAATTGTTCTATAAACCATCAATACGTGACAATGTTTACTTTATTAACTTGACCAAGACCACACGATGAAAAGCATTAACGGGTTACTTCAGCGATTAGCATTAAGCTTTATATCAGTAGAATCCCGGGAGTATATTTGAATTATCGTACTTTCCCCCCTCATATGACCCTGAGACAAGAGAATTATGTATTTTATTTCTGGAAAAATTCCTCCGATGACGCAAATATCGTCATTTTGCGTCATCGGAGTAGTTTTTGTCCAGAGGCTGAAGACTACAGCCAGCAGGAGGCGCTATTTCCACATGTTTTCAACATCACACTCACAGCTCGCGGGCTGCGGAGATTCATGTAAACGGAGCGGTGGAGAGCAAAGTGAGTGTTTCAACTTATCAAATGTACTTCCTATGAAAGTTAAGCTTCCAAAGACATGAACTGAACACGCGCCAGACTGATCACGCGCTGTGAATGCAGCCGCGAATCCCGTGATTACCTCAGCTCATGTGTAATCCGACTCCTACTGTGTTTGTGCCATGATGGCCGCTCACTCGTAATATATTGAACAAAACAGTTTTTAATTGTAGTGTCTCTAACTGAACTGATTTTATGAAAATGAAAGCGATGGGCAAGTGATCCAACCAGTAGCCGTGCCTAGAGTAGGTAGTAGGTTGGTAGAGTAGCCTGTAGGGCAGAGAAGCAGTGCATTCTGGGAATTGTTGTCTTTCATCCCCATGAGACAAAAATAAATTTTCTGTGTTTTCTCAGTCTAGAAGGCACCAAATTCAAAAATAATTTCACATTTCTACTACATTAATGACCCAGTTTAAATACAGATTCATCTTCCCAGCGCTGAAGTACGCCTTTAAGGATTCAGATGGCACTGGTGCCCGGGGAATACAGAGATAACGCCTGGCTAGAGCGGCCAGCCTCGGGAAGCGCCTTTCATTTGCTTTCCACCAGTCAAGAGCTTATAATACTGCTGTATTTTAATACCGCGTAGCATATTTCACAAGTAACTTTGTCGCCCTTTCTTCCAAAATGGTCACACATAGGCTTCTTTCCCATTGCTTCATTTTGCTAAATATGTCTGCAGAGACGTGTGGGTGCAAGTGTCGATGCGCTCCGTGAGTTATACTTTTCTTTAACCATGCAGCAAAAAAAAAAGCTTTAAACCATTTAACTGATAGTATTAATCGGTCAAAATTCTTACTGTCGGTTAACGGTTAAACGGTCAATATGAGCATCTCTACAAGCTACACATGCAATAAACAGCTGCTTGACAAATGAATATATTTGCAAGTTTTGTTTCCTAAGTAATTATCCAGCTAAAAATATCCCGTGCTATTTCACTGTAAGAAACAATTCAGCTCATGTGTGAACTGTCCTAATGAATCAAGCAGAATTGCTGACCTTTTAGCAAAACTGTTTGACAGATTTACAAAATTTTTCCTATCGCTAATTCTGATTCTAAACAGAGCTGATCGAAAACACACATTACATGATTGCTGAAACATTATCAGAGGAAATGATTCTCAGGTCTCTCCGATGACAGGATTTATCTGTATTATTTTACTGGGGCACAACGATTCTTTTTCCCTGTGAGTGTGATGAAGTTGGGCTGTTAAGAGCGGAGTAATTCCCATCACTGCTTTTTCAAACAAGATTTCCCATCACAACACACTCATGGCAGCTGAAAGTCTGCCAGCGCTCTCATGGATGTCTATTGTGCATTAAGCACATATTGTTCTTAATATATTTACCTTCCCCTGCAACTGTGAAGTGATGAATGTTTTTCATATTCCTGCATTATCTTGTACTCCACAGACCTCATATTCGTGTCTAGTATTCCAGTCTGTCCTGTGGCCGGAATATTCTTTCTGGAATCTATGTGAAGCAGTTTTGCAGTACCAGCTGAGTCATCCGTCTCTCCAGGTATGCCATAACTCTTGTGTCGTTCTGTTTTTATGGTGATTTACAGCTTACTTGGGTTCATCCGCTCTGGCGGACAACAAAGTGTTGATGGGAATATTCAGTTTGAAAATTAATAAAAAATAGCTAAATCTAAATTTCCCTCCAGCACGAGGAAGATCCGCTTAGACCTGCTCTGACGGATAACAAAATAAGGGTACTGTTCAAACACTGTTTAAACCTGACAAGTATTTTTAAGAATAAGTAAAATTGCGAACCATTTTCTGCCACTCCAGATAGGGGTACCCTGAACTTACTGATTCAGGTTATATTTTTGACTTTTTATGAATAATTTGATTCATTGTCTGTGTAAAGCATTTTGAATTACCATTGGGTATGTCTTTCTGCTTTGCCACATAGGCTGCGAACAAGCAGATCGGATCATTAGCCAATCAGGACATGACGCGTTTACACTTGTCCACATTAAGGGGCCTCTGTATCTGGATCGGATTTCTTTTCCCCACACAATATTTAAATGATGTCTTGAAAGGCAGAGCTTCAAATGGCTTCATAGCGTAAAACAACTTTCACTTTAGCCTCGATGGCAGTGCACACAGCACAGAATTTGTGTGATTTATTCAATAAAAGTAGCCTACATTCGATCACAAATAGAGTACTTAAAAGGTTAGTTCACACAAAAATTTAAATTAGCCCATGATTTACTCACCCTCAAGCCATCCTAGGTGTATATGACATTCTTCTTTCAGACGAATACAATCAGAGTTATATTAAAAATGTCCTGGCTCTTCCGAGCTTTATAATGGCAGTGAATGGTTGTCTCGTTTATGAAGTCCATAAAAGTGCATCTATCCATCATATAACTGCTCCACACGGCTCCGGGGGTTAATAAAGGCCTTCTAAAGGGGTGTGTTTGTGTAAGAAAAATATCTAAACATCCTTGATTCAAGATACATTTACTTAAGATGGTAAATGGGCTACATTTATATATAGCGCATTCAACAGACCCATGGCCATCCAAAGCACTTTACATCTAGCCTCACATTGACTCTCTCATTCATACACCGACGGCAGTGTCATCCAGCTCATCAGGAGCAGCTGGGGTTAGGTGTCTTGCTCACGGACATCTCGACACTTGGTCAGGTGGAACCGGGGATCAAACCACCAACCTTCCGGTTTGTAGACAACCTACATGAACCACTGAGCCACTGCAAGAACAAACAAGAGCAAGTGTCTGTCAATGGGTATGAAAATGACACTTTCATTTGAATTAAGGTGATTTTTCTCAACCCATTGGCAGATTTTGTTCTTGTTTTAAGCATAAGATCACTTCCACAAGATCACATGATTTCTTATTTATGTCATTTTGCTTCTCAAGTAAATGTATCTTGATTTTTTTTAAGAATCTTTTTGATATTTGCACTGGAAAACAAGACAAAGCTACCAGAAAAAGAGCATCACTTTTTTTTTCCTGTGCATGTGATCAGAAGATTCAGTAAAAGTTGTTTCCATAATCTAGCGTTTGGGAGCAGAAGGAGTCAAACTTTTAAGCTATTTTTTCGTACACAAAGTAATGGAGTAATTGTATTTTCAAACTTTGTAGTGTTGCTAATACAACTCATTGTGTGTGTATCCTATACTCCGTTAAATTCTCTTTAACTGGCCTTAAAAAGGTCTTAAATGTACCTTTATAAAACCTGCAGAAGCCCTGCTTTAGAGAGCGTTAGCTGAGAGTGACGACAGGATGCAATGTTCTGCAGAAAGCCCTTAAATGAACATGGTTTGGGTGTGTTTTATGCTAACGACTAACCTCAGGCAGGTGGTGACTCATTTAAAATACTCTAACCTCCGGTTTCACAGACAAGGCTTAAGCTAGTCCCGGACTAAAATGGACGTTTGAGCTGTTTTAACTGAATGCATATCTTAAAATATGTCAGAGCCATTGTTTTGTCCCAAGATGCACACCAGTAAGCTACTTAAACGGCCTAATCCTGGCTTCATCTAAACCCTGTCTGTGAAACCGGGCCAAAATTAACATTAGGATAAGGTTAATCACAAATTCATATGCATGTGTTGTGAATTATGCAGATTTTTTTTTCTGTGAGAAGTTCTCATGTGCATACAAATAAGAAATAATCCATGCACTTATTACTGAATGACACCCATTGTTTTGAATGGACCATTCATGTATTTAGGTCACTTATAGATTAATAATGGCACTTTATTGTAAAAAAAACCTCAACTTGCTAGGATTAAGAACCTTTCGGCATGAAGACACAGGATGTTGTATTACAGCACGTACCGTTGTTGCCTAATGCTTATGTTTTTGTAAACGTTAACTAATTGGTTTCCTGATAACATCATGTTGGGAAGTTCAGAACTTTTATAAGTTGAGTCAAGATGCAAAAGCATTTGTATTCAATTCACATGTGCAGTTACATTAATATTCACATTTGCTGCACATATGTTGTGTGTTGCAGAAAGCTTGGGAGCTGCACAGGGAAGGCCAGGCGCTCCAGCAGATGGAAGCGGATCGCTCCTGTGTGGCCGAGCTCCTGCAGCATCGTGGGAATGGAAAGCCCGTGGATGCCCAGAGTCGACAGACAGCACTGCTGAACTACACCGCCAGCCGAGAGGAGAGGGTGCGCTGCTTTCTCAATGCCCTTCAGCACAAGAGAGACACTTTCTTCAGCGATTTAAGCAGCCAGGCTGTCCTGGCTTAGCACTGAACTTTTGATGTACGGATCTGTAAATACTCTACATCTGGAAGGATGTTTCACCCCGTTTTATGGGGCAGTGGCTGTGTGTGTTTGTCATTACAATAGAACTGATCTTAAATCTGAAAATAAATTCACTTTGATTGACCACAGGGGCTTCTTTCATTGACAGTCTAAATACAGCATATATAATTCAAACTCAGATTTGTGGACCGTTTTGACCAATTAATTGAAACCTCAAGAGCAACTAATTACCAAATCAAATATTACATTGACTATCTATCTATCTATAGTTCCATCCATCCATCTTTTAATTGTTCTATGTATCATCTATCCATCCATCCACCCATCCATCCATCCGTCCGTCCGTCTGTCTTTTAATAGTTCCGTCCCTCCATTTGTCTTTTAATAGTTCAATGTATCCATCCATCCATCCATCATCCATCTGTTTTAATAATTCCAGCCCTCATCTGTCTTTTAATTGTTCCATCCATCCGTCTTTTAATAGTTCTATGTATCCATCTGTCCATCTTTTAATATTTCCATCCATCCATCCATCCATCCATCAGTCTGTCTTTTGATTGTTCCATCCCTCCATCCATCTTTTAATGTTCTATGTATCATCCATCCGTCTGTCCATTTTTTAATATTTCCATCCATCCATCCATCCATCCATTCTTCATTCTGTCTTTTAATTGTTCCATTTATCATCTATCTATCCATCCATCCATGTATTTTAATAGTTCTATCCCTCCATCCATCTTTTAATGTTCTATGTATCATCCATCCATCTATCCATCTTTGAATATTTCTATCCATCAGTCTGTCTTTTAATTGTTCCATCCATCCAACTTTTAATGTTCTATTTACCATCTATCCATCCATCCGTCCATTTTTTAATATTTCCATCCATCCATCAGTCTGTCTTTTAATTGTTCCATCCATCTTTTAATGTTCTATGTATCATCTATCCATCCATCCATCCATCCATCCATCCATCCATGTATTTTAATATTTCCATCCCTCCATCCACCTTTTAATGTTCTATGTATCATCCATCCATCCATCTTTTAATATTTCCATCCATCCATCCATCAGTCTGTCTTTTAATTGTTCCATCTATCATCTGTCTATCCATCCATTTATGTATTTTAATAGTTCCATCCATCCGTCCATCTTTTAATTGTTCCATCCATCCATCTTTTAATGTTCTATGTATCATCTATCATCCGTCCATCCATCCATGTCTTTTAATAGTTCCATCGGACCCACTTTATATTAGGTGTCCTTAACTACTATGTACTAACATTTTAATTAATCATTTGATACATTGCACTTATTGTGTACATACATGTTTTTACATTGTACTTACATTTAAAAAAATACCTGCATGTAATTACATCTGTAATTAATTTCTGTAGTTACATTTGTAATTACACAGTTGACACTTCCCTTACACCTAACCCTACCCTTAAACTTACCCATCCCATCACACCTGTCCCTAACCCTACCCTTAAACTTACCCATCCCATCACACCTGTCCCTAACCCTACCCTTAAACTTACCCATCCCATCACACCTGTTCCTAACCCTACCCTTAAACTTACCCATCCCATCACACCTGTCCCTAACCCTACCCTTAAACTTACCCATCCCACCACACCTGTCCCTAACCCTACCCGTATCCCACCTCAATATCAGCAAAGGTGTTTTGCAACACAATATGAACACAGTAAGTACATTGTACTTATTTTTTTATGTAAGTACATAGTAGTTAAGGCCACCTAATATAAAGTGGGGCCGTTCCATCCCTCCATCCATATTTTAATTGTTCCATCCATCCATCTTTTAATGTTCTATGTATCATCTATCATCCATCCATCCATCCATGTCTTTTAATAGTTCCATCCATTTTTTAATTGTTCTATGTATCCATATGTCTATCCATCCATCCATCCATCCATCCGTCTGTCTTTTAATAGTTCCATCCCTCCATCCATATTTTACAAATCTATCTTTTACATTTCATATCTATCTACACTTTTTTCTTTTACATCTGATCCAACTCCTCGATTAAAATAACCTGTAAAAATTATGTAAATAAATTAGTATGTGTGTGTAAAGTTATGACTAGCAGTTTTTCCTCTAAATTCAATTTTTTAACATTTCCGGTGTAATTCCACTGTGTGTCCAGCAGAGGCGCTGCTCTCACCGAGACCCGCCGCGGAGAGCGTCTGAGCTCTGAAACCTGAGCGGGGAATTCTGGCATTGTTGCTTTAAGAGATAAGCGACGCCCAGCGATACGTCATCGCCCTCGCAGCCAATCGCTGAGCGGGATATGCTAAATCTGGTTTAAACCGGTTTCTATCTTAAATTTCAATATAAAAACTTAATAAAACATATACAGCCGTTATTGTATTTTACGCGAGACGCTGTGAGGCGCGCACGGTTCCGTTGCTCACGAGCACATTGTTTAGACAGATATTCAAATTTTTGCCATTTTTTCGGGGTTTTTCTGCAGTCAAGATGCCCAAAAGAAAGGTAAGGATGCACTGCATTATTTCCTCTTTCGGAAAAAAAATCGCGAATTTTATTATTTGTACATCTGTGTCTATATTTTTACATTGTTTTGTTGCTGTTATGGGCTGTGATCGTGTAGTTGTTTTATAATGGCGGACAGTCGGTTTTACACATTCACTGTTAGACTGTCAGTCTTGCCGCGCAGGGACGAAAACATGACCACAAAACTCGACGTTTAACGGAAAATTAAACCAGACGGACATTTAAAAACGACAAATAGTGTATCCTGTACATGTGCATTATTATTTATATTATTATTCGAGCTAAACAAATCCGTAACATCCTGTAAGATCCGCCTGATCACTTGAGAATGTAAAAGGAGGGAACTTGCATGTTGCTGGTAGAACTCCAGCAGGCAAATATTCCTAGCATTTCTTAACATAATCTTTCACATTAACTAAGATAATATTATTTCCACACTGCAGAGAAAGTGATTTGTGTTGGAATTTCAGAGGGAAAAGGCTCTTGTTTAACAGTTTGGGTTGATATCAGATTGCAAACGTGTATATTTTCGGCCCTCAAGTCAGTTTTATTAAAAATAATATGTTTCGTCCTGTTCTTTGGTGTCTTTTAAGCGGCTCCTGTCATTGTTGATGTGCACTACGCCTACTCGAAACGTCAAGCTGCCATCTTTACAGCACCTGTGTCTTTAGAAGACGGTGCTTTGCTAGTTATCCTCTTTGCCTGTGTAAATGTAATTTTTATGTATTATTTCCATATTCAATGTGCTTTTATGCGGGTTACAATGTTTTCGTGACTAAAACAAAGGAACTGTACGCTGAGAATCGCCCCTCTGTCGTTTAAAAGGCGCGTAGTGATGCAGCCAAACAAAAGGAAGCCGTCTTGCCCGCGCGCACTGACAGCCCGGATTTGAATTTGAATATGCGCGGGAAGACAGAGCAGAATAAAGTCATCCGTTATGGAAAATAACAGCGGTTTATCGTCTGTGACGTAGCGCCTCGTAACTGTCACGCAGGACGATGTGTTTTTGTGTATTTCGACGAATGCGTTTATATATTAAAATATGTATTTTTTTCGATTATTTATAACGCTTTTGTGTTTTGTTCTTTTACAGATTGATGGTGAGAAGGCCGCCAAAGGCAAGGAGGAGGTTTGTCCATTTACGTATATTTTTATTATTTAATATTATAAGTTCATGAAGCTCAAGCAGAACAATTTTCTGTGTAAATCGCCTTTTTTTTTTACATTAATTATTGCATTAAAAATATGTTTTTTTGCATAAATATGTCCTGCTTGTGCTCGATGAATCATTTTTAGTTCATGCTTATATTAGTTTCATCAACCAGCAGATAAATGGATTATATTTCACCAATTATTTTTTTATTATTATTTTTAGTTTATGCCTATATTAGTTACATAAAATATAAGATACATTTACTTAAATCGCCAATTAATGTTTTTATTATTATTATAATTATTAGTTTATGCCTATTAGTTACATCAACCATCAGATAAATGTACTTTAATCGCCGATTCATGTTTTTATTATTATTATTAGTTTATGCCTATTTAGTTACATCAACCAGAATATAAATGTATTATAACCGCCAATTCATGTTTTTATTATTAGTTTATGCTTATATTAGTTACATCAACCAGAATATAAATGTATTATAATCGCCAATTCATGTTTTTATTATTAGTTTATGCTTATATTAGTTACATCAACAATCAGATACATTTACTATATTTCACCAGTTAATATTTTTATTATTATTAGTTTATACTTATATTAGTAACATCAACAATCAGATGCATTTACTATATTTCACCAATTAATCTTTTTATTATTAATTTATGCCTATATTAGTTACATCGACCATCAGATAAATTTACTATAATCGCCAATTTTTTAAAAATAAAAGTAGTTTTTTATAAATATACATTTTATATTGGTTTCCCCAGTATTGATTATTCCTCATGATTGATTGGTATTGATTCTGTATTATTTATTTTCAGCCAACAAGACGCTCCGCGAGGTTGTCTGCTGTAAGTATTATCTTTAGGATCCATTCAATAAATTGATTTTTGTCTAATTTCATTTTGTCTAATTAATTTTTGAATTAATTTACAGAAACCAGCTCCTCCTAAACCAGAACCAAAGGCCAAAAAAGCCGCTGCCCCTAAGGTAAGGATAGTGTGTGTGTGTGTGTGTTTATATATACATGCACATATATACACGCATATATTGTGACCATTGTTTTTTTGTTCCATTGCCTACTTGTTACCCATTAAAACACTGATTGTGCAAACATCCCAATCCAGTGGTTCGGTGTGTGTTATTGTTTCTGCAATCATATTTTTTGTTGTTGGTCACGCAGAAGGCAGCCAAGGGGAAGAAGGGCAGCAACCCTGCCGAAAACGGAGACGCCAAGGCAGACCAGGTCTGTGAAAACGTCTTCTGCAACATCAACAGCAAAATAAACAGAGATAAATAACTAAATGCTTCTATGTCTGCCCTAGCGTGGATAATTAATGGAGCGTGTAAGCTGATAATATGTCGAACTGACTGTTTTTCCCACTTTCCTCTAGGCACAGAAGGTTGACGCTGCTGGTGATGCCAAATGAGAAGCTAATGAGTGTCTGATCCTTCTATGTACTTGGTGACTGTACAGTTTGAAATAACTATTTTTTACCAAGTTTTATATTAAGAATAACATTTATAGTTGACTTGTTGACTTGCTTTTGATGTATTGATTGATTTGACAGGAGTTACTATATTTCATTCATATCCATTTGTATCCCATTTTTTAATCAAGCGTCTATATTTTGCCAGAACGGTTTGCCCTAGCTAAATCTGTTGGCGAAACGCAAGAATATTGTCCTAAAGTTTGTTTATTGCTTATCTTTCTTTCTTTCTTTCTTGGTTTATCTTTGGATTTTAAACACCAAACATTCTCAAAAGGCAGCTTAAGAGTGTTTCTAAAATGTTTTCAGGAGGGTTTTCGCCATGTTGTTAGCATTTACACATAGAAATACTGTGTTTTCTTTCTTTTCTTTTTTTTTTTTTTAGGGAAATTACAATGAAATTGTCACAAGAAAAGAAAAAAAATGAATAAGGCAACAATGTTAAATAAATTTACAATGTGAACCTTCAATTTCTTCTTTAGAGCTGTGTGTTCTGAACTTGTCTTTTTTTTATTAAGTTATGTTCTGAAACAGTGGAAGGATATTCAGTGACTCTTAAAATGCTTTGTTTTAAATGGTTTTGAATAAAAAAATTTAAAAAACTGTCCAGAAATGATATATCATCTTTGTTATCTTTTGCACATGTGATGGTGGGCTAAATATAATTAGAACTGATGACCTCATAAATATATATATATATATTAATTGCATCTAAACGTGTATGTATGTGAAATGTGACATGCACACAAATATATATATATATATAAACAAATTTGTTGTCATTAATCTATTAGATGGCATATATATAGTGCTTTCTAATCGATTAATTGCATCCAAAATAATGTGTATACTGTGTAAAATTATTATATACACTCATTCATGTATATAAGACGTTTGCATGTATATATATATATATATATAGTTTATTTTATATATAATTTTTGCATGTGTGCATTTATACAATCTAGTGGACTTAAATGGCAATTGCCAATAAAGTAACAGAATGCATGTTTCTTATCTGAAAAATCTCCTAATAAATAGTGTTTGAGGGTAAGGTGGTGCATGCAGGGTGAACATGATTTCACCAACATCCCAATAACCCAATCAGATTGGGATTGCACTTTATTTTTCAGTATGTGTACTCACGGTGTACTTACCTAAGAAAGTATTGGGGTAATATAAGGTTATGGTTAACTATATGGGTTAAAGGGATAGCTCACCCAAAAAAATGTATTCTGTCATCATTTACATCCTTAAATTGCTCCAAACCTGTATGAATTTTTGTTCGTCTGCTGAACACAAAAGAAGATATTTTGAAGTTGATTAGGGAAAAAATACTATGGAAGTCAATGGGGTCCATCAACGGTCTGGTTAACGACATTCTTAAAAATGTCTTATTTTGTGTTCAGCAGACGAACAAAATTTCATACAGGTTTGGAGCAATTTGAGGATGAGTAAATTATGACAGAATTTTCTTTTTTGGGGAACTATCCCATTAAGGTTAGGTTTGGGGTTAGTTAGTTATTGTCATAACTATAATGAGTAAATAGTATGTACAAGGGAACAGGACTGTAAAATAAATTTCTACCCAGATTTCAGTGACTAGTTTCTGTCAAATTTAGGCTTATTGTCATAACTATAATGAGTAAATAGTATGTACAAGGGGAACAGGACTGTAAAATAAATTTCTACCCAGATTTGAGTGACTAGTTTCTGTCAAATTTAGGCTTACAACCAGTGTTAAGTGCTTCTACATCAGTGTTATTCACCTATCCCTCTGATTTTAAGGTTTCGGACAGGAATGATGCAAATTATGTCGATCCAGGAACATGCATGGTGTTGTTGTAGTTTTGTTTCCTCGCTAGATGTCACAGACGTATAATAAACGAGAGAAAATTATTCAAACGATAAATCATTCACTCTCCGGCAGGTGGCGCTATTTAGGTAACTAATATCGCTCCTCGCTCGGTTTTCTCATAAGTATAGGATCAAATAAACATTTTAATCTCAGCAACAACTCAATTTGAGAAAAACGGATGGTGTAAAATCTGTTTTACTTCCTTTTCTGGGAATATTTTCTCAGAGTGGGAACGTGTTTCCTGGAAATCGCCTACTCAGCACATGTATATGTGGCCTACACATTCATGGAGCCAAGGGACGCCCAAAATACATTTTTAAAACCACTTTAAGACATGTTTTTATTGTTGAAAGACTCGTGGAAAGACAACACAGAGATCGTGTAAACCGACTGTCCTTATTAGAGGCAAACGCGTTACAAACACGCCTGAGATGTTGTGATCGTTAATTAATAAAAGAGGATTTTCTGATGGAAATGTCATTTTAAAATGTTGAACATGGCTTCTAAACGATCTTGTGGCTTGTGACCTGCTAATTTGTTGGTTTTTAGATGCTAATTCGCCACAATGCGGGTATGATCATGCGGATAGACAACATTTTAAACGGATTGACGGTTGGTTGGCATGTGCTACATGACTAAAAAAAGGGGGTAATTCGATTGTTTATGGTCTAAAGTATATATTAGACCTGTAAAGAGACAGAATTTTACTCCATAAACACTAAAGCGAGATCTTTTCTCGGTCTTTGCTGAGCGGAACCT
The DNA here is from genome assembly GCA_023029165.1 of Gobiocypris rarus. Classification (NCBI taxonomy): domain Eukaryota; kingdom Metazoa; phylum Chordata; class Actinopteri; order Cypriniformes; family Gobionidae; genus Gobiocypris; species Gobiocypris rarus. Next base: position 38,712,715 of record CM040926.1, on the reverse strand, counting down.
CGTATTTTTCTCCTTTTAAGTCCGTTGATAATGTTTCAAGCGGTAATTCATTCACTGTCCAACAGGTGGCGCTATGTGTTAACTAAAACATATCGCGTTCGGGTTTCTTCGCAGTAGAGGATCGAATAAACATTTTAATCTCAGCAACACCTCAATTTGTGAAACTCAACTGGTGTAAAAACCTGTTTTGCTTCATTTTCTGGGAATATTTTCTATGAGTGGGAATGTGTTCCCTGGAAATCGCCTACTCAGCACATGTATATGTGGCCTACACATTCCTGGTGCCAAAGGACGCCAAAAAAGAAATGTTGACAACATTTTAAGACATGTATTTCTTGTTGTGACTCGAGAGCACACAGATCTTGTACTGGTGATACATATCAGACCGATTATTATTGTCCTTATGAGGCAAACGCGTTACAAACACGCATGAGCTGTGATCGTTAGAATGGCAAAAAATGATTATCTGCTGTAAAGTTAATTTTAAACTGTTGAATATGGTTTCTTAATGAACATGTGGCTTATTGTAACCTGCTAATTTGTTGGTTTTTAGATGATCATGTAGCTGGTTGACCTAATTCGTTATAAAGCGGGTATGGCCAACGGACAGTCAACATTTTAAACGGATTGGCGGTTTGTTGACCTGTACACGACTAAAAATATAGATTATTTGATTGTTTATGGTCTAAAATATATATTAAATCTGTAAAGAGATAGACTATTACTCTATAAACACTGAAACGAGAGCTTCTCGGTCTTTGCTGAGCGGACCTCGCGTATTTTCCCGTTGAGGTGATGTTCGCTTGATACCAGAACAAATACATGGAAAACTAAAGCCACATATGCGTGTAACCCAAGTGAGAAGATAACACAATGAGTAAATCATCATGGTTTATTGACAAAACAATTCTACCCAGACACGTACTGTTTATCATTGATAAGAAATCAATCAGAACATGTCAACGATGTTCAAACCCGTCTGAAATGTTGTTACGAGCGAAACGTGCAAGTTGTGTTCTTCTACTTCCAAACACACAATCATTAATCAACATTGAGGGTCTGCACGTCCACACGGTCCTCAGCGTGCTCAGTCGGCCACGCCCCCTACTGAATCTATAGGCGGACCGGTCTTCGTATATAATGTGGAGGAACATTGTGTGTCCTCAGTTTTCTGGCACTCTCACTTCTCGGCGGCCCGTAGCATCAGGTAAGCAATACAGAAATAAACACAAGCTGGATGGAGTTTCATGACAGTCATGTTTGCGCAATAATCGCATAAATGTGTCAACGCAGTTTGGGAGTTACATAGGTACCCGTTTTTTAAACTACTTTTTGGATTCATTGCCAAACTCTTGCTTTATGATAACTATATCTGATCATAGTCTACTAATATGTGGTGCCACTGGTGGTATATTCCCACACCAAATGCAACACATGCTACCGTCAATTGAATGAGTGAATTTATATTTTTGTTACCCTTGCAATATCTTTCAGTTGGTGAATTTGGGGTGACTGGGACACTCTTCCCAAGTCATTTCAATGGCAAAGTGTCCCAAGCACCCGAAGTTCACTCATAAGTCTTATTTATTTATTTATTTATTTATTTATTTGTAAATGGTTTCATAGGAGTACTGACTATAGATAGATTAGCCAAACTACTGTTGTAACCTCACCCTGCTCATTATGGATCTTCTTTGTTATTCACACTGAAGAAAGTATTGCTTTTTATCAACAGGGTTATTTCTGTAATATTTCATCATGGTTTACTATTGTAAAGTTGCTCAATAATTTAAGTTTTGATGGCATGGTTGTGTTAATAATATCCACATTTATGCTCTTGATCTTTGTTTTGACAAGATAAGTAGATATGCATTGAAATATGTCTTCTCCTTGATTTACTCCTAACAATTATTCATTTTTAAAGTCAGGTCAGACCTGTGGGTGGCACATTTGAGAGGGTCTTTTTGTCTTTAGATGAGGGCCATCTCATTTGATTGCATGTCGGCTTTGGGATCAATGGTCTCATGTAAATCTAATTGTATTTTCTTGCCATTAATGTAGAGGTGTGAAGGGTAGCCGTTTGGTTTATTCTATTGAGATTCATGTGTCTATATTCACAGCCCTGTTTACAGTTGCTATCTGTTTCGATCACAAATGGTCAGCTGAGCTTGAACAGCTTGACCCTTACACCTGGTATTTAAATGTCTCAAATCCATCACTTTTGACAACTTCCTCTTTCCATTACGGACTTTCTGATTTCATAAAAATGTTAAAGATTTCATAAGTTGCATGGACAACTTAGTATGTTGGTGTGTTGCTGCATGTTGGTATAAGTAGCATTTAAGAGTTTTTAAGTCAAGTTTGTATGTTCACTATAGACGGAGTCTGTGCTTCATATCAGGCATGTTGTAGATGTTCTTACGTTTTGTGCGTGTATGTTTGTGCTCTCATGCATGTAACAACTCTTGCGCAGTGGATGACTTTGTTCCCTTTTTGCATCTGTATTTGGTATTATAAACTTATTAAATGATGCTAAATGTTTTGGCAAAAAGTGTTCTATCACCCTAAATTCAACCTTTTTTTTCATAGTTTCACATGAGTAAGTTTCCTAATTACTGGCTATAGAAAGATTAGCCAAACTACGGTTGTAATCTTGTTGGTCCCAGGTTTTGGTCAAGCATAAATAAAACTTCTTAACCACAACTTGAAATTGAATTATTCATAATGAAGAGAAAGTATTGATTGATTTAAAGACATCGTATTGAATACAGGTTTGTAAAATCCAGGAAACCGGGTTATTTCTGTATCCATGTCATCATGGTTTACTATTGGAAAGTGGCTCAATATCATTGTTGGAAATTTAAGTTTTGATGGCATGTACCATTTGACCTAAACCGCTTGGTTATGCTAATATTCACATTTTTTTATTTGATCTTTGTATAGACAAGATAAGTCGACGCATTGAAATATGTTTCAGATCATTGTGATTTGTATAAGAAATTTACTCTTAACAATTATTAATTTTTAATTCAGGTCGAACCTGTGGGTGGCCCATTTGGGAGGGACCTTGTCTTTAGATGAGGGCCATTTCAGTGTCGGCTTGGGGATCAAATGTCTAATGCAAATGTATTTGTATTTTCTTCTTGTCTTTTAATGTACAAGTGTGAATGGTAGCCGTTTGGTTTAGACTATTGATATTCATGTATTCAAAAAGAAAAAAGTCCACTATTCCCTCCCTATTCTGTCTTCTGCTATTCTAAGCAATGTCCGAAACTTAGTATTTTGAGCACTTTTTGCGATTATTTGCCTCTTCATGACGGCTCGCTTCCTGTATTCCTCAGTTGTAAGTCGCTTTGGATAAAAGCAACTGCTAAATTAATAAATGTAAATGTTAAATGTCATGTCTCTAGAGCTCCAAGGGCTGATAACAGATCTGTTTACAGTTGCTATCTGTTTCAATCACAAATGGTCAGCTGAGCTTACTTCATAATTGCATAGACATCTTACTACATACGTTGGCATTGCTGCATGTTGGTAAAGCGCAAAAAGTTATTATTTTTTTTTAATTTACGCAATTTTAGTCAAGTTTGTATATTAACTAAACCGAGTCTGTTCTTCACATCAGGCATATTGATGGTCTCACGTTTTGTGCATGTATGTTTGCTCTCATGCATGTAACTGGTCATGGTAACTCTTGCGCAGTGGATGATTGATGTTTTGCTCCCTGTTTGCATCTGTATTTGGCATCATTAACGTGTTGGATTAATGCTAAATGTTTTGGTGTCACTGCTAAGGGCTCTTGCTACAGAGCCGCTGCATCCATGTGCATTAAGGAAACCATTGAAACGTTGTGCACATGCCACAAACGTGAGTGGTTAGGATGAGGGCGGAGCTTAAGCTTTAGTAGGAATGGGAATTATGCTTCTAGCCGGGAATCACTCTGATTGGGCCATGATGTAATGCTGTGCAGCATCACTGACTCTGTAAAGCGAGGGATGCTGTGAGCGTCTGCTTTGGGCTCATTGTGTGAGGATGGAGGGAAGCCCTCAGACTCGTTTCAGACAGAGTTAGAGGTGGGGGAGGGGCATGTTATAGAGTTAAAGAGGGGGTTGTGCTACGATAAATGATGCACAACAATGCTTGAGGATTTCTCATTCATACCCTAAACCCCCAAAACCAAAATTATATAAAAAGGGTACTATTTTGGTGTTCATAAAGAACCCTTTTTGCATTGATATTTTTAAATTAAGAAACATTTCCCCCCCAATACGATTGGCTTCATCACTGTCTCCTCTCCACCAATCAGCTGGTGGGTGTTCTGGCGCAATATGGCTGCCGTCGCATCATCCAGGTGGTGCTGCACATTAGTGGTGGTTGAGAACATTCCCCCCTTCTATATATGTAAAGCGCTATATAAATGTAACATTATTTATTATTAATTATTCCTGTGATCAAAGCTGAATTTTCAGCATCATTACTCCAGTCTTCAGTGTCACATGATCCTTCAGAAATTCTCTAATATGAGGATTTGCTGCTCAAGAAACATTTATGATTATAATCAGTGTAAGTGAAAACCTTTTTATTATTAGGATTCTTTGATGAATGGAAAGTTCAAACGAACAGTATTTATCTGAAATGGATAGCTTTTGCGTAACAAACTTAACAAAATGAATACAGTTATTTAGCAAGGATGCATCAAATTGATCAAGTGACAGTAAAGACATTTTATGTTACACAAGATTCTATTTCAGATAAATACTGTTCTATTCATTAATATCACGTAGTGTAATTTTACACCACTGTTTTCCACATTGATAATAATCATAAGTGTATCTTGAGCAGCAAAGAGTGATTTCTGAAGGATCATGTGACACTGAAGACTGAAAATTCAGCTTTGCATCACCAGAATAAAATAAATTTTAAAAATTTAAAATTTTACATTATGATTTCACAATATTACAATTTTTTTTGCTGTTATATAAATTACATGCAGCCTTGGTGAGCATAAGAGACTTCCAAAAATGTTTTTTTAAATCTTATCCATCAAACTTTTGAACGGCTATGTTATTCTTTTAAAGTGATATTGTACCCAAAAATTATTTTTTCATTTACTCCCAAATATGAGTAAGATTCACAAAATAAGATATTTTATAAAATGAGATCCCTCCCCTCCAGAAGTCAATGGGGTTGTTTGGTTGCAGACATGCTTAAAAATATAATCTTTTGGGTGAACTATCCCCATAATGCTCTCATAATACACAAAATTCATGACAATGTCACAAAATATCTACACACAAGAGTTCTTATTTCTTTCTCTTTGGTTTTGGGATAATGTTCTTGACATGTTTTATGAGATTCACCCTTGCACTTTAGTAACTATATAAAGCTATTGTAAATAGTTAAGAGCATTGTCCTACTGCACATTTAATAGTTTTTACACTTGTATTTTATTGTAGGTGTATGGCTGGATTTTAATGCCAAGTGTCAACAAGACCAGCCTCAGGGATGCATTTTAATTGTGTGCTTATTAATTAAATTAAAATAACTTGCAATACAACCAAAATGTTGAAGGGTGACCGGCCCTGTTTACACCTGGTATAAAGATGTGTTTTGGTTGATCAGATCAAAAGTGGGCGACGCTAAATACAGGTGTAAAATGTTTTAAACTTGTCCACTTTCGAACACCTACAGAAATGTTGTAAAACTAATTTGACCAGATTGCTTGCGTAGTGTAAACGCTCGTGATTGAATGTGTTCGAAAGGCCACTAAAATACACCACCTCTCTGCCTACTGACCTAACGCGTAAACCTTCTGGGAAACTCACTAGCCAGATGGGATTTTAACTCTGTCGGCTGGAGACCCATGTTTGGTTTGAAGATGAGAAATGTACCAAGCACGATGTTCTCTCACCATCCCTAATTTCTAACACAGTGGTTTTCAAACCTGTCCTGGAGGCACCCCAGCCCTGCACATTTTGTGTCTTCTTCAATTATCACACCTGATTCAACTCATCAGCTCATTACTAGAGACTGCAAGAACTAAATTGGGTGTGTCTGATAAGGGAGACATACAAACTGTGCAGGGCTGGGGTGCCTCCAGGACAGGTTTGAAAACCACTCTGTGATCGACTGGTCTTGTAACTTTCAGAGCAGAAACGAAAGCTAAGGCTCTCCGTGTATTTTTCTGTCAACTCTGATCGCGGTCATATGTAAATTGCGCAAGCTTACTATGTCCAGATCTGAAAACCCTCCCCTCTTAGAAATCTAACCGAAGTGGTCAAAAGAGACCGATTAAAACACCAGGTGTAAATGGGTATTTGCCTCCCTCGACTACTTGTGATCTGATTGACCAAAATGCATCTTGATGCTTCACTCTGGAAGTAGAAAAGGATAGTCTAAAGTGAAGTGCGTGATCGTTGATCCTTATGGCTCTTTAAATGGTCTACTATTTCATATCGTCTTTGGGTCTCATTTATTCAAGCATGAGTTACATATTGTTTTACAGTCTTTTAATGGAGATCAATTAAATCCCATCATGATAGAAGAGAACTGTTTCACCAACCACACCATCCTCCAAAAGGCAAGTGCTTCCTCTGTTGTCAATATTTGAAGGCCCCCATGCACAGGCTGTGGAATTTCCTCTTCTGCTGAAATCCAGTGATTCTTTCCAAACGTATCTCTTATCTTTCATTAAAGCTTTTGCCTTTAAATGATAGATTACTTCAAAAAGCGGAAGTTATAAAGCCCCTTCTGAATTAGGTCATCCACCATGCGATGAGGTGATCTTTTGTTACATCACGCTTTGGAAAATCTGCAGAGATGTGTTGTGTAATTCAGGCCAGTGAAGTGGAATAGACTTGCATAACGAAAACACTGCGGCCGTGTGGTCTGAGATCTGGGAGCATAATGGAGGGTGAATGCGGTCACTCCGTCCTCAGTTGGAGGCTGGATAATGGAGGATGATCTTGACAACATGCATTTTCATAACATGCAAATTGTGTGTTCTTTTTGTTCTCATGGCTCTTTGTCACTTCTTGTTTCTCCAGATTTTTGTGATTTCAGTAAGTGAGAAAATATCCGAGAAGTTCATAATGTTGTTGGCAAAGTGGGCGTGTACACGTGCAAGCCAGAAAGCGTATGATGCATTCTGACAGCTGTGCATGGTGAAGAGTGTGTGAGAGAGAGAGAGAGCAACACACAATCCGCCAATCTGGTGGCAAGAGATCAGGTTGTATAAAAGGGCGGAGCTCCTGCGAAAACTTCCTCTCGGAGCAGCTTCTTCATACGCTGACCTCTCATGCTGTTTGCAGTCTGACTGGCAGAGGTCTCCGCATTTAAAGTCCAGCTTCGGCTGCTAGACATGCTGTTGCGTAGCTAACCTTTTGAAGGTCTCGTTGGTTTTTCCATTCCAGCTGTTTTTGGAGTTTGCCTGGGAGCAACATCGGAGTCATCTTTCCTTTTCCTGAACAAGCGTGCATTTGCAGCAAGGTTGGTAGATGCATCCCAGACGTGTATCTACCATTGCCTTCTCACTTCTTACCACTTTACAAGTGGTTAAAGTAGTTTGAGCAACTTGATTTTGAGCAGTCGTTAGTCTAAAATGTCTAGCTGTTCTAAATGCAAATGAGTTGGAATCGTTGTTTAATAATCTGTTTTGAGTAATGCCTTGCAGGATTTGGACGAGGTTTACTTCTGTTTCTTGTTTGGTTCAAACCAGCACCGTATGTATTTTCAGACAGCAGATTACGGTCATCCTGACGTGATTCTCTACATTTGTTCGGGATTGTTGCCTCGGCGTTGCACATTGCATTAATTGGCTTGTCCTCTCCGTGCTACAGGTTCACGCTTCGGCTTTGCTCAACCCCCCGGGAAGTTTGTTTTAGCCGTGTGGTGCACAGAAACAGCAGAGATGATCATCCGGCTTGGCAGACTGACTCCTGGATACTTTCGTCTCTTGCAGGTGGGTTTGTTCAAATCTTTTAGCTTGGTTAAATCTGTGAAAAGTGAAGCTTTAGTACAAATGGGTCCTCTCATGAAGAACCAAATTTCCCTCAATCTCTATTGTGCTGCGTAAACATGCTTTAGCTCAACATCCTTCCAGTGAAAAAATGCACTTATTTAAACTAAGCTGCATAAATTGTTTGCTCTGTGTGCATATTCAAACATGTAAATGTGTCATATTAATGTCATTTACATGTTCACCAAAAAAGTGCATCAGAGAGGAAAAAAAAAAGATAAAGTATGATATGACCCCTTTAACATGCGTGCATGTGACACTTACATAATGGCTTTTGCAAGGAGCAAACAATGTTTGTTAGTTTGGGACATGTAAATGTCCATTGGGAAGATCAGACTGGTGCCGGTCTGGCTTTTACACTGCATTCCTCATTGTTAAAAGCAAGCGACTCTAATTATACGAACAATGACCACGAAGGGCTGAATGAAGGCTGTGTACACCTGGGAAATACCAGTTTAAATTCATCCATCATGAGTTTAAAGTAACTCTCACGACTTTGAATATAAAAATAGCATGAAAGCCACAGGGGGGAATGGTAGTAAACAAGCCAATCTTGATTAATTTGTCTTGACAGACACACATTCAAAACATGATCAATCCTCCATCTTGAATAGCAAATGTAATACTTGGGGTGTAGCCCCAATTAAACTGAATTTTTCCGTAGTGTCACAATAGGTCAGATTTTAACAGTATTGAGCTGCTTTTCCCAACAGAAGTTCTACATTATATAATTGTATGTATTGTGCATGTAGATTCACATGTCTAGCATGTTTAATGTCAAGCTTATAACCTAAAATACTGACATTTAAAGCATTAAAAAAATTGTTCTTGCAGTTTGAACAAAAACTTCTGTCGGTTAAGTTTTTAATTCTGCAACAATTTTCAATACATCACAAAAATCATTACGTTTGCAATGCATAAAAGTCTGGCCCAAAATAATACAATTTGGCAACCTTATTGTTAAGCCCTGTCTAATGATTGAATGCGTAATCTTTTTAATCTTAAGCAGATTTATCATCTTCTTATTCTTAGACCCTTCTAAACCTCCTTGCTTTAATGGAGATTACAGAGAGACTTGTTAAACCCTCTTAATGTCGTCACCTTGAGGTTTGCAGTAGTTAAACCTGAGTGGCTTCATTCATTGAACAGTGTTTGTTGAGATAAGTGGAGTCTGTAACACCGTTATAATCCTTCATATCTGGTTGTACGTTCTTATTTAATTAAAGCTACACTAGCTATCTGCTTGCATCTTGTTGAATAATGTTTTAGTTGGGCTTTGGCTTTGCACTGGGTATATGAATGTGGTTTTGTTTTTTTGCTTTCTCTCATTAAAGGAGATCTAGTCTTGATTTATTCTTTGGTCTCTATTAGTATAGGTATTCTTGGTTAAATGTTCAAAAAACGCCTTATTTTCCCCATACTCTCCGTTGTTGCAGCTCCTCTCCTCCCAGTCTGTCAGTAACGCTCCTGAGTTGAGTTCCCTGTACAGCGTCGCAACTTGCGGATTAACTACCACAGTACAATACATCGTTGACTAAATCCGGTTGCAAACCGGAATTTAAATCTAAATAGTTGCAAATTTGTCGTTCACCCACATTGGTTACTGATTTCATGTAGGTGGTGGATTAACACTTTCTTTAATCCGTTTGAGACTGAATTTCATGCTATAAAATACAGACATCGCATCTGGGAAATGGTTATTTTGCTTTATTTCCAGATAAAATCATAGTTTGATAGTAACCTGTGCATAAGGTTTAAATGAAACTCACTGAGCCTTTGATCACTTGGAATTCACTATGGAGATTTTATTTATTTATTTTATTCATATGTGCTTTATGCACCAAGCACTTAAGTTGTTGGAGAAAATGTATAAAACCCTATAGCAGCACATAAAATTACAAAGGAAAACAAATCGCAATAGTATAAACTTTGACTGAACATGAGGTAGCTACAAGTATTGTTTTTTTTAAATCTCAAAATAGTTAATATATCTTCTCTGACATATAATATATAATATAATATCTGCTTGAAGTGTACATTGGCGTAGACTTGCTCCCTCGGTCAAAATCAAGGGGGTGAGGGTTTGTCCTTATAAACTTCCCTCATCCACTTCACGAAGTGGAACGTGCATCAAAATGTCGCTGGGGATTCTCCCGAGGGTATGTGCTTGGGGACGTTTGCGAGTGCGTGTCTAAAAGTGGAGAGGAACGACTCTAATTGGTCGGCTAGAGCAGTGTTTTGTGATTTGGTCAATTTTGGGAAATGTCCCGCCCCTCATCATAACACAATACTAAAGCAACTCAACTTTTTGCATATGCCTTGAGCGGGGAAAGATTTAAATGAGGAATATTGTGACGTGTTTGTTCCTGGAAGAACTCAAGACTACGATGGAGGTGTTTCAGAGAGTTCAGAAACACTGACATGGATGTAGAGAAGACTTTGCAGAGCTTTCTAACGCTGAAATGGCAACATTACACACTAAAGAAAGTTACGTAGTGTAGATTTCATTCAAGTTGGAATTGATTGCAGAATGAGGTTCTTCTCCTGCTGTTGCTTTATTGCCCAAACATATTTAATGACTCCATGTAACACACACATGAGCGAGACATTGTGGTCTTTGAGGAAGTAATTTCAATTGCATTCAGAAGATGATGACCTTGTTAACCATTCTTTTCCCGTTGTTTTTGCAGAGGCAGGTTGCAGGAGAGATTCAGGCCCCGGCGCATGACCGATCCGTCAACCAGATCGCCATGATGCTGGCCATCATGGGCCTTAGCGTGTCCTACTACAGTGCCAAACAGATGACCGAGAAGGTTCGCCATGAGCCTGCACAGTGAGGAGATGTGAGCTTCGGAGTGACGGAGAAAGTGAAGCCAAACTGAAGATGCAGTTGGATTATTCAGATGTTGAAGATGTTCAGACTCTCTCACTACAACTTTCTATAACTGTTGAATCTCCAGGGATCACACACACCAGGGGGCTTCTGCGTAGGGGTTCTCTTGCTTTTAGTTTCGCTCTCAATAGCGTCTGGAAGGGGTTGAATGTTGTGTCCTGAGTTTCGATAGCTGCCGTGGTACATGCATCAGAGAGTCAGTCAATTCTGCTGTAGGTTTATAGGGAAAAAACTTGAGCTCCATCAGTGCATGACGAGATATGGAGCTCAACTCTGAGCCATAATGTCTTTAATAAAGGGAAGGACCTCTGCATTTTGAGATGTACCAAGCAACTATTGAAAGCAGGGCCACTGCACAAGGGTGAAATGCTGGTTTTATTTCAGATTTACCCTAAAATGATACTATTGAAGAACGTAAGAGACTTGAGGACTTATAGTGGAGGCACTGCTCTACAATACTACACTTGTTTTAGACACTTTAGGAACTTAATTGCAGGGCCTTATGTTAAAGTTACTTGTTCCTTTCATAACAAACAATATCTTTATATCATCTGGTTTGTCCTGACAGATGGCTTCAATCTTTAGTTGTTAAAGCTGATGTTCTATGTGCAATTGCATGAGCTTCAAGCTGTTTTTTTCATATGTTGTTTCTAATACTTTTTATGATAATGTGATGACTGTATTGTATGTTGCTATATTTTTAAGACACAACGATCAAATAAAGCTGTGAATAATTTGAACACGATCAAGTACTGGGAAGTAAGTCATGAGAAGGTTTAGATGAATGCTGTTATAAAAAAAAGAAATTGTCTGACTCATCGCTGTTGATAAAGTCAATCCTGCTGAGTCGAGTGGTACGCCGAAACCATATTAAAAGGTTTTCCTGTCGAACACAAGCGTGCTGTTGAACAGGAAGTGGGCATAGCCTCAGGCAACAACTTCCTCTATCTGCACGCAATATTTGTCTAGCAGCCTTGCCTGTTGCTTTGGGCTTGAAGTCTGACCCACTTGCAGTATTATAATAGATGTCAGTTAAACCCAACATTTGTACACCATGTGACATGCGGTGCATCTGCTCCATCACTCCCCTGAAATGCTAAGCAATTTAAGCCTGAATCACACAGATGCATCTATCAAGACTTGTCTTAGCACAATTCATATGCATTCTCAGTTTCCAAACCGGTTGCTATTAGGGCGTTAGCATCTTTCTTGCTAGATAAGGTAAATAGTTTATACCTACAGTAGATACCTGGATAATATATCTAGTTTTAATGTGTTTGGAGAATTTATACACCTCAGACTTATTAATTTTTTTTTTATTATTATAAAGTCTTGATTTAGTTTGTGCTGTACTAGAATAGGCTTTCATGCTTGACCGTTCAAATGCTGTGTCTGAAATCGCATACTCACTTGAGTAGTTACTTATTTTGAGTAAGTAATTACTTTACAAACAGTACTTTCTGTATATTATGAATGTAATCTGGATGTACTGGATCCACCATGTTGTCATTATCATGTGACCTACCAGCGTCACTGCCAATCATAAATCCTCTCCCGTGGCCTCATGGGATAGTAATGTGTCCATCGTATGCACACTTCAGAATCTCGCCGGAAGTAGTAGGTCTTCCGGTTACTTTTCGCTTACTCTTTTATGTGAAATGCAAATTCGGACTTACTACTTTTGTCACTGTTTTTGCCTATTATCTAGTGGGGAAGTATGTGACTTTGGATGCAGCCATTGTGACTGTAGTCTTGAGTTTTCTCCTGGGAACAAACACAAGACTATATATAGGAAGACTCCCCTTACTTGTGAATGGGAGATATTGCCACACCCAATATGGTGAATAAGCCCCGCCTTCTAAATGAAAGAGCCAATCATTGATTGGTGAAGTCATGGCGTCACTGCAGCTGCTCTTAGAAGCTCCGGTTGTTATAGAAACAGGCAGTGTTTAGACAGGCGTTTAGGACTACGCATGCGCATTAGCTTTGTCTAGGCTGAAAAATGCCGTTTTGTCATGATTCAAGCGTTTAGAAACATAATTTGAGACTGTTGGTGTCAGATTTCAAAAATGAAATTTTATCGTAAGCTTGGCAAACAGTTTTGGAGAATTTGATGTTTCTCCATTCAAAGAGATCGAAAGTAATGCACTTTCACACCCAAGAGGAGTTTCAAAGATGGCCGCCGGGTGAAATGACTCATCTTAAAGGGAGCTACAATAGAGGCATTTCCAGGAGTTCAGAAACAGTGACAGATATAGGGAATAACTCCCTGCTGTGGAGGGACTTTTCCTTTTGAGCTGAATATCGTTCACTACCAATTGCAATAGAACTACCAATCTACAACCAAATGTTCCTTTGACGCCAATATTTTCCCATTTCTACCAAGCAGTTAATACACCATTAGTGTCTGGATGTGGGAGTGGATGTGTTCTTAAGCGTCCGCTTGGATGCTCCGGGTAGATGTGATGTCCTGTGACAGGCCGAGGCCACATTGCACGACACGTGTTATTCCGCCTAGCGCCTTTAGCTCCTCCCGTTTCCGCTCTGCTCTCTGATCACTGGGCAAATTTGCCCAAAAAAATACTGCTGGGGCAGTTCTGACATGCTAGCTTAGGACATGAACCTCAACACGCTCATCCCATTGGCTGTCTGCTGATGCATCATGGTGACTTTGCAGTTAAACAAAGGGATGGGATCACATTGGCGGCAGCGTTATGCACATGGTTGCTTTATAAAAATGCTCAAAAGGGATGGATAAAAAACACCTCAATATGAGGTAGCAGAGGCATTTTCTGTTTGATGTTTTGAAGGTGATTTGTAAGTATAAGAAGCACTTTGAGATTGAAATATTGGGAGACTGTATGACTGATAGCTTTGTATTAATGAATAACACTGAAATGTGAAGTTCATCACAGATGTGATGCTGTCTGTGTGTCCGTACAGATCATTAAGTGACATGTTTTGTTGCTCATGTAATGTTGTGTTTCATTAAACTCATTTCAATCATATGTCTAATTTCAACTGTTTTTTCATCACCTCACACATTTGCCATTTGTGATTTCAAGTGCAGGTCTTTTTTGCAAAGAGCAGGGAAAAACCGATGCTATGCAAATTATAAGATTGTGACTTTGTTAGGAAAACAAAATGAACAAAAATGTGTCCATTCAATAGTTTGGGGTCAGTAAGATTTTTTTTTAATTCAGCAATGATACATTATTTTGATGAAAAGTGACAGTAAAGACATTTATAATGCTACAAAAGATTTTTAATTCAACTAAATGCTATTCATATGAATGTTTTATTTAACTGTATCGCAGTTTCTACCAAAAATATCTAAATAAAAATATAATCATAAATGTTTCACGAGCAGCAAATCATATTAGAATGATGTTTGAAGGATCATGTGACACTGAAGACTGGAGTAATGATGATAAATTCAGCTTTGATCACAGGAGTCAATTACACTTGAGCCCAAACTTTTTGTCATCAAAGGTCATGAAGTTCATCTAATCAAATCCTTCTGTATTTCTTACAAATCCAGTGGGGAACCAGTGATCTTAATCACACCTTGCAAAAAGACATGGACTTAAATCATGTCATTAAATGTTTAGGCTGTCTTGTATACCCAGACACACATATCTCTGTTCTTATCCCACGACAAGCACATGTACACATTGACTGGGGGTTTCACATGATGTCTATGGGCTTGGATGGTTGGCGTGCTGGTCCGTCGCTGATACCCATGAGTGGCAATGTTGAGACAGCAGTCTGATGCTCTGTCTGGACCGTGACAAAGATCACTGTGTGTCCGCTTTTCACAGCCGCTCAGTGAAAATACGCCGTCATTGTCACCCGTGTGTTTCTCTCTCTCTCTTTCATCAGGGTTTGTAGGAGGCAGTTCATCACTGCAGCAATGCTGGATAATTCTGCATATAAACATGACTTAAAGTCATTTCCTGTTGTTTTGATTTGACAGATAGTAGTGGCCAAAAGTGATGTCCGGCCTAGGAAAGCATCTTCATTTATTTCAGTATTATTAAAGGTTTAGTAAGCATATTGCAGTTGTGCTTGAAGTCTGTTGTTTTATTTGTGATAACGCAATGAAACATGACGAATTGTGCCGACATAATTTTTGGCCAATGAAAAATTATGCAAATTTTTTTGCATAGTAAAATAAAACCTTTTGCTGTATTTTGCCAAATTATTTTCTCAGATAAATGAATACCTTAACTTAAGTTTTGTGTTTTGTTCTTCCCTCATATATATATACTCAAATACACTCACCTAAAGGATTATTAGGAACACCATACTAATACTGTGTTTGACCCCCTTTCGCCTTCAGAACTGCCTTAATTCTACGTGGCATTGATTCAACAAGGTGCTGAAAGCATTCTTTAGAAATGTTGGCCCATATTGATAGGATAGCATCTTGCAGTTGATGGAGATTTGTGGGATGCTCATCCAGGGCACGAAGCTCCCGTTCCACCACATCCCAAAGATGCTCTATTGGGTTGAGATCTGGTGACTGTGGGGGCCATTTTAGTACAGTGAACTCATTGTCATGTTCAAGAAACCAATTTGAAATTATTTGAGCTTTGTGACATGGTGCATTATCCTGCTGGAAGTAGCCATCAGAGGATGGGTACATGGTGGTCATAAAGGGATGGACATGGTCAGAAACAATGCTCAGGTAGGCCGTGGCATTTAAACGATGCCCAATTGGCACTAAGGGGCCTAAAGTGTGCCAAGAAAACATCCCCCACACCATTACACCACCACCACCAGCCTGCACAGTGGTAACAAGACATGATGGATCCATGTTCTCATTCTGTTTAAGCCAAATTCTGACTCTACCATCTGAATGTCTCAACAGAAATCGAGACTCATCAGACCAGGCAACATTTTTCCAGTCTTCAACTGTCCACTTTTGGTGACCTTGTACAAATTGTAACCTCTTTTTCCAATTTGTAGTGGAGATGAGTGGTATCCGGTGGGGTCTTCTGCTGTTGTAACCCATTCGCCTCAAGGTTATGCGTGTTGTGACTTCACAAATGATTTGCTGCATACCTCGGTTGTAACGAGTGGTTATTTCAGTCAAAGTTGCTCTTCTATCAGCTTGAATCAGTCGGCCCATTCTCCTCTGACCTCTAGCATCAAAAAGGCATTTTCGCCCACAGGACTGCCGCATACTGGATGTTTTTCCCTTTTCACACCATTCTTTGTAAACCCTAGAAATGGTTGTGCGTGAAAATCCCAGTAACTGAGCAGATTGTGAAATACTCAGACCGGCCCGTCTGGCACCAACAACCATGCCACGCACAAAATTGCTTAAATCCGTTTCTTTCCCATTCTGACATTCAGTTTGGAGTTCAGGAGATTGTCTTGACCAGGACCACACCCCTAAATGCATTGAAGCAACTGCCATGTGATTGGTTGATTAGAACAGGTGTTCCTAATAATCCTTTAGGTGAGTGTATATATATATATATATATATATATATATATATATATATATATATATATATATATATATATATATTTCACAAGTTTATGTGCCCATATAATCTTAGCGAAAGTGGTAAACAGATTTGACTCGGAGAGGATATTCTACCCGAGCTCTGATTGCCGCAGACAAAACTGTACAAAAAGTAGGAGCAGGGGAGGAGGAGGGATGCTGCAGGAACTAACAACGGGAAGAGGTAAGCTGCTGGTTTTATACCTTGGTATTAATTGGAAGATTAGATGGGCGTCCTCCTTCAGAAATTACGTTTAATAACTTCACATATATAACAAATTGTATTTGACCAAAAAGCAGAGAAAGTCAATATGACATTTTTGCTATTTACTGTGTAATTTATACTGTTTACTACTTAAATATTCACTTGCATGTGTGTGTATATATATATATATATATATATATATATATATATATATATATATATATATATATATATATATGTATTTTAACATATTTGTCTTCACAGTTGTTGTTTTTTTTAATTAAAAGATGTAATACAAAATATATCTTCTACTTTTGCAGCTAAAATCACAAATCCCTCTTTTGTTCCTTTTCTCCAGTCATCTGACTCCATTATGGCATGTAAATCCCATTTCCACCATCTAATTGATCCTGTTTCACTTAAACTACATCGAGATAACGTTGCAAAGAGTGTTTCTCATTGACTACTCTCATATTAATATTTAAAAATAGCTTCTGCTACAGCTTTGGCTATTCCTCTGTTTCTCTCGGTATGAACTCACACTTCTCATCAAATTCTTCAGAAATCAATTTTCCAACTCTATTTCTGAATAGAAACCCGTTCGTTCGTGTGTGTATTTATCAGTGCTGGTGTGTTTGATGCAGAATCACAGTAAAACCGTCCCTCTGTGTGTGATTGCAGTAGTTGCTATAATAAAACCACATGTATTTTAGTCAAATACCCTTGAAAGGCAGAATCTTTCCTGTCTGATGAGCAGCCAGACTGTGGGTCTTGGCGATGGACGTGGCCATTTTGGGGAATGAATGCAGCCTTGGAAAGATTAAATACAGCATTTGAGCCCTGTTGCAAAATAGAGAAGTTAAAATGATGACTCAGGGAAACGAGGACCATAACATAATCATATCATTTTTTCATCAGCTTATTTTAATCTGAAGATATGCACTCCGTCCCATCTGTTAGCACGCCTCTGAAAACATGCGGATTGGATTTTAACCTGATGCAGTCTGAAGGAAACTTCAATGTTATATGTATTTTCAACCATTAAATATCTATAATTAAAAATTAAACGTGACTTTCAAAGAATGACACTTTATGAGTATACACTGCATGTGTAGTATGTATTTATTGTTTGTGAATGTCTCTTCTGCTCACCAAGGCTGATATTATTTGATCAAAAGTGGTAAAAGCAGTCAAATATTTCTAAGCAAATATGTTTTAAATGTAATTCATTCCTGTGATCAAAGCTGAATTAATCATCATTACTCTAGTCTTCAGTGTCACATGATCCTTCAGAAATCAAATATGAGGATGTGCTGAAAACTGTTGTACTGCTTCATATTTTTGGTGGAAACCCTGATGCATTTTTTTCAGGATTCTTTGATGAAAAGTTCAAAAGAACAGCATTAATTTGAAATTAAAAATATTTTAAACATTATAAATATATTTAATGTCACTTCTGATCAATTTAATGCATTCGTGCATTAGTTTTAACTTCTTAAAAAAAAAAAAAGACTTTATATCTTTTCATTTAACCCTCTGGTGCTCTTCAGTCATTTTTCACCGACAAATTTTGCGTTTTTATTTTATTTTTTACTTCATCGGATTGGAGCGAAACTTGTACCTTTACAAGTATACACAAAATAAATCATGGACATAATTCGAAAAGGTCAACAATGCAGTCAAAAATGAGTGCATTGGAAATGAATGGGAAATTAATTTCATCTAGTAGAAGCGTTTGGTACTGCGAGTGCGCACAAACAAAATATTACTGAAAGCTCTTTTTTATCTGCAGCCTCGTCTAGCAACTCTCCATTGGCTTGCGAGCTTGAAAAAACAAGCTCTAGTCAGGCCAATCACATCGTGTATAGAGTCGGTGGGCGGGCTTCACATAATGACGGCAGAGCTGCGACGGTTCCGCGTGAATTCCCTGCTACTTCCCGGCTAACAAAGAACGGCACTGAAGTCATTTTTAAAAAGGAAGATGTGTTCTGACTTTTGGGGTCGGCAAAAGTTTAATCAATCAACTATGACCGCTTGTGATTGTTGTTCACCACTGATTGCGCTCTGGTTGGTTGTAGCGTTATCCTATTGCGTGCAGAGGGAATTTGAAAGACAACCGTTTATCCCGCCCCTCAGATTGAGCCCTGCCTATGGTGTGTTCCCAGACCCAACATCTTGATGTGGTTCTGGCTTGTCAGGTATAATTTTTTTTTAGATATCAACCTTAAATTTGGAACACAACTTTTGTTTATGACTTTTTATGGATATATGGCTTTTATTTTCTCACAGTTGAAGAGTAAAACATGTTTTTGTAAATAACAATATTTTATATAAAATGTAAAAATAATATTTTTGTGCATTTTTCATAATAATAAACTTCTTTATTTCAAAATGTATTAAATCTTGAATTTTCATTTCAGGTCTATATGCTCAAAAGTGGATAATAAACAGTCCATAACTATTCCATAAATATAATTTAGTACCCTAAAATCCCCTGAAAATAAACTTTTCTAATTAAAATACATGAGAACATTCATGTCATTGAAATAATATAAAAAAAATCATTTTTGAGCACCACATGAGCAGCACCAGAGGGTTAAGCTCATTTAAGTGAATTTGTGAAGAGCTTCATTATTAAGCGAGAGGATCTTTGCCCTGGAGCAGCTGGAGATCAGCATGTATTTAATCACACAAAACATGTTTTCGTAAAAGACTGAACGCTTGATTCACGGTGCAAATTCTGCACAGAAGCATTTAGTGTTACATGAAATAAAATGGTCACTGAGTGTGAGAATTCAACATTTTTCATATATTTCCTCTCACATAATGAAATGATTTCAGCTCAGATGAAACAATTGTGCAGAAGTGAGAGCTCAAAAGCAACCAGACTCTGAATGCAGTTGTGTTTTGCTCAAGGGTGATCTCTGACAGCCCTAATAATTATTGCAACACTCCCACTGCGCTATTGAAAGACATTTGCAGATCAACCCATCAAAACACTGACGTGAGCGCTGGATCATTTCAGGGAACAGGTGCTGGGAGTTGTTCAGGTGGGATCACATAGGCCTGGCATGTGGAGAGACAGCCAAAGTGTGTTTGACACTGGAGGACGGACAGATCTGACAGAAATGTTGCTCTGAATAGGATGATAAAATAAGATTTTGTGTGAGCTTCATCATAGTGACAACAGCTGAATGTGGCATGTGCTCTGTGATTGGCTGGCTCACGTCACATGACTGAGTTACATAAAATGTACATGATTCTGTCCTACATTCGGATGTAAACAAACTTCTCCCCATTCAAATGGATGCATTCGGCAGATGACTTTTATCCAAAACTACTTGTTAAAAAATGTATGTAATCCAAGACAACTTTATAAAGCCTAGGCATCTGAATTATCAACATGATCAAAACTTTGCAGGACAACCTGTTGCACACGGACTTTAGACTTTTTTTTTTTTTTTGCAAGTTAAAGGCCTATTAGTATAATTGTAAAAATGTTTCAGCTTGTGGTTCACGTCTCTTTTTGCTGAGAAATCTTTACTGGTATTTATAAAAACATAAGAATAACTTATATATTGTTAGTAATTCTTCTGAATGAACACTTACTGGACTGAAGCAACTCAGTCAATAATTTTTTGTATAAATATGATCATTAGGCTTTTGATGAACGTTTATTTTTTTCATCTTTCAATCATTATGAAACTATACAGAGATTGGATCATAAAACTAAGCAGTTAAATATAATCTTAATAAGACATTACTGGCAGATAGTCGATAGATAGTGTGACGACTGATAAAGATCTCCCTGATTTACATTACAGGCATCAGAATTTCATCTTATTTTTTGGCCATTTTTATATCAGCATTCAATTTACATTTATGCTTTTAGCAGACAGTTTTATCCAAAGTGACTTACAACTGAGGAGTACAGGAAGCGAGCCGTCATGAAGAGGTGAAGAAACGCAACGCAAAAGTGCCTTAAATACCAAGTTTTGGACATTACTCAGAAGCTAGAAAAGGGAGGGAATAGAAGAGAAACAGAGGAAAAGAAGAAGTTTTTTTCTTTCTTTCTTTGAGCTTATTGCAGCAACAGCAACAAATTGCATAGTTTGCTCATTTTGGACCTCTGAATAAAATCAAGCTGTTTTCCCCTCCATATTCTCACTATTTCATACAGCCATTGTAGGATTGAAAATAATCACAGATACTTATTTGAAATTGAACAAAGACATTTGCTTTACTGTCTTCACACCCCCTCTGTTATCAGAAGGGCCATTTGCAATTCCTTAAGACAAAGAGATTCTGAAGGCCTGGAGGCCAAATGTGTGTCACACCTGTATACAGTGGGGGTGGTTTGATCTGATTGGTCCGTTTGAATGTCTCACATTAGGGTTTCAGTCATATGGTCAAGAAAAGGGTAAAAGAAGATTGTAATTGTTGCTCTGTCTCTTTTCATCCTCTGGCTTTCTCTGCTTAGGGCCACTTTGGCACTTTCTCTCTCTCTCTCTCTCTCTCTCTCTCTCTCTCTCTCTCTCTCTCTCTCTCTCTCTCTCTCTCTCTCTCTCTCTCTCTCTCTCTCCCTTATCCCTCAGGTAACATTCATGCTGGGGACAATTAATGGTTAAAAGTGATCATCTCATCTATTTTGTAACTATTTTAAGTGTAACCATAACCAGATTTTGTCATTAAATTCTTTCAATTACAAATTATGTGCTAACTAGTTTTGATTTGGTATTTACTTTGAAGTGCTGCCTATTGCAATACAATACAGTCACATATAGCAACGCTCTCCCACATTTTTAGCTATTGTAACTGCGCTTATTTCTGTCGTTGGTATAAGTAGCACTGGGTGGTTATAGACAAGAAATTTACAGTTTTCTACCATCTTGCTGATAAAGTTTCTTTAGTCTTTCGGCAACCCTGCAGCCTGAACCACTGTAGGCGACCCACTCTTACACCATAAAAGCCTGATGTGCAAATGTTTCTTTTATATATATTTTTAAATAAACATATATAAATACAACAGCAACTCAGCCACAAAGAGGTAGGCCACGTAAAATCACAGAGCTGGGTCAGAACTTTCTGCGGAGTCAATAGACCTCCAAACTTCTGTGGCCTTCAGATGAGCTCAAGAACAGTGCAGAGAGCTTCATGGAATGGGTTTCCATGGCCGAGCAGCTCATCCAAGCCTTACATCACCAAGTGCAATGTAAAGCGTGGGATGCAGTGGGGTAAAGCACGCCGGCACTGACTCTAGAGCAGTGGAGACGTGTTCTCTGGAGTGACCAATCACACTTCTCTGTCTGGCAATCCCAAGTCTGGGTTTGGTGGTTGCCAGGAGAACGGGACTTGCCTGACTGCATTTTGTCAAGTGTAAAGTTTGGTGGAGGGTGGATTATGGTGTGGTTTTTTTTTCAGGGGTTGGGCTTGGCTCCTTAGTTCCAGTGAAAGGAACTCTTAATTCTTCAGCATACCAAGACCCTTCCTGTTCCAACATGACTGCGCTCCAGTGCACAAAGCGTCGGTCCATAAACACATGGATGAGCGAGTTTGGTGTGGAGGAACTTGACTGGCCTGCACAGAGTCCTGACCTCATCCCGATAGAACACTTTTGGGATGAATTAGAGCGGAGACTGGGAGCCAGGCCTTCTCGTCCAACATCAGTGCCTGACCTCACAAATGCGCTTCTAGAAGAATGGTCAAAAACTCCCATAAACACACTCCTAAACCTTGTGGAAAGCCTTCCCAGAAGAGCTGAAGCTGTTAGAGCTGCAAAGGGTGGGCCAACTCCATATTAAACCCTACAGATTAAGAATGGGATGTCAATACAGTTCATGTGCATGTAAAGGTAGGCGTCCCAAAACTTTTGGCAACTTTCATTTCAAATAAATACAAAGAAACTGCAAGTAACATACGTTCTTGTAAAACATACTCCAATAATCATTGTTTTTAAAGAAGCATTTATGTCTCATTTTGTTTTGTTTCATTGGTAGATATTTATGCCCTTGTTTTAATCACTAAATGCTTTATTCTTAGTTCTTATTTTTCTCTCGGCTCTTGTTGTTGAAAGGAAACTATTTAGCAGGTTGTGTTATGTAATGCATGGTGTGACAAATTTCCTATAGAACCCAATGCACCGCCAGGGGCCATTTTTTCTTTTTTGTTGAGGTTCAGTGCCACATGATATTTTGGTAACTTATTCTCTGCACATGTGGGCCAGGGTCCCATTTCAAAAGGATACAGCTATAATCGGGCCAGATATGTAAGAATGAATATGTGTTTGTGTTTCTGCCAGCTCATCTCACTGGAGGCCTTTGAGTAAGAAGTGAGTTCAAACATGCAGGAAAACCTGCCGAATAACTGCACTGCAGCCAGTTCGAACCAGTTACCGTGAGCGGCGGAGACGGGTGGGGGCAACACAAACAGATCTCAGTTAGAGAAACACAACACTGGAGTTTCAGAAATGTGTCTTTGGGAGGGTTCAGCCTGTTGCACTGAACTGTGTTTTAGCAGCAGGACTGAGGAGAGAGTCAAAATGAGTCGAGTTCCTCTGGCGTAACTGCAAGGTCATGGGTTTGATCGCCAGGTAATAAATATACAGATCAAATGCATACCTTGGATGAACTGTAAATCACTTTGGATAAATACATGCCACACTGCCGCTCAAACTTTCTTGTTTTAAAAAAAAATTAACACTTACATATTCAACATTAAATTGATGAAAAGTGACATTCAGAACATTATAAAAGATTTCTATATCAGATAAAATATGTTCTTTTGATCTTTCTATTCATCAAAGAATCATGGAACTAAATATGTTTTTTTATATGAAGCAGCACAACTAATAATAATTAATAAATTTGCCTTGAGCAGCAAATCATCATATGAGAGTGATTTCTGAAGGATCATGTGACACTGAAGACAGCAGTAATGAAGATAAACTCAGCTTTGATCACAGGAATACATTACATTATACTATTCACATTGAAAGCAGCTATTTTGACTTTGATAATTTTTCACAATTTACTGTTATTTTAGTCAAACAAATGCAGCCTTCATCAGCAGAAGTACTTTTTTTGTTTGTTTTTGCAGTGACACGCATGTTAAAAACAATACAACCCAAAATAAGTCAATGCAGTGCATTGAGGATTAAAATAAAAATTCACGTTAAATGAACATATTTTGTATTATTAGTTGCATTTTTCAGTTGCAGAGATTTTCCTAAAGTTGTGTGAAATTCCTCGAGGACGGTGAGACGATTGCTGGGGGTGTTTGGAGGATCACAGCATTCCTCACAGGCAGGACAAATACAGCTCAATGCTCATGTATAGGTCGAGGAGGAGGGGCAGCTATTTAGGGAATGTTGGTTCATGCCGACTGCTGTCCACCACCGAGCCTCTCAGAGGCAGATAACCATACGTTACATGAGGGCAGAGGTCAAATGACGCTTGTGAAACAGACGAGCTCTGATTGCCCCTATGAAAAAGAAGTTATTCAAGTGTGCTAAACTAAAAATAAGTACTTTCAGTGTACTTTGTATGTACTTCTCAGAAATATACTCAAAATTGCACTTAATTCAATTTAAATTGTTCTAATAATTCCAACAAAATTAAACATTAAACACTATTACACAAGCCACCCCCTTTTCTCATCTTGCTCAAAAATACATAAAAGTAACATATACATATAAAATAACAACATTTACTCTCTCTTGATTTAGCCATATGAAAAGCATGCTGGGAACCAACAAGCCCGCCCAGTTTCAGTTCATGCAACACAAATCATTCATCTAATCTCAACACAAACGGATTAAGTAAACTTCATATATTTAAGGGGATTGAACACAATCAAATTAAGTTAGGAATGAATGTATAACAAACTGTGTTGCTTTAGCTCATTTTAATTAACTCTTTCCCGCCAGAGTTAAAAAAAAAACAGCAGGATTTTTGATGTTTTTCACAAAAATGTAATGGCCCATAGAATATTTTGCTGTATGAATATCTGAAAATGTAATATATCAAAATAAAGAATAGACCCTCTTCTTTTAAACAAACAAACAAACAAACATACAAAAAAACTTTTATTCTAGCTCCATGCATTCCTTTTTTATAAACACTTGAATATGGGTTTCATAAAAAAGCAAAATTTTGAACAAAAAGCTGAGAAAATCACGTTTTTGTGAAAGACCAGATCCGATTCAGAGCAATGATCACACACAGATGGAGTAGATCCCTAATGCTTTCACAGTCCTGTAGCTCGTCCTGGGTCCACATCTCATTCAGTAACATTAGATAGTTCTGATTTATATTCTGCTTAATGTGGATGATCATGTTATTTTACATATGCATCTGCTTGCATGCGATCGCTTGCTTTACTGCGTCCTCGCGTGTTTTGATCAGGAGATTCTGTACTCATTCAGAAGATGCATAATAGCGCCCCCTAGCGTCTAAAAGTGAAAACACGGAAACTCTGAAAATTCCGTGTTTGGCAGGGAAGCATTTTTCTCACAAGTATTGGAAAATTCTGTGTTTGCCAAGGAAAGAGTTAAGCAATTTGTAAAAGCAGCAAAAATATATTTATTTGAGGCGATATTATGCATCTACCGATTCTCCGGATCAAAACACAGGTGAAGTAGAAGCAGAAACAAGTGATAGAAGATTACTAATGCATGTGTAAAATAACTCCATGATCAAACATTAAACCTGACTGTGAAGTGTTGTGGGCGTTGATGGACTCGATCTACTCCATCTGTGTTTTGATTATCGTTCTGGTACTCAAATCTGGTACTCCCTCAAAATCGTGTCTCCCAAACTGTCATTTAACGATTATCCTAAGTATATACAAACCGTATTAACTTTAAATACTATATAATGCCTATGAAAACACATTAGTGCATAATAAAACCAATTAAACATCATTTCTTACACCTGATTTCCTGTTAATTGATAAATAATATTAATAATAGCCTATTAAGTGAAGTGCCAAATTTAACTTCACACATAATTACATTAAAGATGATTGAGAAATATATGTAAGGTAAGTGCAAATGTGTGTATACACTAAGCTATGAGGCTACTCACTTATCTGTAAGCTATGCTAATATATAAGCTAATTAATACATACATAAATAGTCATTATAACATAGTTGAAACATCATTTATCATAATATTGAATAATGATAATTAGGCGCTAAAGACAGTACTAATAAAAAGCAATTTAAACCAACGGGATCGCTTAGGGTTGTAAAGGAGACCCGATTAGTCTAACATAGTAGTATACTTAAAGTGCAATATATATATAAAAATAGTAAACTATTATGTTATGTTCACTTAAAGAAAACTACTGTTGCACTTATAGTACAATTAAATGTATACTTTTATAAACTAAAAAGTGGGTCATTTTAGTCCCAAGCAGTATTGAAATTGCACTTACAAGTTTACTACTAGTACATTGATATTAGTAGACTTAATACATTAAGTATACTTAAAAATATACTTGAAAAAGTATACTTCATGAAATGAACTTGAAGTAAGCTTTACTTATTTTTTGCGAGGGTTATGAAATGTCTGTCTTGTGGAAGCTTGTTTCCACCACAGAATAAAAAATAATTTATCTCACAATTCAGACTTTTTTTCTCAGAATTGCGAGTTATAAAGTCAGAATTGCGAGATGTAAACACAATTGAGAGACAAAAAGTTTCCATACTGTCTGGTAACGGCAGGTGTGGTTTCAGAAAGTCACCCCTATCGGTCTCTATGATCTTTTTGATCAAATTAGAAAGACTGAAATAGTATTTCATTGTAAACAGTGATCTGTGTTTCATTTAAAACTTTGAAAAACTGTTTTTACAATGCATTCAAAACATAACAGGCAGAATAAATGCATACGCAGAAATGAGTGTGTGCACAGAAATGTACACACACAGCTTTTGACATCAACAACAAAAGACATGAGTTTTTTTTCTCGTCCTTTTAAAAAATTGACACACCTACATTTTTGATGTCCCATCTATGCAATTATGTGTGTTTAGCATTGCTATCATGTCAGAACAAAGACACAGTTTGATCCAAATCTGAATGAATGGTCTAATTAAAGTATATAAGAAGCCAGAGCAGAAATTTGGAGTGAGGTGAGAGAGCCTGAGGTTAAAGGTCACAGTTGCAGTACATGTATGCTGGTGTATATATGTCATACAGCAGTCCTTGTGTGCCTCTGCTCATGTCTACACACACAAACACACACACTCATTTATGTGGCTTACATAACATAGGCCTATAGATATGCATGAGTGACCTGTGTTTGACAACAAACTGCAGAAATCTTTCCAGCTGATGAGTAAAAATGTCAATGGACAGACATCCTGGTATGAGTTTAATCCAACCTGCAGATGCAGTGATTTAGTGATGGGTGGAACAATATGTATTGATTATACACAGATCGGGCATAACATTATGACAGGTGAAGTGAATAACACTTATGATCTCTTCATCACGGCTCCTGTTAGTGGGTGGGATATATTAGGCAGCAAGTGAACATTTTGTCCTCAAAGTTGATGCGTTAGAAGCAGGAAAAATGGGCAAGCGTAAGGATTTGAGCGAGTTTGACAAGGGCCAAATTGTGATGGCTATACGACTGGGTCAGAGCATCTCCAAAACTGCAGCTCTTGTGGGGTGTTCCCGGTCTGCAGTGGTCAGGATCTATCAAAAGTGCTCCAAGGAAGGAACAGTGGAGAACCGGCCACAGGGTCATGGGCGGCCAAGGCTCATTGATACACGTGGGGAGCGAAGGCTGGCTTGTGTGGTCCGATCAAACAGACGAGCTAAATCGTAATGGCAAGAATGCCGTTCTCGTTAAATGTGTGATTAGCATATTCATCCAGAGTAAAAGTCATTTTGATTCGCAAACAAATGTCATCAAAAATATATATTTTAAAAATATTTAATAAATTTTTTTTGAAGGCATGTTTTACTAGGTATGATGGAATGTTTGTCTTTGAAACTGTTTTCAAATTTTAAATTCAAATCATATTACACACACACACACACACACACACACACACACACACACACACACACACACACACACACACACACACACACACACACACACACACACACACACACACACACACACACACACACACACACACACACACACACACACACACACACACTAACCCTACCCCTAAACCTACCCATCACACACAAAACACACACACACACACACACACACACACACACACACACACACACACACACACACACACACACACACACTGCCCCTAAACCTACCCATCACAGGAGACATGCTGCATTTTTACATTTTCAAAAACATCACTTAGTGTGATTTATGACCTGTTTTCCTCATGGGGACCAAAAATGTCCCCAAAAGGACAAGGATTTTGGATATTGTTATCTTTGTGGGGACATTTTGTCCCCATACCGTAGGGATTACCAGTCCACACACACACACACACACACACACACACACACACACACACACACACACACACACACACACACACACACACACACACACACACACACACACACACACACACACACACACACACACACATGTTGTGTTTCCATGTTTTATGGGGACATTCCATAGGCGTAATGCATTTTATACTGTACAAACCGTATTTTCTATCCCCCTACACTGCCCCTGCCCCTAAACCTACCCATCACACACACAGACACAGACACACACACACACACACACACACACACACACACACACACACACACACTGCCCCTGCCCCTAAACCTACCCATCACAGGAGACATGCTGCATTTTTACATTTTCAAAAACATCACTTAGTGTGATTTATAAGATGTTTTCCTCATGGGGACCAAAAAAATGTCCCCACAAGGACAAAAATTTGGATATTGCCATCTTTGTGGGGACATTTTGTCCCCATACCGTAGGGATTACCAGTCCACACACACACACACACACACACACACACACACACACACACACACACACACACACACACACACACACACACACACACACACACACACACACACACACACACACACACACACACAAAGAAATACTTAGAATGTTTTTGATAATACTGAAATCAGGTCATATTAAGTGATATTAATGTCAATGGAAGAATTTTGCTTTTGCAATACCTTCCATTAACTTTAAATTAACAATGCAGTTCATCAGCAGTGTTATTAGCTCCCATTTATTAGTATTAAAAGTAAATAAAAGAGCAGGCTGGACATGTTTTGAATGCAGTATCAAATATGAGTTTGATTGCCGAATCACTTTCAGATGGAAAAGCAGCGGCGGCTGTACAGGTGCATTCAATCTCAGGGAGGTCAGAGTTTTTGAATTCTCTTAGGGTCATATTGTTTTTGCAAAGTGCTATTTTGAGCGGGAACACGCTGTCCTGCCGACATGCATATGTATACATATATAAACTGCATGAACTCTACGCTGGATGCATGTGGTGTCGGTGTCATTCAGGGATGAAGAGAGAGAGAGCGAGAGGATAGGTCAGTTTAATAGGTCAGTAAAGCCATGATATATGACAAAGCTCAACACTTAAATATAGGTGATGAGAAATGATATTGAGACCATGAAAAAGTCATCTGTCGCATCTTAACGCTGCAGGTTCTGCCAGATGCACGCTGTGCAAGCATCTGTGTAGCCGATCAAGATGCTCAAAGCTCTGACACGTGTTGATGACCATGTGTAACCTTGAGAGATATCATAAATACTTGGCAAAACAGTATGGTATTAAATCTGCTTCTGGAAATTGTAGATCTGGTTTCCTTGCCTCTATTAAGTGGCAAAATGTCTATTGTTGGATACAATCTGAATTCCTAGAAGAGAAAGATCATATAATAATATCTGTTCAAATTTAGCCAACATTTAGGAGAGCATCAGCGTATAGATGGATAAGTGCAACCGGGGCTAGTAGTCACAACAGGGATATGTGAGTAAAAAAGGCCAGTTTTTTCCACCTCAAACTCATTGTTGTGCTCTTCAAACCATTCCTAATCCATTTTTGCTTTGTTGCAGGCGCATTATCCTGCTGGAAGAGCCACAGCCACCAGGGAATACCGTTTCCATGAAAGGATGTACATGGTCTGTAACAATGCTTAGGAAGGTGGTACGTGTCAAAGTAACATCCACATGGATGGCAGGACCCAAGGTTTCTCAGCAGAACATTGCTCAAAGCATCACACTGCCTCCGCCGGCTCGCCTTCTTCCCATAGTGCATCCTGGTGCCATGTGTTCCCAAGGAAAGTGACGCACAATCACCCGGCCATCCACGTGATGTAAAAGAAAACATGATTCATCACACCAGGTCACCTTCTTCCATTGCTCCGTGGTCCAGTTCTGATGCTCACGTGCCACTGTTGGTGCTTTTGGTGGTAGACAGGGGTCAGCATGGGCTCTCTGACTGGACCCTGACACACGGGCCAGCCTTCGCTCCCCACGTGCATCAATGAGCCTTGGCCACCCATGACCCTGTCATCGGTTCTCCACTGTTTCTTCCTTGGAGCACTTTTGATAGATCCTGACCACTGCAGGCCGGGAACACCCCACAAGAGCTGCAGTTTTGAAGATGTTCTGACCCAGTCGTCTAGCCATCACAATTTGGCCCTTGTCAAACTCGCTCAAATCCTTACGCTTGCCCATTTTTCCTGCTTCTAACACATCGACTCTTGAGGACAAAATGTTCACTTGCTGCCTAATATATCCCACCCACTAACAGGAGCCGTGATGAAGAGATCATCAGTGTTATTCACTTCACCTGTCATAATGTTATGCCTGATCGGTATATATCCGGGGGAAATAGGTTCTGAAATGAGAACCAATGTAGGGCGGGGCTTGATTTAATCCTTCAGGAATTGATTGGATCGTTGTAAGTTGGGTGTTGCTGCTAACAAAATTATCAATGGTCAATTTTGATTTCATGGTGACTTTAAAATGTAGCTTTTTAATGAACCCCACATTCAAATGTTGATAAAAAGAATATATAAAGCTAGAATTAAATGTAAAAAGTTAAAGTACAGTTAAAAGTGGGCCTGTATTCGAAGTGTAAAAAATTAATACCTAAATAGGAACGGTATATACTTAAAGTGCAACAATAATATATAAATAGTAAACTATAAATATGCAGTATAACTACTTGCATGCAGTATAAAACTACTGGTACAATTCAAAGTGTAGCCTACTTTCATAAGCTAAAAAATAAAAATGCTACAAGTATTTGAGTACACTATAAGTTCACTTGTAGTACGTTCTGGCAAGGTGTTCTTAAAGACAGAAACATTAATTGACAGTTTAAAGACCGTTATCTGGTCTTTAATAATGTTCTCAAAATGTCAACAAAAGCATATTATATATTGTATTTTCCATTTAACTTTTTTTAAACATTTCAGTTCGTTCAGAGAACACGCAAAACATTCCCATAATGTTTGAAAAATGATAAAAATGAATGTTCCCTTAACATTTGCATAACGTTTATAAAACATAAACACACGTTCGGAGAACATTCAAAAATGATGTTTCCATAACTTAATGGCAACGTTAGCAAAACATTCTTATACACACTGTAAAAAAAAAAGTCTTTTAAAATGAAATTACATTAAACTGACTTAAAAATGAGCTGAATGTTGTATTACTTATAAAAAAAGTTGCTTATTTTGATGAGTTAAAGCAATGTAGAAACATATAAATTATTGATGATATGATTTTTTTCCCAGTGTAGTTAGGTTATTAATTTACTGTTTAATGTTACATAGTGACTTTTTTAAGTCTTTAAGGTTTTTTTTAATTTGCAAAGGATACAACATTTAGAAGGATTTTTAGAGTTTGAGAATTTAAACCATTTATGAATGCAAAATGCATGAGGGTAGTAATAAAATAAAGTTTGCGTATACAGAAATTGACTTTAGGTCTTCTCTGGCCCCATAATGTTTACACATTACACACTGCATATAGGGTGTGTATACATAAACACAAGTGTATTAGCCTTGCTTTAATAATTAATAACCCTTGATCAGTGATCTCTTGACCTACAGTCAAATCATCACTGCTGGATATTAAAGGCCAGCTGCAAAATGTTGGATGCGGTCATACTGAGAGACATCACACATGAAGACAAAGACTCATTATGTGACACGTGGGTCCTCACAGGAACACTGTGTTCTGTACATTTTGTTCTACATGTCAGGCACAGAGAAACACGGACCGCGGCGGACACACGTGTTCACACAGAGCTCTGACGCCATCTGCCGGTGATGACGTGCGATCGAACACGACACGAGACGTTTGCGTTCGAATACGAGAACTATTCAAAAATATCAAAACAAAGATAACACGAGCATTTATGCTTTTAATTTAAACAATTAAATAATAAATTGCAACGCTCAAAATAAATAGCACATGTGTGGTTCTCACGCATTAGTGTTTTGTTATCTTAAATGCGAGTCTTCCTGGAACCAGGAAAGGGACAGCGGGGCTAGTTGTCACACATTTTACTACAATAAATATTTAAGTTATGAAATAATAATAATAATAATAATAATAATAATAATAATAATAATAATAATAATAATAATAATAATAATAATAAAAATGAATAGACATAAGCTCTAAAGTTTTGACAAGTTGTTATTCTTATCTAAATCTAAAAATGTAATTACTTTGTTTAAATTAAAATAAAGATTAAATCAAATATAAATATTAGATGAAAAACTTTTTAATACGTTTATTTCGAGTAGAAGTTACTAAATTATTAAAACTGAAATAAAAATAAAGGCTAATTTGAAATGTATATATAAGAAAATACTAATATTACAAAAGCTCATAACAAAATTACAAAATTTTAAATTTAAATAATCTAAGTATAAAATCAGTTGTAATATAATATAATATAATTAAAATATTACATATATAAATACAAATAATGATCAAACTACAGGGGTCTGATAAATGTGACTGAACATTATTACCCATATCGTCACTTTATATGGACTGTAGGATTTTGGGTAACACTTTACAATACGGGTGCACCAATATGCATTAATTAAATAACATATTATATTAACTAATAGTGTAAATTAATGTGTTAATTACCACAATGGGTCAAAGCCATGCATTTCAACTTCCAGTTTTCTGCTTTAATTAATCATTAGCTAATGATTTACACATGTGTCATTATGTTATGACTTTACTTGTTGGGGCACATGACTATTAACTAATTAAAAATTAATTCAAAACCCATAACTACAATTACATATTACTTAATCAATTAGTTAATAGTCATGTGCCCCAACAAGTAAAGTCATAACATAATGACACATGTGTAAATCATTAGCTAATGATTAATTAAAGGCTAAAGCAGACAACTGGAAGTTGAAATGCATGGCTTTGACCCGTTGTGGTAATTAACACATTAATTTACACTATTAGTTAATATAATATGTTATTAAGGAATTAATACATTATGACACATTTAACTAATAACAATTTAATTATTACTTAATCTATTAATCATGTCGAATCTTCATTAGTTGCTGATGCAGTAATCATTAATAAATGGGTTAGTTAACCATTAGTAACACATTAACTCATGATTATCTGTGCATTAGTTAAGCATGAATTAATGCATATTAGTGCACCCTTATTGTAAAGTGTTACCGGCTTTTGTTACATGGACATCTGATTCTAGATCAGTCTGAGTGGTATAAGCCTTAGATCACATTCCTTTTTAGTTTTGAGTTGATCTTTGAGTTTGGTTAATATTTATTTGCCAGTGGCTTTTCATCAAAACGTGACAATTAAACTCAAAACCATAGAAAATGCACACGTTTAATTAATCAATTGTATTAAGTCCACTTATAAATGACAACTTGCCCCAACCTAACTTCAAATAGGCTACCCTACATTCATTAAACTGCAACTTCTATAGAGTAATAATACGAAACTATTGAATGGAAAAAAAGATAACACAGGCCTAAGGGTGATTTGATTAAGAATCATTTTTGTTATGCTGGTTAAATCTCTCTTCACATCCTGACAGCAATAAATAAGTAAAGTGACATAGCCTAATGTATTTTGTATGCATATCTGTGGAAGGCGTAGGCCTACCTCAACGACGTATATCTACCTATTTCCACCTGCTCGTGCAGACATCACACACACGTCATCAGCGTGTTGCATGCTATGCACAGTATATGCAGAGATGTCAGCAAAGACTTTATTTGACGATGCACTCGTATTACTAGAGGTGCGTCTCAATCAGCTCCCTAGTTCAGTAGTCAGGGCACTGATCAGGGAGTCAGCCCATTTACTTATGTCCTGATCAGTGCCCTGACTACTGAACTAGAGCTGGAAGTTCAGTAGTTCAGCACTCGGACCGAAATCGCCCAATATACTCTTAGGGCACGATTTGAAGGGACAGCCATTTGTAGTGGTGTCTGAGTGCACTCATTCAAATTTGTTTCACAATGCACCAATGCACAGCAATAACGAGTGTACAACCGATGTGATTCCGGCTAGCTAGAGAACACCGATAATGCACGGTGTGAGTCGCGCAACGAATGAATTCCCGCATCTTGCCAGAAGATGGCGCCGCAGCCCGCAGCTGCCGACTTTTTTTTTTTTTAATTTTTAAATAATATTTTTCAACATTTAACAATTCTTCAATAATTATTTGAACGTGATCTATTTTTTCAAGCATTAGAACTCTATTCTAATATTAATAAAAATATGCTAATTCGTCTTACGTCACGCCACTTTGCGACATTATCCGGATTCGATTCCAACTAGCAGCACCTTTTTCTTTCTTTCTTTCTTTTTTTTTTAATTAAATGGATAAAATGCCATTTATGACACATTTAAGAAAGAAACAGTCTTGGCAAAGATGACAGGACGCCAAAAGGTTTGTCGTTTGAAAGTGAACTAACAGAATATGATGATTTAATCAACATCAATTCAAAACCCAACCAACTCCGACTTGTTTGGAACAGACATCCGCCAACCGAGGTAAGCTATGGGAGGTTTTTAGTCTGGCCCGCTGTGGCATGGCATTTGCATGTGATATTTGAGAGCAAGTGGTTTTCTGAAATGTACATAAGCCACATGTACTGTATTAGCAATGGCAGGTTGTCGATACAGGACTCAGGCGTTGTGATTTGTCTTTGTGATATAGTTATCAGGAGTCGTGTTGGATCTCTCGCCTGCTTTGTTTTTAAATTCAATTTTTTTTTAATGTTGCAGCCGCTCACACATCACAAACACAACTCGTGGGGGCTTGAGAAGGCATCAACATATAGAAGTAGACAATATTAAAATACAAAAGACAATAAAATGTACAACAATTTTAGGAATACTTTTAGCTGTGTTGCTATGTTTCAATCAGATTTTTCTTCCAAATTAAGGGGTAATGAGAATTATTCCAGCCCACCCACCCACATTATAAGTGCTTAAATTGTCTTGATTTGAGCGTTTAGAAACAAACATTATGAGACAGTTGTTGTCAGATTTCATTGGTGATTTCAAATGAGAACTTGAATCATATATTTGGTGAACAGGTTTGGAGAATTCAATGTTTCCCCATTCAAAGAGACAGGAGCTGCACTTGCACACCCGAGAGGCGTTTCAAAGATGGCCTCCGAGTGAAATGACTTGTCTTAAAGATACTTTGACATCAGTGACCCAGCACATATCTTTTACAGTGCCTACCATGGGTGTCGGAAGCAAAAAAAATGTGGGTGGGTCCTCAGAAATTTTTACTGGAGTAGATGCCAATTACATTAAGTACAAATATACCGCTTTGCTCCCTAAACCTATAGTTCGGAAAGACAAAATTACGGAAATCGCCGTATAGTTAGGAGTGGCAATAGTGTAGGGGTAAGACGCACGGCATCTAGTTTTGACACAAATCGACCCGCGGTTCGAATCCGCCTTTCGCCAAACTTAATCTTCTCCCTAATCCCATCACATATCAGATTGGAAAGGCATTTATTTTTCAATAAAAATGTAGAAAATATTAGAAAAGTGGAAATAAAGTATCTAACATGTGTTTAATAAGAAGTGTTTATCGATTAGGGGTATGTAAACAGACATGTGCTGAATGTTAGAGACGATAAAAGTGAGTGGGTCCAATATCATTGATCGTAAAAAGTGGGTGGGTCTTGTCCCACCCACACACAATGGTTCCGACGCCCATGGTTCCTACTGATCGAAAACAACAAGCTAATGCTGCGTTCACACCATACTGTAATTTGAAAGAGGTAGAAACCCGTGACGTTATACTCTGAGTGGTTCGTGACTCGAATTTATGTTTAAATGCCTGCACTATCAACGCCGAAATGAATCTGCAGCAGTCAGCTGGTACAAGTCAGTGCTTTTTAAGTTGTTTATGTTCATTATTATTGTAAAGTTATGTGCTTTGAGACATGAGGTAGTTTAGTGCCATCTCTTGTCTTGTTAGCTATCTTGATCCCTGCTTTATGCACAGGGTCGGGAGGGTTTTGCTCCGTTTTCCATTGCAGATAGGACTTCCACAATAGTACCTGGTCGTCATAGCGACGCCACAGGAAGCTGCAGATACGTCAAAAATTATCTGCTGTGACGTAATCTTCTGCTGTTTTTGATCTTCGTGATGTGGCTGTTTCTTACAGCAAAAAGGCAAACGTTGTTTCAGGAGAGGCTGAGGGCAGCAAAACGAAACACACATGAAAAAAACAGGAGTGGAATCAGGATACTTTGTCTGGCCGTCTTGATGCCCTAAGCATAATTACTTTATGATGCCCGCGGATGCAGCATTCGAAACTTTGTTGAGAATTTTCTTGTGGTGCCCCCCTCAGCACTTGATGCCCTACGCGCAGCGCGTGATGGGAGCGGCGGCACTGAGCGTCTTCATAGCTGGAAGGCATGGTTTGTGCTATACAACTATGTTGTTTCCTTTTTCCTCTTTGAAAACAAAATAACTGTGACATTTCCAGACATGAAATGGTTTTCCCCACGGGAAGCTCAAGCATTCTAACTTAGCTGTGTCTCAACCATAGACTGAATTTTTTTTTGACGTAGTGTCTGTCACGTCACCCGTAGGTTTCTGAAGATTATTTTTTTAAGCCCCATCTTGGCAGCGCGTCACCACTCGTCACTGCAGACACAGAGCCTGTCTCTAGCGGCCAGTCGGTAAATTTCAATTTAAGTCACTTCCGTACTGGCTTCAAGAGAAACTGGGGGAGGTTGCCGCTTGGTAGGGGTGTGCGATATTGACAAAAAAGTATCTCTATATTTTCTGGGATTTTCTTGATAACTATAATTAGACGATATTTTGCTGAGTGTGTTATTGTGCTGGTACTTTGGCAGGTGTAGGACTGCCATGGTCAGTTGACTCCTAAAGTTTATGATATTCTTCATATTCTGTGTGGTGGTCAGTTCACAGAAGTGACACAAATCATCTTTTTTACCTTGATAAATTTAGTTTTTTTTACATAATTTGTGTCAATTTCATAAATGTAATAAAATTTTTAGCTGATAAAAATGTAATTGATTGATTTATACACTCACCTAAAGGAGTATTAGGAACACCTGTTCAATTTCTAATTAATGCAATTATCTAATCAACCAATCACATGGCAGTTGCTTCAATGCATTTAGGGGTGTGGTCCTGGTCAAGACAATCTCCTGAACTCCAAACTGAATGTCAGAATGGGAAAGAAAGGTGATTTAAGCAATTTTGAGCGTGGCATGGTTGTTGATTCCAGACGGGCCAGTCTGAGTATTTCACAATCTGCTCAGTTACTGGGATTTTCACGCACAACCATTTCTAGGAAGAAAGGTGTGAAAAGGGAAATGCAGCAAAGCATTTGTGAAGCCACACACAACCTTGAGACGGATGGGCTACAACAGCAGAAGACCCCACCGGGTACCACTCATCTCCACTACAAATAGGAAAAAGAGGCTACAATTTGCATAAGCTCACCAAAATTGCACAGTTGAAGACTGGAAAAATGTTGCCTGGTCTGATGAGTCTCGATTTCTGTTGAGACATTCAGATGGAAGAGTCAGAATTTGGCGTAAACAAAATGGGAACATGGATCCATCATGCCTTGTTACCACTGTGCAGGCTGGTGGTGGTGGTGTAATGGTGTGGGGGATGTTTTCTTGGCACATTTTAGGCCCCTTCATGCCAATTGGGCATCGTTTGAATGCCACGGCCTACCTGAGCATCGTTTCTGACCATGTCCATCCCTTTATGACCACCATGTACCCATCCTCTGATGGCTACTTCCAGCAGGATAATGCA
Source organism: Gobiocypris rarus (assembly GCA_023029165.1). Lineage (NCBI taxonomy): Eukaryota > Metazoa > Chordata > Actinopteri > Cypriniformes > Gobionidae > Gobiocypris > Gobiocypris rarus. Next base: position 38,674,781 of record CM040926.1, on the reverse strand, counting down.
CCATGTCACAAAGCTCGAATCATTTCAAATTGGTTTCTTGAACATGACAATGAGTTCACTGTACTAAAATGGCCCCTACAGTCACCAGATCTCAACCCAATAGAGCATCTTTGGGATGTTGTGGAACGGGAGCTTTGTGCCCTGGATGTGCATCCCACAAATCTCCATCAACTGCACCATCCTATCAATATGGGCCAACATTTCTAAAGAATGCTTTCAACACCTTGTTGAATCAATGCCATGTAGAATTAAGGCAGTTCTAAAGGCGAAAGGGGGTCAAACACAGTATTAGTATGGTGTTCCTAATAATCCTTTTGGTGAGTGTATATGTAGGCACCCTGATGTGACTTTCATAATGTAAATATTTTACCTGAAAGTCCCAGTGAACCGGAAGTAGCTAGTGAGTTTTCTTCAGTGCTGTGAAAGGGAATATTGAAAAGTGGGCAGGGTTTGACTTCAGCGCTCCTCCTCTCCATCTCTCGCTCATAGCAGACTAACGGTTGGACGGGAGTGGTTAGGGATTTTCAAACCTAAGTCGCCAAGCTGAAATCATCTGAGAAGGAAACCGTTTCCAGACCGGAAGTAACTTTTCAGACTTTGAATAAAGATTACCGCGACAAACACATTTTTTCTGTGTATTAACTTGCACAGATTAACTGTTCACCCTAAGACCTGTAATATGTGCTAACAAAGTAAATATGGTCAATTTTGATTTCATGAGGACTTTAAAGCGGTAGTTTCATTTCCTCTTTACATGTTTCCCCCAACACCTTTTCAGGTTTTATAAGCACCAGAGTTTGACCACGGTTCATTTGTAACAGTGATTTCTGTTATTACAATAAAAACTCAAACAAAACAGGTTTTATTGAATGATTGTAAATATTTATTTCATGCATGTTGAAGATAACGTTACAGTGAATGCATGCATAATTTGACTTGTATGATAGAACCTCATGTAGTGCAGGAAACAACACAAATGTTTATGTAAACTGATGGATTTGATTATACAGTAGCAAAAGCAAAACCTGTGGACCCGTCCAAAACCACAACCATATAAAGAGAGAAAAATGTCCATTACTTTGAATGTAAACATATCTTTATTTTTTTTCTAAAGTAAATGTTTATAGCAAAAACATCTAGCCTAAATAATATAAATTTCAGGCTTTATTAAAGAAAACACTCAGTAATTAAAAAAAGAACAAATAAAAAATAAAAAAATACAACTGAACAAAGATACGGAACAACCCACTAAAGCCCGTGAAACATTTAAATGATTATCAGTAAATAATGGTAACCTAAAAAATAAAAAAATTTAATATTAGTTAAAAAGATTTGTTTCATAGCCTATTTCCCCGCAAAGATCATATGCCGCTCTCTGCTTTGAGATGGATGTGGGACACGAGCTGGATAGACACCTTTTCCAATATCTTCATCTTCGTTTTCTCCTGAGGTTTTAAAGCAACACTTGTTGTAAAACGTCTGAAGAGTGAATTTTTTCTTCCACAGGGTCAAGACATTTAGGCTATGTTTGATTATGCACTGCCAGAGAAAACGAAAGTAAAATCGCCAGTGTGTGAAATACACTATTCAAATAAACTTGACAAGCCTCACGTCTAATAACCAGCACAAACTGTGTTAAATAAAATTTGAAGTACAAAGTTATTAGTCCCACAGTAAAGGATGTGAATGGGTATATTTTGTATGTGTCTTTTGTTGCTTGATAAATGTTATTACAGAGACGGCAGCAGGAATATTAGGCTGCAGTCTCTTTAAGAGCTGATGGATCCAATATACTGTTACACCTGCGCAGAAACAGCATGTGAGTCGTCTCGCACTTAAAATGGTTTAAAATCACATTAAAATCACTTATTCCTGTAAGCACGCTTTGGATGTGTGTGCAGCAAAACCATACTCTGCACACAAAGGAATCAATACGTTTAAAAATTTAATTCCAGAATTTTTCGATTCCCAACCCTGCTCAAACCAAAAGATGACAGGTTGGTTTGTAGTAGTTGTCCCGAGACTCTCCTACTCATTTTAACCAGATCACTAAACTAGCTGGAAGGGTCTCGGGCAGCAGGACTCACTCATGGAGAGCAGAAGCGTCCGTAAAACAAAATGCTCTTGGTTGGATTGTGTCGGATGAAGAAAAGGAAAGGATGGTCTGCAACGAAGACCTGCGGTTGAATATAACACTCTGTCATCATGATGACGCCGGTGGCTGCAGCCGCTTCGGTTCCTTCCTCGTTGACTTCAACAAAGGCTTTATGAATCACCTTCGACACCACCAGGTCGCTGTTGGAGGTCATGCCTGAAAGGTTCACCTTCTTCTCATCAAAAACATCCTCCATTCCCATGCTGATCAGAAGACTCTTCATGTCGTATTTTTCCTCCATCTTGAATCTGGGCAGAGACACTTGAACCTCACGTTGACGCATGTTGCTGGGTTTGGTCCACTCCATGAGCTTCTCGTAGGTCAGTGCCTTTTCAAGCTGGATAATAAGAGAGACATGTCAGATTAACAGTTCAGTCAAAATGAAAACATCATGCTAATTTAGCGTTCAAATCACCTTCTGAAGGCCAGTGGTGCTGTCTTCCATCTCGTTAGGAAGGATGATCAACATACTGAGATTCTTCCCGAAATACGGCAGCTCCAGAACCTTACTGTTCATCTCTGGGATGAAGGCAAGAGGAAACTGGTCCGTTTGATTCATCATCTTCACTGGTTTAGTTTGAGTCTGCATCAAACATCAAAAGAAACACATTATAACCCCACAGATTCCATCATGAATGTTAAAATATTTTTAAAAAGCATTAAATCTCACCTTGTTCAGCATAAACTGCTCATCTCTGGTGGCTTCCTTTGGGAATTTCATCTCCCAGTTTCCCTTGAAGTAGATGGCGTTCACCAAGACCAGTCTCGTCATCTCATCAATGACTCCTCGTGGCAGGAGGTCCTTGATCTTCTCTAAAGTACAAATGGACATTGTTCACTTTGAGCAGTGATTTGAACTGATTGGTTTGATATTTTTACTAAAGCTCAACTCAAGAACCCATAAAGCCAAACATGGCCCTTGAAAAGACATATTTGCTGAACCTTATGCCGAGTTCAGACTGCATGATTTTCAAACGGGTCGGATCACTGCTCTTTTCACACTGCACGATGGATCGGCGACAGGGGGTTTCACACCGCATGACTGTGCAAGAGGAAGAATCGTCGACAACTCTCTCTCTCCGAGGTGCAAACTACGTTTCCCAACGTTCCCAACCAAACCCACGTGCGATATGAGAAGTAAACAACACGAGATTGCGTCAGACTGGAGTTCTCGCGTAAGACTGGAATTGTTATTAAAAATTATAAACTGCAGAAAGTTTGTGCTCCGAATTGTCTGTGCGCTGATTTGCAGCGAAAAGGATAAAAAGAAAAAAGATTATGGCGGAGGAAATTATTGGAGAGACACAGGAAGCAATGACTGCAAAGAGAGTTTGAGGTAAATAAATAATTTTGCAATGTTCTGGTGCCGCGGCTGGACGTGCAAATGTTTGTGCTTTGTTTCTGTTTGAAAGAATTGTAAATATATCTATTAAAATACTGATATTCTGGTCTATAACTCCTCCCTGAACCTCCGCTGCCCTGTATCCTGCTCTCTCATTGGCTGTTGGTCATCACTGATGTAATTTTTTGTCAGAGGGCATTTCACACAGCAGGAGTTTGAATCGTCGACAGGTCCAGATATTTAGCATGCCAAATATCTCGCTGGCGTCGGCGACTCGTCGGCTTTTCTCTCTGATCGTGTGTTTGATCATTCACACTGCGTGATTGTCACTCGCGTGCACGAGCACCGATTTGCCTATGATTTCGGGCTTTTTTCGGAGATTTCGCAAAACCTGTCGGTGAGTCAAAATCGGGGCTTAAATCGGGCAGTGTGAACTAGGCATAAAGTGCTGTAAAAACATGAAATAACTTTTATTTTTGTAAGAGTGTACTATGGAGAGTAAGTTTTAAATTGAGAATAAGTTTTTACCTTGTGTTTTGTTCTCCACCCATTTGTTAATGTTGACGCGAGCAGCCTCTGATTTGGTCTTGAAGTCAACCTTCTCCAGTCCAGCTTCATAGTATATTTTTGCATCATCAAGGAATTTCTGTAACAGAGCAAACCGATTGATGTGCAAATGATATTAGAGCTGAGAACATTTCCAGAACCTCCAGTGAATAAACCGAGTCTTACCTCAACAAACTGGTAGGTTTGCTCTCCGTAGAGGCGGTTGGCAATACTCAGCGCATACGGGACCCCTGGTTTGTTCAGCTCACTTATAAACTTCTTGAAGCTGGAATGAATTTGGTCCTCAGGACATTTCTGTTTGCATTTACAATATCAGATTGAATCAGATGAATCAGATGGACACAAAGAATACAGCTGTCATGCAATCAGGAAGTCATGATTATGTTAGAAGAATGTTCTCATTAAGCTATGAAAATGTTTTCTGCATGTCCTCTGGATGCTTAAAACTTATAGTTTTTTTTAAACATTACATGGTAATGTTACTCTTGAATGTTCTCTGAACATTCGGAAATAAGTGGAATCTGAAAAAACATTAGATGAACTAAAACATTTAAGAAAAAAAGTTCCATAATGTATAAATACATAACTTTGAGAGAACCAGAATGTTAGCTAAAGTTCTGAGAATGTTCCTGTTAACTGGGTTCGTGTTTGATGTTCATACGAAACCTTGAGTTCAGCAGGTGTCGATGGATTCTGGGTTTGTGCCGGTGGAGGATCGTTAAAGCCCAGGACCTACACAGCATTATTATGGGAGAATTAATAAAGATAACTTCAACATATATTGTGTGAATGCACTACTCAAAAACACATTAGAATAGTTTCAAATGAAAATGAAGAACTGAGGATGTCAAACACATTCTTTGTTAATATTGTCCCTCAGTCCTTTGATAATTAAATGAGTGGAAAAAGTGATTAATAGTTGGCACTTTACTGTTTATACAATGCCTGGAATTTAAAATATTCAAAATAAACACTAGTAGAAGAAAAGGTTCTATATAAAACTTTAATTGACTCCATCAGTTGCTTCATATTAAATAAAATTTCAAATATATCGATCTGCCCGCATTGACACTATATGATTGAAATGAGCTGGATAACATCACCGTTTTCACCAGAGCGTCTTTACAGCCGAATCAAATTCTGTTGCATTATTTTCCTGTTAACACTGTGAAGCTTCTTTGAAACAATTGGCATTGTAAAAAGCGCTATATAAATAAAAGTGACTTGACTTGACATATATAGAACCATTTAGAGGATCCCATTATGGGATTGTTTTATGGACTTAGTTTAATTAATTTTGTTCATTTTTCATGAATTTTATTTCAACAATATATATTTTTTAAATTTTGATTACAATTTATGAATTAAACCACTTGTAAACAGACTTTCCTACTAGAAAAAAAACATTTAAACCCAAGTATTATGCAATCATTTAAGACTTCTCCTTATACATGCCGTAGGCACGAACGAACCTCCCTCACTGTCAAAGGTCCAGAATTTAAGTCTGTATTTTTGTCATAAACAAGTGTTCTGTTAAGTAATGACGGCCAATAATTTGAATCCGGACCTCTGTATTTTTCCAATGTGTACGCTTTATAATAAATGTTGTGAAATTGCCTAATATAGTATTAACACTAGTACTTTAAAGCAGCAAAGATATTGAACAGCACCAAGATCTTCTCATCTGCCTGCGGTCTGTGTTTGTCACCGCTCGTCAACGTCAAAAATATTTAAGATGACCAATCAAAACAAAGACTTAAATAAACTTGTCTAATTTCACCATTTTGAATTTATAATAGGCCTATATAATTTACGTGATTCATGTAATGTAATAATTAGCAACTGTAAATGTGAGAGGATAAGACACATTAACAAAGCTTTTGTCATATAAGGCATAAGATGATTAATAACGAATGTGTACATATTGTGAATGAAGTTTTAATTTTTTTTATTATGTCTTTTATTATGTCTTGTAGGCATGGGCGTCGGAAGCAAATAAAATGTGGGTGGGTCCTCTCTCTCAGATTTTTTTTTACTTGAGTAACGTTAGATTCCATTTACATTTAAATACAAAAATACCGCCGTTTAGCTACTAAACGATTGATGGGGCCAGACAAAATTATGGAAATCACAGAGTTATTTACCGCTGCAATAGTGTAGGGCTAAGATGCATGGTATCAAGTTTTGATGCAAATCGATCGGAGGTTCGAAACCAGCTTTTGCAGAACTCGCTCTGCTCCCTTTTCCCATCACATATCAGATAGGAAAGGCACTTATTTTCAATAAAAATGTAGAAAATATTAGAAAAGTGGAAATAAAGCATCTAACGTGTTTAATAATACGTGTTTATCGGTTATTGGTAGGTAAACAGACATGTGCTGAATTAGAGACGATAAAAGTGAGTGGGTCCAATATCATTGGTCGTAAAATGGTTCACTAAAGCTAGTGCTACTCCGCTCGAGAACCAAACTGAGAGACACTTGTTTATGTGCGCGCTTGAATATTTAAATAGGCAAAGCTTACAAATGCGCAAATTATCAACTTCAGTGAAGATGCAGCACTGGCCTGAGCGGGCAAGTGACCCGAGGGTCTTTAACACTGGCCCCAGGCCATCAGGGAGTCCTTTTTGCTGAGCCCTGCAATGGGTGGCAGTAATACTTCTAAATTATTTCTAAATTGACATTTTTTTTAAATGTAAAAATCATACTAACATTATTAGTGCACCCCAGGAAACATAATAAAATAATGCAGTTCATCAACACTTTAAAATTGGGAATGCATGCGCATGTTGTGCAAAGGCTTGAGTCACTTCCTGGTCTCTCTGTCTCAGTCTACTTTCCTGTCACCCTCTTTTAAAAGTAGATTATGATAGCTCACCTTTATCATCTGATCTGCTGTGTTTCCTCTTGCTCCGAGCGACACCATGGCCAGAGCCGAGGAGATGCTGACCGGAGAGTAGAACACATTTCCTGATGGGTTTCCTTCGCTGATCTTCTTGAACAGGTTGAGGGAGAACTGTGTGTTTGCTTCAGTCAAAGACTCCATTTTCACAAGCTAGAAAGCAGGAGAGAGAGGGTTAGGTAACATGTGCTGTAGTTGTGCAATTTTCAGTCGACCATGACGTGAAGAACAGCCTAAATGAATGAACTGTGAACACAAACACCATTAACCTAAAGTCCCTGTAAAGTCCAAATTAAACATGTGTTCTGAGTTTCAGTACTACATAGTTCACAGTCTTTGTAATGTGTTTCAACAATACATTTCTAATGTGTTTAGAAACAAATCTCAGAATTGCCTTTAAAGGGACTTTAACTGAATCAGCAAAATGCTAATAACTTTATTTGATTGTTTCAATATGCATTGACACAGATTACTTTATTTGAATGTTTCCTTGATATAACGCGACACTGACAAATGCATAAAAGAAATGTTTGATGAATTGCATGATGATGTCAGGAACCTGTAAAGCGGCTTTTTGAACCGGTTCACTGAGCCGTACTGTCTGAAAAGAAACGGTTCGCGGAAAAAAATCGGACTTTGCATCACTAGTGACTATTAAACAGCAAAAGTACTATTTAAATAATAAATACGAATCCTGCGTGTCTCTGTGTGAATTAATTTACCTCTCTCAGACTCTCACACACACAAACACACATAGCTACTCACTCACTCAGAATCGCGCGTATCTCTTCCGTCTCAAATGAGGACACAACCGCACAAACGTCTTCTCCAGAGTCACTGACGTGATCCCCCTCCCCAAACCAGTTGAGCGCAAACCACGCCCCTCACGTCTATGCCTCGATTTCATTGGTCGCCTCTGTCACGTTGACCCAAGGGGAAAAGTTTAGACATCAGCGAGATCGGTGATGGATCTGATACTGACAAACGGTGAGATTTTTCCTGCAGCTCCTTTTTCATGTTTCAGTATCATTGTATTATTAGAAGTATTTGTAGGTTTTAATTATGATTATTATAACTTCTTTATCTTATCTTATGAATTTCGATCTCCCTCAGTGGATGACGCTTGCTCTGGCTGTGATGAAGACCAATCCTTAGATCTGAAGGTTACGAATTTGAATTTTATAAATTTGATGTAACACCTTTCTTATAATTGTAATATGATTTATTATTTGGACCCACTTTATATTAGGTGTCCTTAACTACTATGTACTAACATTTTAATTAATAATTTGATACATTGCACTTATTGTGTACATACATGTTTTTACATTGTACTTACATTTTAAAAAATACCTGCATGTAATTACATCTGTAATTAATTTCTGTAGTTACATTTGTAATTACACAGTTGACACTTCCCTTACACCTAACCCTACCCTTAAACTTACCCATCCCATCACACCTGTCCCTAACCCTACCCTTAAACTTACCCATCCCATCACACCTGTCCCTAACCCTACCCTTAAACTTACCCATCCCATCACACCTGTCCCTAACCCTACCCGTATCCCACCTTAATATCAGCAAAGGTGTTTTGCAACACAATATGAACACAGTAAGTACATTGTACTTATTTTTTTATGTAAGTACATAGTAGTTAAGGCCACCTAATATAAAGTGGGGCTTATTATTTTAATAATTTTGGTTTAAAACGTTTAACGCTTTAAATAGCAGGGTGACTAACATTTCTTTTTAATTAAGAGAAATTGTTACCTCCCGGATACAATTAATTATAATTTCTGCTCCTATCATTTGTGCACTTCAAAAGACCAATCACACCTGGACCACACAAGATTTGAGACGTCGTGCAGAATTGGTGAAGTGAAGGAATGGGTGAAAAAGCTTAAGGAGTCATCAGGAGTGAGTTGGAGAATGGCAGTGACAAAAGCAAACAAAGGACAAGCTTTATAAGGTAATTCAAATGATTTATTTATTTTGTTTTAGTGTGCCAGTAAGAAATTATGGATGGATGGATTTTCATATGCACTGGTAGTCTGAAACTGAATGGTCTGCACTAAGGTCTGATTTTACCATCATCGTCTATCTGGGATTACACAGAGAGATTGGAGACGAAGAAAAAAAAAAAAATTCTGAGATCCTGTGGCAACATCTCCAAGATAAGTGAAGAAATCTACCTGCAAATCTACATAATACAACCTTAAACAACAACAATAATAATAATACAAATTCTAGGTAACATTTTGCATAACTACATTAGTTAGCATGATCTAGTAATTATCATTACTTCTATAGCATTTATTATATATTTAATGTTAATTTAAACAAGGGCGGGACTTTAACGCGTTAATTAAGATTAATTAATTGCGTGACTTTAACGTTAATTAAGATTAATTACGCAAAAATAGATAACAATTTTAACTTATTTTTGCACCGCGGAACGTTTTTTAATTAATGAGTTTCGACGGACCGATTATACTGGAACACCAACTAGCATTCTTGACTTCTGAACACAACAAACCACAGTGAACATGAACGAAGAAGCTGACGAGACTGCTTTGCTCGCCCGTGGATGGGAAATTTTGTTTTAAAAAACGAAAGGATTGAAGCGTCGACAAGAGCATGGTTGTGTGGAAGCTATGCAACAAGGAATTTATGACGAGCCTTAAATATCACCTCAACGCAAAACGCTGGACATAAATAAATAAACAAAATTGTGTTGATTAAGCTTATGTATTCAGTCATTATTCAATGGTATACTAAAAATCCATATGAAAAAAATTACTTCTCACTGTTCTCAGGTCAAATATTTATATGCAATTAAAATGCGATTAATTTCGATTAATTAATTACAAAGCCTCTAATTAATTAGATTATTTTTTTAATCGAGTCCCGCCCTAATTTAAACTTTTACTTATACATTATTAAAGGGATAGTTCACTTTGAAATTAAATTTTGATATGTTTTAGCTTACCTCATGGGCATCCGAGATGCAGAAGTATTTGTTTCCCCAGCAGTTTCAATTTTGATCATTTTAGGTCAAACGGTTCTTGTCTGTGCCTCACATAATGCAGGTCTATGGTCACCACCTCAAAGAGCATACACAGAGAGGTCCAAATGAAACAATCCCCATCGTAAGTACACACTGATGGCCTAAGACACGAAACGAGCGCTTTGTGTGAGAAAACGAACAGTATTTATATCGTTTTTACCTCTTGTACACCACTACTTCCGACTGATCCGTGTTTCCTGTTGTGACATTCGCTGAATACTGTTCGCTTTTCTCACACAAAGCGCTGCTTGTGTCTTAGGCCATCAGTGTGTACTTACGATGGGGATTGTTTAATTTGGACTTCTCTGTGTACTTATGATGGGGATTGTTTAATTTGGACTTCTCTGTGTATGCTCTTTGAGGTGGTGACCATAGACCTGCATTATGTGAGGCACAGACAAGAACGGTTTGACCTAAAATGATCAACATTGAAACTACTGGGGAAACAAATACTCCTACATCTCGGATGCCCATGAGGTAAGCTAAAACATATCAAAATTTAATTTCAAAGTGAACTATCCCTTTAATATCAAATGTTGCATTTGGTAACATTAGTTAATACACTGTGACAAAAAATTAACAAACCATGAATGACTTTTTTTTACGGTAACACTTTACAAAAAGGTTGTATTAGTTGACGTTAGTTAATAAATTAGTTAACATTAACTAACCATGAACAACACCTCTGTTCAGCATTAGGTAATCTTTTTTAATGTTAGTTAATAAAAATACAACCGTTCATGGTTTGTTCATGTTAGTTCACAGTGCATTAAATATTGTTAACAATATTTTAATAATGTATTAGTAAATGCTGAAATCAACATTAACAAAGATAAATAAATGCTTTATAAGTGCAGTTCATGTTAACTAATGAACCTTATTGTAAAGTGTTACCATTTTTATTAACTAATGTTAACAAAGATAAACAAATACACATGTATTGCTCGTAGTTAGTTCATGTTAGAATATACATTAACTAATGAAACCTTGTTGTCAAGTGTTACCAACAACTATAAATGACTTTATTTTTGAAAACATTCTCAATTTACCGCATTTTTCAGAAGTGCGAATAACTATAATAAGTCTCACCATGTAATCCCAGATATACACAAACTCGGTGATGGTGAGATCAGATCTCTCTATGGACCATACTTTCTTCTGTGCATACAGAAATCTCAGTGGATTATTACCATACAGAAGCTCGAGTTCTTACTAGAACCAGGATGTCCAGAGCGGCTGTACAGCCGAATCAAACTCGGTTGGATTATTTTTCTGTTATCCCTTTGAAACAATCAGCATTATATAAAGCTATATAAAGTAAAGTTCACTTGACTTGATTATTACTGTGAAGGGCAAAAGGATGTAAACTAATATTTCCTATTGGCACACTAATGCAAAAGATGTAAATAACAAAATGAAAATGTAACATGCCTAAGACTTTTGCACAGGTCTGTATATTTAAAATTCATATTCTATCTATATCAATGTAATTGTTTTTATTGCTGTCTTGTTAATCAGAATCTCTACCTCAATCTCCTGTGAGGAGGATGCTTGGACCGCTACAGTGATGCCATGACTATGATGTCAAAGCACCTTGAAAAGATTCAGCACATCCCAACCTAACTGACCTCTGCATTTTACTGTTTTGGGATGTCGGTGTCAAAATGTGCAGCAGCGTTAAGGTGAGCTGCTAGACGACCAGGGGCCGGATTCACAAAACATTCTTAAGAATAAAATTATTCTTAACTGCCAATTTCTTCTTATTTTCTAACTTAAGAAAAAAGATAAGAATATTTTGTATTCTCAAAAAAAATTCTTAAGAATGTTCTTATCTTTTTTCTTAAGATTATTCTTAAGATAACATTTAAGAAGTATTCATATTCTCGAAAAAATGTTCTTAAAAATCATCGTAAATAACTTCTTAAAGTTAGGATAACCTCCAACCTATCTTAAATACCCAAATGAAAGATGTTTAACAAATTTATTGGGTTGTTTCAAATATTAAGCATTACAACATAACAGTAGCTAGCTAAATATAATATTTATAACTGATAGTACCACATGGCCTAGTATAATACCAGCAACCAGCTTGCACCAACCAGTAAGACAATAGTCACGAGAAACTCCACGTCATACTACTGTTATTGTGTCACAAATAGTAGTTTTAAGACTTTTTCAGGCGAGAATGGACTTGTTTAAAGATTAAATCTGTGGTTTATTTATAAAGAGAGCACATTTGACAAAAACACGACATTGAGTGATTTAAGCCAGTCACAACGAAAATTTCTGCACACTTATTATGATATCTACGGTAATCTGCAGGAAGCGCAAAAAGACGGGCTTTGAGGTGTTTTTCATTCAGCGAGTCTTCAGTAATACCTTTCAATAAAATAACACCAAATAACACCATTTATTTTCTTCAAGTAAAAAAATAAGATGTTCTTAAGAAAATATTTGAGAACTTCTTAAGAATTTTTCAAGAATTGCACTAAGGAACATTCTTTACGAACTTCTTAGAATTTATCTTAAGAATTTTCTTAACTTTTTTCTTAAGAAAATTTTCGTGAATCCGGACCCAGGTCCCATTATTGGATGTCAACCAACAGCAGTGGCCCGAATATCAACTAAGACTGGGTCTAGGCAGCGTCTGACAGATGGACGTCCCAGAAAAAGTAGTTCTGGTTTAGAGCATGACTACAGTAAAAGGGAAAGGGGGCGGGAAGGGTTGTCAGGGTACGACACAAATTGTCAGAATCTGTGGCAATGAATTATTCACATCAACCTTAAAATGGCAGAAGTTTGTATGTTGTGTATATGTATTTGGGAGTAGGGGGTGAGTGTTTAAAGATGTTAATTAGCAGACAAGTTAATGCAAAGTATAATTAATCAATTTTGTGCTATGAATTCTTGTTAACAGTAGGAACTGCACATAAAAAAACACTTTTAATGCACCCATGGCATTTTTGTATTTCATCTGTTTTTAAAAACAATAATATATATTATTTTTTAACTTTTGTGTGAACAATTAGATAAAACTGTATTAAAGAATGACGAATCAATTAAACATTTGAAAATAAATGTTTTTTTGATAAACCTTTTTCTTGTGTTTGTAGATTTTTGTTCCATACAGTAGTACTTGTGTAGTTTCCTCACTGTTAAGCTCCTTTTGTGTTTGTGTGTGGTTTAGATTTAAAATCGTATTTATTTTGGAAACTCGTTAACACTATAGCAACTGCACAGACAAGGCACTTTTTTATTTACTTAGCTTAATGCAATGCACCTTTTTTGTATATTATGTGTAACTTATATAACATTAAAACGATGCGTAAGATGAATACAAATAATGCATTAAGCGACGTAAATAAAAACAAGTGTGCCTTTTCTGTGCGGTTGCTAGTGTTAACGAGTGCCCAAAGTAAATACGATTTTAAAAACATTCAAATAAATATGTGAATAAACATATGGAAAAAAAAAACTTTTATTTTAGTACACAAACGCAGCTTCCGTTTTGTGTTTCAGTGATCATCAATCAGCTATGTGACAGTTGACCAATGAAATCGAGTCATAGACGTGAGTCAACGCTGCGGGGTGTGGTTTTGGCGTAAGGGGTGTGGTTTTGGCGTAAGGGGTGTGGTTTGCGCTCAACTGGAGCCACTGAGTCGCTTCTTTTGGTTTTATGGCGGGTTGCGAACCAACTTTAAAGGTGCATACCGCCACCTACTGTGATGTAGTGTGAAAAGAATTAACTAAATACTCCTACTGTATATCCTATTATATAACCCACTATTCTTAATAAATCTCATGATTGCATTTATTTGTTTTCCCGGATTTGAACCATGATTTAATAAGTTGGTTATAGTGAATTCCGGGCACCCTACTGACTGTAATTCTTCCTTAAGAATTCTGCTTTCTTTATTATAAGCCTTACATGTCTTTAATACATGTTCTAATGTCTCCTCTATTAAACAGACATCACATAAACCTGTGTTATGCTTCCCCTATAATGTGTAAAGCATGATTTAGATTTGAATGTCCTGTTCTTAAATGAGTGAAAATAACATGTTCTCTTCTACTTAAGTTGTGAATTATATTCCCTCTCTTTATGGTACTTTTGGACCTTGTAATAGTGCTGACCTGTATTACACGAGTCCCAAACTGCCATTTCTTATTGAACGCTTCTAAAATAAGATGTTTTCCTTCTGTTCTATTGAGTGAAATGTTTATATTTGGTTCTTTCTTTTTTAATGATTCTTTGGCTATTTTGTCTGCTTCCTCATTACCTTGAATACCCACGGGAGCTGGAACCCACATAAATCGAATTATTATTCCCACCTGTTGTAAACTGTATAACCTGATCTTGATTTCTGTTAAAATGTCAGTTCTATTTGTTTCCAATGATTGTAAACTCCCAAGAACTGCCATTGAATCAGAGCATATTATTACTTTATTAGGTCTAACTTCATAAACCCACTCTAGTGCCATTAGAATAGCTGTCATCTCGGCTGTATATTCTGATATGCCATCTGTTATCATTCCAGCCTCCCTCACCTTAAAGGCACCTATTATGCAAAATTCACTTTTATAAGGTGTTTGAACATAAATGTGTGTTGGCAGTGTGTGTTCACATTCACAACAACCCTATAATGGTAAAAATCCACCCACTCCTTTTTAAATCCCCATAAATCACAAGTAGTGTCTCAGAACAAGCCATTTCCATGTTGATGGACACTGACATACTAGCACAGACCCCTCCCTCAGAGAGCTGAGCTGTTCACAGTCCACCATGTTTATCTCCTCGCCAGAGCATTAACAGCAGCATTCAAGTAAGAAATGTGTTCTTATTAAAACTACTAGTTCAGTCAGTCAAAGGCAATGAGTGAATTTCTGTTTATCTTCTGTTGTTTGATAGAGAACTAGTCTAGTTTAATGACTACTCACGGATGTGCTGACATCCAGCTCTGTGCGCATGCGACAGGAGCATGTGTGTGTGTGTTTAAGTAGAGAGCGATAAGGCTGTAAAACGCATGCAGATGATAATATTTCATGATGATGAAGAACTGCAATGTCACATGAACATGTCTGAGATAGAGATGATCATTAAAACACACAGATATCATGTTTCAGTTTTCATTCCCATGTTTTCTGCTGTGAACGAGATGTGTAGGCTCCGCCCTCTCGGGTGGGGAGCAGCAGCTCATTTGCATTAAAGGAGCCACGCACAGAACAGCTCATTTTTCGTCAACCACAAAATTGCCATTTTCAACATGTAATATTAAATTATCTGTTTGGAATTTTGATCTGAAACTTCACAGGCACACTCTGGGGACACCTGAGATTTATATTACATATTGTAAAAAGGGGCATAATAGGTGACCTTTAAACTCTGGAACATAGAAGGCAGTCCCTGTCCTTTTTCTATACTCTTCGAACCATCTGTATATATGTGGAGAAATGAGTGAGTTATTTATATACTCATTAACATATTTGTTATACTAACAACTTCATCCATTTCACTTCTGTTCTCGTGTAATTTTATGTCAATTTCAGGTTGAGCTATACAAGGTGGAATTGGGGATATTACTACTATTGGTGCAAATGATTTTGAATCTAGACCATCATTAACCCACTCCTTTATTTTCCATGCAAAGTTGCTCTAAAAAATTTCCCATCTCTTTTTTGCTGTAAATGTATCCAGTATGCCATTGCCAATTTTTTGTCGTCTTATAAATAATGGCATTTCTGATGTTTCTACTTGAAATGCTGCAATGGGTGTTGTTTTAACTGCTCCTAACATGATTTTTAATGCCTTAGCTTGCATGACATATAGTTTCTTTAACAATGTTGACAAGGCTGACTCGGAAACAATGCATCCATAGTCTAATGTTGATCACATAAGACCAATATAAATGCCCTGTAATATGTTTATCAGCACCCCAATCTTGCACTTGATTCACTTTCCCCATTTCTGTTTGATGTCAATCTTTTCACATCTATACCTTTTCACTCATTAACTGATTTCTTAATATCTCATCTGATAAAGACATTGGAACTACAGTAATCACTCCTTTAATGCCATTCACCTCGCCAGGCACATGACATTTAACTCCCGTTCCTCCAAACTCCTTCATTTTAGTCAACATATCTTGTTGTTTTTTGTTCAGACAAATCATAATCACCCAGTTGTTGGTTAAGTATCTGGCTGATTTTATTTCCCCAACAGCTTTTCTAAGTAACTTTGTTAATCGCATAGGATTACTCATTTCACCCATTGTCTCAAACAGCAAGATAACTTTGTACTCAGCCTCCTTCCTCATCATTTTACTCCTCCCTTCTCCTCCTCCAGCGAACTCCTCAGAGTCTGAGCCTCTATCTTTGCGTTTCTGAGACATCTGCTCAACCTGAGTCCAGTCATCAGAATTCATGTTATCTGAATCATATTTTTCCTCTAAACTACTGCCTTCACTCTCTTCATTCACACCACAGCTGTTGCTTAACCTGCCATGCTGTCTTTCTTTCACGCTGCGTGCTGAGCTGCAAGACGCTGAACACGCCATCTTTCCCGTCTCCAAATCCGACCAGTCACTTTATGAGCATTTGACCATTTCATTTGAGAAAAAAAAAACTGCCTTCAAATCATAAACACACACAAACCCAAAAGGTCTTCGGCAACCCGTCAAAATAAAATGTTGGTTTATCTTAAAAAATACATTACTATTGTACAGTAGTATTTTGATTAGTATCAATGTAATAATAATACTAACACAAATGTAATAATAAAAAAAATCTAATTTAATTTTTTTAAGTAATACATTTGACATTTTCTTCATGTTTAAATTTTAACAGTATAAAGCTCAATTGTGAGATACATTTAATAATTTTTTTATGTCTTCATTTGATTACCAGAAAATACACAACAGAATTTGTGGTAAATCGTTTAATATAAATTAATTTAAAAAGAAAAAAAAATTATATGATTATTTTTATTAATTAAATGAAGTGCTTAGTAGCCTACTATTTACTGTTATATATTACAGTATACAAACATCACAGACAATGGCAGACAGTGACCAGGTCAGCTCTGGCATAATGTCAATAACACTTCTATAAATGACTTACAGTTTCTTTCTTTACAGTTATTGATGTAAACGTCCCTAAAGTACCAAAGAAAGGTACCGTTGGGTACCCGCACCGAATTTCCGGTTAAAATGTGAACGGTATCTGCACTGCTTTGTGGTGTGATGATAACGGCAACATACACTTAAGGGTGGAGGAAGACAGTCTTCACTCCAACCCGTCTTGTAGGAAAGAAAGCACGACATTGACAGGGCATCTACAGAGGTCTTCCCTGTGGGAAGAACACCAGTCAACGAAGAGGTTCCACTTCAAAACGTAAGCGCACCTCGAAGAGAGGGCTGTAGCTGAAGAGATAGTGTCAACTACCGCTGGAGGTAGGCCACTTAAGTCCTCCGCATCCCATCCAAACCGCACATAATCTCTGCATGCAGGACAGGAGCATCCCTGTCTTCCACCGAGGGAAAACCGGATGCTGCTGAACTGAATCCCATAGCCAAGTCTGATCCACAAGATGGGCTGGGAATCGCTAGCAAGCCCCCAGACAACATGCAAGCGACACTAATGAAACTTCAGTCGTACCTGCATCAACCCCAGCCGAGGACTACCCCGTGCATTATGAGTGCTTTGGCCTGGTAGATTTGCAGGGCTTAGGTTACTTTTAGCAGCCAGAGCTGTCTCACAGCTGCTGGGTGGGAGTTGTGGATTAAACCACCAGGTGGCAGCATATTGCAAGCATGCACCGCAACTGCACACTCCACCTGGGGAATCCCAGCCTCTGACCGGGGTTCAAGGGTAGCAAGAGAGGAAAACTTTTGACAACTGGTCAACATACACTCTGATGTGACATTCATAAAAATAACTTATTTTACTAATTAAAATGGTAGTTTAATTTCCCCCTCAACACCTTTTCAGAAACCTGTTTTCTTTGATTTCCATGGGCACCAGAGTTTGACTAGAGAATCTGTAACAGCGGTTTCTGTTAAATTACAATAAAAACCTCAAACAAAACAGGTTTTATTGAATGATTGTAAATATTTATTTCATGCATGTTGAAGATAACATTACAGTGAATGCATGCATAATTTGACTTGTATGATAGAACCTCATGTAGTGCAGGAAACAACACAAATGTTTATGTAAACTGATGGATTTGATTATACAGTAGCAAAAGCAAAACCTGTGGACCCGTCCAAAACCACAACCTGAATGAGACTCAGGGCAACTGCAATGCATTTCATTTCTTCAATCATAAACAGGTTATCACTTCCAGCATGTGGATGAAATGAGAGAAACATGTCCATTACTTTGAATGTAAACATATCTTTATTTTATTTCTAAGATAAATGTTTTAAGGTTTAGCGTGATTAGTTAGAAATTATAATACTGAATTAAAAGTTTAAACCATTACAATGTAGAATGCTCATCATTTCCATTAAAAGCACTTTAGTATCATTCAAATACTATTATAGTTTTTTTAATATTTTCAATTAGATTTTTTTTGTTATATTTTGATTTTAATATTATTTAATTTTATTTAATACATATTTAATATTTTATTCAGCTTTAATTATTTGAGTACTTCAAGTTAAACTAAACGGAAATGAGAAATGTTGTCTTCACAACTAGCCGAAATAAAGCCTTTTCTGTCAGTTAATGTTTATTTTATCTATGATTAAGAATTAATGTTTTTTTCAAATAATTATAACTTGTAGGATTAATTTGTGTTTGAAGCTAAATAATTTTAGTGCAACGTAAAGTTAAAAACAATTTAATACTATTAATTTAATATAAAGTCTTTCACCAGTACATAGTAATATGTACAGATACTGTTGGCACATTTAAATGTTTCTTAAACCTATTGGATATTGTTTGAATTTTAAATATAGTTGGATATTTAGTTGATTAGTGCTTATCGATTCCTAATTTCGAGTCCACTAAGTTAAGAAAAAAACCTTAGATATTATTCAGATTTATTCTCTCTTATTGCAAAACATTTCATTGTAGCTGAATATCATGAACAAAAATCAACAGGCTAAAAGAGCAACTTACACAAGGAACTTTAAAAATACCATAGCAAAAACATCTAGCCTAAATAATATACATTTCAGGCTTTATTAAAGACAAGCAAACACACAGCAGGACTCACTCATGGAGAGCAGAAGCGTCCGTAAAACAAAATGCTCTTGGTTGGATTGTGTCGGATGAAGAAAAGGAAAGGATGGTCTGCAACGAAGACCTGCGGTTGAATATAACACATGACCCTCGCGGTGACGCCGGTGGCTGCAGCCGCTTCGGTTCCTTCCTCGTTGACTTCAACAAAGGCTTTATGAATCACCTTCGACACCACCAGGTCGCTGTTGGAGGTCATGCCTGAAAGGTTCACCTTCTTCTCGTCAAAAACATCCTCCATTCCCATGCTGATCAGAAGACTCTTCATGTCGTATTTTTCCTCCATCTTGAATCTGGGCAGAGACACTTGAACCTCAAGTTGACGCATGTTGCTGGGTTTGGTCCACTCCATGAGCTTCTCTAAGGTCAGTGCCTTTTCCAGCTGGATAATAAGAGAGACATGTCAGATTAAAAGTTCAGTCAAAATGAAAACATCATGCTAATTTGTCAATCAAACCTTCTGAAGGCCAGTGGTGTCGTCTTCCATCACGTTAGGAAGGATGATCAACATACTGAGATTCTTCCCGACATACGGCAGCTCCAGAACCTGACTGTTCATCTCTGGGATGAAGGCCAGAGGAAACTGGTCCGTTTGATGCATCATCTTCACTGGTTTAGTTTGAGTCTGCATCAAACATCAATAGAAACACATTATAACCCCACAGATTCCATCAGGAAATCATAAAATCTTACCTTGTTCAGCTTAAACTGCTCATCTCTGGTGGCTTCTTTTGGGAATTTCATCTCCCAGTTTCCCTTGAAGTAGATGGCGTTCACCAAGACCAGTCTTGTCATCTTATCAATGACTCCTGGTGGCACCAAGTCCTTGATCTTCTCTAAAATACAAATGGACATTGTTCACTTTGAGCAGTGAACTGATTGGTTTGATATTTGTAAGATTGTAAGATGCTGGGATGTCTGGGCTAAGGAAATACTACTCCCGACATTTGAGCTCTCTCTTCTGAAAGTGGCATCCCCACCCAAAGCTCAGCCACACAAAGTGAATCACCCTAATTTACATTTCATCCCCCTCACCCTCATTTCTCCTCTCCACATGCTGAAATTCACCCGAAATCTGTACGAGTTATTGTGAACAAGTACTATACAGTAGGGATGGGAAGATTAACTGATATGTATCGATACGTGGTCATGCGCGTGCATGATGCGAGTGCATCGGTGGAGCCGCAGAGTGCATCGGTTTTTCCAAGATACAGCTTATCCTTTTAATACAGAATGTATCTTTTTATTTATCAACAAGTGTTGTCAACCTGTTTTTTGTGCATAATTTAATCGACCTATATAAAGTAGGCCTAAGCAATGGACTTGCGGATGTGTGTACACTACAACTCAATGTATCAGCTGCGTGGATGAAGCCAGTGATGCGCCCAAAGGTAGTTGTCAGGAAGTGCGAGGAGTAAGCAAAAATTATGTCGGACGGCGAAATAATTTATCCTCCACTGAATTTTAAATCCAAGTTTGGAAACACGGACGACTTGACAAGACAGATGTAATTTGTAAAATGTGCCGCGCATCTGTAAAATACACGGACAGTATGACTAATCTGATATCTCACTTGAAGCGGTGCCACAGTGTTGCTGTGGAAGCCTCTGCCAGTTCCCCTGCACCCCCTGCCTCCAGCTCTGACTCACCTGTAGCTACCAGCTCCAAAAGTGGTGAGAAAAGTATTGAAAGTATTGAAAGCTAACAGTTCCACGCGCTCTACGGCAATAACTCACCTAAAGGATTATTAGGAACACCATACTAATACTGTGTTTGACCTAGTGTTGTCACGATACCAAAATTATGACTTCGATAACGATACCAGACTAAAATACCTCGATACCGATACTGAATCGATACCACGGCAAAAAAACTAAACAAATAAACAATAAAAGTAATTGAATAATATGCCAGAACTTACTATTCATTGTTTTATATATGTAACAAAAAAACAAACTCACTTGGCCAGCATGTTCCTTCCCTGCGTTTTGACCGTTCCCTCGTCTTATTGCAATAATAATTACATGCCAGTTTTAACATCCTTATCCATGTTGACATTCACTAACCTTTCACTATTCTCAACAGGTTGGGATGACCAACATCTTATTCATAATCATAACATAAGTAATTTAATATTTTTTAATATAATTTTATAATTAGAATATAGATATTTATTTTAAATGTTATCTTTGTTTTTTTAAAAAAAAGCAAAAATGCAAATTACAATATGATAAACTGCTTTATTTTTCAGCTACAGTCTATTTAACAGTAGCATTCAAGATAGAAATTAAATAATCAAAGAAACAGCTTAGTCTTCAATGTATAAATTAATTGTACACAGATTCATAATACATATATTAAAGTTATTCAATCAATCATGTGGTTATTTTCTATTTGTATTTTGTTGTTTGATAAACATTAACCACACAGAATATTAGGGGTCCGGCCCTTTAACAGCTGCACGGAACAAATTAATCGCCACACCTCCGATTTCCTACTCAACTCTGTATATGTTCTGTATATGTATAAAGTAAAATTTTCAAACAGATTAAAGTGCAAAAGAATTAAGCTATAAAGAACAACAGGTAACACATTGCAATAAGGACTCATTATTTAATGCATTAACTAAGATTGAGCAATAGCTACATTTGTTACAGAAAGGTTTTTGTTTGTTTGTTTGTTTGTGAAATGTTAATGTTAGTTAAGAAATACAACTGTTTGGTAATAATGAATTAACATGTTAACTAATAAAGCTGTATGTCTCAAAGTTTTACTGAACAATAACAAATAATCAGAAAATGTCTAATCATTAGTGCATGCTGTAGTCCAGATTAAAATATACAAATGTTTAAGTTTGAAAATAAATAGCCTTTTAAGTCTTTAAAGTATTTGGTGCTGTGATGAACAACATTGAGATTACAAAAAATGAAAGGCTGTTTAGAGCATTTTAAAAACGTCACTAGTGCAGTTGCTTTGTTTGTGGGGTTTCCGGGGTAACCGCTGCATTCTGCAGTTCCATCAGCGCCCTCTGCTGTCAGAGAGTGAACGTGCACTTCATTCAGTGCGTGTCTCCTCCACTCGTTCAGCCATGTGCTTCTCGCTTGTGTGTAGTGTGCCTTTGACGCAGAATATGGCCTAGTTGAGCATTTTATACGGTTGATGGGCAAAGTATTCTTTAATGCATTATAAAAAATATTGTTAGTAAATTATTATTTACGGTATTTCGAAGTGCCCACGATAACAATATTGTGCATATTCATTATCGTGATATATCGAGTTACCGAATATCGGCACATGTCTAGTTCAGAGTGTTAACCGGGCTGAATGAGAATATGCGGGTGCGTGTCAACTCGCTGTCGGTCGGAGAGGAGAGCGCAGCTGGTATCGATACTGTACAAACTGAGTATCGTATTTCAGTATCGATACATATCGAAATATCGATATTTTTGATAACACTAGTTTGATCCCCTTTCGCCTTCAGAATTGCCTTAATTCTACGTGGCATTGATTCAACAAGGTGCTGAAAGCATTCTTTAGAAATGTTGGCCAATATTGATAGGATAGCATCTTGCAGTTGATGGAGATTTGTGGGATGCACATCCAGGGCACGAAGCTCCCGTTCCACCACATCCCAAAGGTGCTCTATTGGGTTGAGATCTGGTAACTGTGGGGCCATTTTAGTACAGTGAACTCATTGTCATGTTCAAGAAACCAATTTGAAATGATTCGAGCTTTGTGACATGGTGCATTATCCTGCTGGAAGTAGCCATCAGAGGATGGGAACATGGTGGTCATAAAGGGATGGACATGGTCAGAAACAATGCTCAGGTAGGCCGTGGCATTTAAACAATGCCCAATTGGCACTAAGGGGCCTAAAATGTGCCAAGAAAACATCCCCACACCATTACACCACCACCACCAGCCTGCACAGTGGTAACAAGGCATGATGGATCCATGTTCTCATTCTGTTTATGCCAAATTCTGACTCTAACATCTGAATGTCTCAACAGAAATCGAGACTCATCAGACCAGGCAACATTTTTCCAGTCTTCAACTGTCCAATTTTGGTGAGCTCGTGCAGATTTTAGCCTCTTTTTCCTATTTGTAGTGGAGATGAGTGGTACCCGGTGGGGTCTTCTGCTGTTGTAGCCCATCCGCCTCAAGGTTGTGCATGTTGTGGCATCACAAATACTTTGCTGAATACCTCGGTTGTAACGAGTGGTTTTTTCAGTCAAAGTTGCTCTTCTATCAGCTTGAATCAGTCGGCCCATTCTCCTCTGACCTCTAGCATCATCAAGGCATTTTCGCCCACAGGACTGCCGTATACTGGATGTTGTTCCCTTTTCACACCATTCTTTGTAAACCCTAGAAAGGGTTGTGTGTGAAAATCCCAGTAACTGAACAGATTGTGAAATACTCAGACCGGCCCGTCTGGCACCAACAACCATGCCACGCTCAAAATTGCTTAAATCCCCTTTCTTTCCCATTCTGACATTCAGTTTGGAGTTCAGGAGATTGTCTTGACCAGGACCACACCCCTAAATGCATTGAAGCAACTGCCATGTGATTGGTTGATTAGATAATTGCATTAATGAGAGATTATTAGGAACAGGTGTTCCTAATAATCCTTTAGGTGAGTGTATATCGGATTTGTATCGAGATGCGTATCGGATCAGCATTATACCTTAGATGCCTAACCCTACTATACAGCATTATACATGTTTGGAATAATTTGAAACGTCTCAGTGTGATTGGTCCTTGTCTCATTCCCACAGAAGTAATGCAAAGGTAACAAAGGTTTTAAGAGTTTAGAGGTATTTTGCTTGATGTGGTGGGTGTGTCCTCTGCCAATTGGTCTTTATACTCCTGTCCTCAATAAGGTGTAAATTACAGGACTTTATTAATGCAAATCCCATTGTGAACTCATGTTTACATTTGGAAAGAGTTTCTGTCTTGGTCTGAGTATTTAAGGGATGTTGCGGAAGGGTCAGGGAAAATGGGTCTTCCATTTAGAGCAACAAAAAGTTCAACCTAAATAGGGTGAGCCTCAACTCCTGATTATTGTAATATTATTCTAATTATGTGTACGTGGGAAACCACGGCATGATTATGTAAAGTTACCATTAGAGGAAGTTAAGTTGGTCGCTTGGTTCTATGGTACTGATCATGGCCTCTGATTAGAAATAGTCTTGCATTAATCAAGTGAGTTCAGATCTAAGGGGACTGAAGAAAAAATATTCTAGAATGAGCAATGTATAGCACGGCCCTCTAGAATATCAGTTAATTGCCTCTGTCTAATGACCAAGACTGACGAGTTTGTGATAGAGATTGTAAACCCGGACATTGCGAGACTCAAAGTGTTATTGGGATCTGGATGAATGGGTATAATTTCAACAAAGGGTTAAACAATAATCAAATGTGTAATTAACTATTATACAAATGACCAAATAACCAATCGTCATTCTAACCTAAATTTGAGGTCATGATAAAATAAAGTCAGATAAAAGTAAATTGAATTAAATTACTTTGCACAGCTGAAAAGAACAAAAGCGCAGAAACCTTCACCCGCGTATCGGAAGCCGCAGTTGAGACGATTGGACGGGCCTTTCATATTTTAACTATATAGCTCAACTCAAGAGCCCATGAAGCCAAACATGGCCCTTGAAAATACATTTTTGCTTAATGTAAAGTGCTGTAAAAAACATGAAATAACTTTAATTTGTAAGAGTGTAGAGCACATTTAAATTTGAGAATACGTTTTTACCTTGTGTTTTTTTCTCCACCCATTTGTTGATGTTGACGCGAGCAGCCTCTGATTTGTTAATGAAGTCCACCTTCTCCAGTCCGGCTTCATAGTATATTTTTGCGTCATCAAGGAATTTCTGTAACAGAGCAAACCGATTGATGTGCAAATTATATTAGAGCTGAGAACATTTCCAGAACCTCCAGTGAATAAACCGAGTCTTACCTCAACAAACTGGTAGGTTTGCTCTCCGTAGAGGCGGTTGGCAATACTCAACACATACGGGACTCCTGGTTTGTTCAGCTCACTCATAAACTTCTTGAAGCTGGAATGAATTTGGTCTTCTGTTTTTTCCTCAGGGTATTTCTGTTTGCATTTACAATATCAGATTGAATCAGATGAACCCAAAGAATACAGCTGTCATGCAATCAAGAAGTCATTAGGTTCCCATCGAAAAAACATATGTTAGAAGAATGTTCCCTTTTGAAAGGGAACTCGCACTGCGTCGGAAAGACGCTACGGGGAACGCCTCAGTGTGACATCGCTATCCAATCACATCAATCCTATTGACCGGCAACAGCCTCTGATGTCATCACCTTGCGACAAGGAAGTATATAAGGGCGCCATGCAAACACAACGCTATCCTCTTCGTCTTCAGGGACTGTTTTGTCTTGAGTCTGCTTATCCGATACCGCATCTATGAAGTGCACAGAGAAGAAGCGCGATTTCCGGAACTGCGCAGATTCGTGCCACAGGGTTTTCTACGCCTGAGGACACACACACTCTCTGTGTCATCTGCCTGGGAGAGGAGCGATGCACGGGAGGTTCTCGAAGGAGCCTCCTGTGCGAGGTGCGAGCATTTTCTTCCGAAAACGCTCCACGCTCGTCTTGCTCGAGAGGGCTGGCGGCTGGGAGCGGTCCCGCTCACGCTGAGGCTGAGCGGTGATTGGTGTCCTTGGGCTCCTAGCTGGATCTGGCCCATCGTCCAGAGAACCCCAGTGTCCCTCACGATGGGCCAGATTGCGAGGGGCGGCTGTCGGAGGAGGAGTTGGACATAAGACTCCTCCTCATCGTCTGCCGCAAAGCTCCCATCACAGCGAAGGATGGAAGTGGAGGGTGGTGATCTGGCCGAGGCCGAACCCTCCAAGCCATCCTGCCGTGTATAGAGAGCCGCTTTGAGGTTGTGGAACGCGCCGCTCATGCACTGCAGTTGCTGGGGCGGTGCGTTAGGGAGAAAGGCGCTCATCCGAATCGACCGGATGATCGGTTTTCTTTCTGGCCATAACCCACCGGCTCTCGGGAGTCTTCCATTCCTCCCCGATCTTCGTGAATAGATTGCGGGGGCATGGAAGCCCCCGTATCTGGCCGCTTTATCGCCACCGGTGTGCTAACTTCGCTGCTGTCGGGGGAGTAGCCGATACGGGGTAGGTGTTGATGCCGCCAATCGATA
Source organism: Gobiocypris rarus (assembly GCA_023029165.1). Classification (NCBI taxonomy): domain Eukaryota; kingdom Metazoa; phylum Chordata; class Actinopteri; order Cypriniformes; family Gobionidae; genus Gobiocypris; species Gobiocypris rarus. The sequence goes on along the minus strand of CM040926.1, from coordinate 38,648,310 downwards.
GGACGTTCGCAAATTGTCTTGCATCTGGCCGTCGTCGACACTGAGAGCTCCCCGCCCTGCCTCTCGTCTGAATGGCAGGGCGTACACTACGGCTGGGGCGGTTACCGCGGGTCTGAGATCAAAAAATAAATAAATAAATGGTTTACATTCCAGCCTTCATATATTTTGCTAGAATAACTAGTATGTTCACTTTATCGTGATGCACTTTATCGTGATATCGTTGTTTTTTATTTGTATAAAAAGATATAATTTTCTATACTCTGTATTTTATCTCTTTACATAAATACTATTTTCTACTTAAAAACGATTATTTCGTTATTTTACTAAACCAAATAAGGACTCATAGGTTGCACGTGAGGGGAAAAAAGTAGCTTGCTTCCACTTAAAAGGATCGAGTTGTGCTCTTTTTATTTTAATACATAAATACTATTTTTTACTTAAAACTATAATTTCGTTTTTGACTCAGTGTTTTGTATGTGAAAACTGTTTTATGTGATTATTACCACAGGAGTGAAGCACAAAGCTTTGTTTACAAGGGAAATAAATTCGCTGATGTTACATCGCAGCCATGAAAACACAGGCTATGGATTCATGCCGAATGAGAGCGGGAGGCTGAGCCCAATTTAAGATTTTCCAGCTTTTTAATTCTGTTTTGCGATCTGGTCACCCAATATTCAGATTTCCGTGAATTTTAACAATAGGCCTAACGTTAGTCCATTTTATTCCACTGGACATCTCGTTTCTTTTCCCAAATCTTCACTCGCGTCGCACTCATTTTCGCAGGGAATTATAAACGTTTATTCCTTTCGTTTGCTTTAGTCTATTATACCCATTCAAATATTTTACTGTGGTAAAGTAGAAAAACACTTTAGGACGAATTTTTATATAACACAGTTTGTGATTGTTATTAGACTTGAGGTGCGACAAGTTTATTTGACACCCAGCGATGTTGCTTTCGTTTTCTCTAGCAGTGCATAGCCTAATCAAACATATGTAGCCTAAATGTCTTGACCCTGTGGACGATAACATTCGCTCTTCAGACGTTTTACAACAAGTGTTGCTTTGCAACATCAGGAGAAAACATGAAGACATAGGTGTCTATCCAGTAACCGCATTACCGTGTCCCACCTTCATCTCAAAGCGCTGAGCGGCATATGACACATCTTTTGCGGGGAAATAGGCTATGAAACAAATCTTTTTTAAACAAATATTTAATTTTCTTATATTATTAAGATTACAATTATTTACTTATAATCATTTAAATGTTTTACAGGCTGTAGTGTGTTGTTTCACTGACGGAAAATAAACATGCATGCTTATGAAATGCATGTTTGAGCGTTTATTATTTCAAATTGCATGCATTGACTACAGTATTTAAAATAGCATGCATAGTTATACTCTCAATTTAATCTACAGAGCCAAGTTTTTAGTTTAACTCTAGTAGAGGATTAGTGTGTGTCGCACTCACAACAATACTCGCAACAGGGGGCGTGGCATCACGATGGTGGCGCTCCATCGTGACGGATGGGGTCTGTTTGAGGGTTTAAAGAGGTTTACCGCTGAACCGCGGGAATTTCTTGCTTTTTAACCGCGGTAAGAAAAAATCCATACCGTCCCAGCCCTAGCGTACACATCAGCCCTAGCGTACACATGGTTGCACACCATGGCGGTGTTGCATGGATGCGATGGCTGAGCTCCGCCGCACTGCGGGTCTCGCTCTCCGGGCCACCAATCATTCAAAAACAGTCACTATCGGTCGTTCTGTGGCGGCTATGGTGGCCACGGAGCGACATCTGTGGTTGAACCTGCAGGCATCGAGGAGAAGGACATTCGTTTCTCCTCAATTCCCCGGTTCAGCCCTCCGAACTTCGGCGCAGACACCGGTCACGCTGAGGCGTTCCCCGTAGCGTCTTTCCGACGCAGCGTCTCGTTCTCTGTTCTCAGGGAACTAAAAAAATTAAGAAAAAAAGATCCATAATGAATAAATACATAACTTTGAGAGAACCAGAATGTTAGCTAAAGTTCTGAGAATGTTCCTGTTAACTGGGTTCGTGTTTGATGTTCATACGAAACCTTGAGTTCAGCAGGTGTTGATGGATTCTGGGTTTGTGCCGGTGGAGGATCGTTAAAGCCCAGGACCTACACAGCATTATTATGGGAGAATTAATAAAGATAACTTCAACATATATTGTGGAGGCACTACTCAAAAACACATTAGAATAGTTTAAAATGAAAATGAAGAACTGAGGATGTCGAACACATTCTTTGTTAATATTGTCCCTCAGTCCTTTGATAATTAAATGAGTGGAAAGAGTGATTAATAGTTGGCACTTTACTGTTTATAAAATGCATGGAATTTAAAATATTCAAAATAAACACTATTAGAAGAAAAGGTTCTATATAGAACTTTAAATGACTCCATCAGTTGCTTCATATTAGGGTTGTTACTGTGCGTCCACACCGCCGCCGGCGAGAGCGTCAAACTTCGCTCTGGCCGCCCTGCCACTGACGCTGTAGAAAGATTCGTGGACGCGTTGCCGCTCTGACGTAGTTCGAATGCTTGGTCTTTTTTTAAGCTGTATTTCGAGCGGCCGCAAAGCAAACAATCCATGTTCGCATTTGAAAAATCGCCATTTGTTGTACAGACTGACCACAGCAGGGTATACCCGTATAAGATAACCTCATGAAATAAATTAAATGTGAAAGTTAACTTAACAATTATAGTTGCGTATTTGATAATGAAATAAACCATTTAAAAGCCATTTGTGTTCATGGAAGTGCTAGTCTAATTTCAACATGCAGATTATACAGGGTGTGCAGAATTATTAGGCAAATGAGTATTTTGACCACATCATCCTCGTTATGCATGTTGTCTTACTCCAAGCTGTATAGGCTGGAAAGCCTACTACCAATTAAGCATATTAGGTGATGTGCATCTCTGTAATGAGAAGGGCTGTGGTCTAATGACATCAACACCCTATATCAGGTGTGCATAATTATTAGGCAACTTCCTTTCCTTTGGCAAAATGGGTCAAAAGAAGGACTTGACAGGCTCAGAAAAGTCAAAAATAGTGAGATATATTGCAGAGGGATGCAGCAGTCTTAAAATAGCCAAGCTTCTGAAGCGTGATCATCGAACAATCAAGCGTTTCATTCAAAATAGTCAACAGGGTCGCAAGAAGCGTGTGGAAAAACCAAGGCGCAAAATAACTGCCCGTGAACTGAGAAAAGTCAAGCGTGCAGCTGCCAAGATGCCACTTGCCACCAGTTTGGCCATATTTCAGAGCTGCAACATCACTGGAGTGCCCAAAAGCACAAGGTGTGCAATACTCAGAGACATGGCCAAGGTAAGAAAGGCAGAAAGTCGACCACCACTGAACAAGACACACAAGCTGAAACGTCAAGACTGGGCCAAGAAATATCTCAAGACTGATTTTTCTAAGGTTTTATGGACTGATGAAATGAGAGTGAGTCTTGATGGGCCAGATGGATGGGCCCGTGGCTGGATTGGTAAAGGGCAGAGAGCTCCAGTCTGACTCAGACGCTAGCAAGGTGGAGGTGGAGTACTGGTTTGGGCTGGTATCATCAAAGATGATCTTGTGGGGCCTTTTCGGGTTGAGGATGGAGTCAAGCTCAACTCCCAGTCCTACTGCCAGTTTCTGTAAGACACCTTCTTCAAGCAGTGGTACAGGAAGAAGTCTGCATCCTTCAAGAAAAACATGATTTTCATGCAGGACAATGCTCCATCACACGCGTCCAAGTACTCCACAGCGTGGCTGGCAAGAAAGGGTATAAAAGAAGAAAATCTAATGATATGGCCTCCTTGTTCACCTGATCTGAACCCCATTGAGAACCTGTGGTCCATCTTCAAATGTGCGATTTACAAGGAGGGAAAACAGTACACCTCTCTGAACAGTGTCTGGGAGGCTGTGGTTGCTGCTGCTGCACGCAATGTTGATGGTGAACAGATCAAAACACTGACAGAATCCATGGATGGCAGGCTTTTGAGTGTCCTTGCAAAGAAAGGTGGCTATATTGGTCACTGATTTGTTTTTGTTTGGTTTTTGAATGTCAGAAATGTATATTTGTGAATGTTGAGATGTTATATTGGTTTCACTGGTAAAAATAAATAATTGAAATGGGTATAAATTTGTTTTTTGTTAAGTTGCCTAATAATTATGCACACCTGATATAGGGTGTTGATGTCATTAGACCACACCCCTTCTCATTACAGAGATGCACATCACCTAATATGCTTAATTGGTAGTAGGCTTTCCAGCCTATACAGCTTGGAGTAAGACAACATGCATAACAAGGATGATGTGGTCAAAATACTCATTTGCCTAATAATTCTGCACTCCCTGTAGGTGCTAGCCTTCGTCTTTAACATTAACATTAATTTGTGTGCAACCTACTTTACAATAACTGTCCTGGTTTAGGTGCAGCATTAATGCAATTGGTCAAATCGGTGTTGTTTTTAGCAAATTAATTGCATTCCCGCTGAAAAAAGGCTTTATTTTTACGCAAACAGGGACACATCGTAAATGATAGGGAAACACGCCACCGCAATGATCTCTTCAATTTTGCTTGGGAACTAATGTGGTCGGAACGTCTCGGTTACGGATGTAACCCTCGTTCCCTGAGGAGGGAACGGAGACGTAACGTTAGTGACTAACGAATGGGGGTTTCGCCTAGAAGCCTATCATCTTCGAGCTTACAGAAAACGCCCAATGGCATGCCAATGCCAGAGGGCATGCGGAATTTGCATACGCAACTCCGCCTCACCTCGTGAGTATAAAAGGAGTACGTGGCAATATCGCATTATGTTACCTGCTTGAGGAGCCAAGACTGAACTCCTGCCTTCCAGGTAGCACAGCTGATGTGGCAATGGGACGTTACGTCTCCGTTCCCTCCTCAGGGAACGAGGGTTACATCCGTAATCGAGGCGTTCCTTTCGTTCAGTCACTACGACGTAACGTTAGTGACTAACGAATGGGGTCCAATCTAATCCCGCCACTCAGCTGTCTTCCAGTGCCCTGCGTAAGTGCGAGTTCCCTGTCGTAAGACTAGTACGGACGAAGGACTCCCACTTATCACAGGAATACCAAGGTACACTGGGAAGCATATCCCAGTGAGGAAATGCCAAGATGCCTACCCATAGGGAGGACTTAAGAGTACACATATGACCCGCAAGGGTTGCATATGGAAAACTCTAGGTACCAGCCGAAGGTGGATTTTTAACCCTAGGGATGGCCGGGACATGCCAAGGGAAGAACCCGCTCACTGCGGAGGCTTACGGTGAAATACACGTGTGGGGGTCGCCGGAGGAACCATGCACACGGGCACCTGGCCGGACACGAGGTCTGGGCTCACTAGAGGGCAGACACACAGGCATCGGCGTAAGCAGTGCTGGAGGAACTCAGGGCTCTCGGGGAGCTCACCTGAGGAATATCGCACGTATCCAGTCCGAGGAGTGGAATGGCGAGCAGCGAAGACACCTGAGCCTGGCCCATTACCGGCCCCTCGGGGGGGCGAGTACATAGTCGGACACTGGCTCCACTCGGAGATTGTAGAATCTGGCGAATGTGTTAGGTGTTGCCCAGCCTGCAGCTCTGCAGATGTCTGTTAGCGGCGCCATGCGCTAAAGCCCAAGAGGAGGCGACACTCCGAGTGGAGTGAGCCCACACCCCAAGGGGACATGGTCGACCTTGCTGCTGGTAAGCCAAAACAATGGTGTCCACTATCCAGTGAGACAGCCTTTGCTTTGAGAGAGCACTTCCCTTCCGCTCTCCACCATAACAGACAAAGAGCTGGTCTGAGGTCCTGAAACACTGCGTCACGTCGTAGGCGCGGAGGGCGCGTGCTGGACAGAGCAGTGCCAAGGCTGGGTCTGCCCCTCCACGGGCAGCGCTTGCTGGTTCACCACCTGGTCTCTGAAGAGTGGTGGGAACCTTGGGCACATATCCAGGCCGGGGTCTCAGGATCACGTGAGAGTTAGCCGGCCCGAACTCCAGGCACGCTTCATCAACCGAAAATGCCTGCAGGTCCCCGACCCTCTTGACGGAGGCCAATGCGGTCAGCAGAGCCGTCTTCATCGACAGGAACTTAATATCAGCCAACCGCAAAGGCTCAAAGGGAGGCCTCTGCAGAGCACTTAAAACTACTGAGAGGTCCCAAGAGGGAACGAGAGGAGAGCGAGGAGGATTCAGTCTCTCGCCCCTCAGGAACCTGATGATCAGGTCGTGCTGACTTACCTTTCTGTTCTCCAAGAGATCGTGGTGGGCAGATATTGCGGCCACATAAACTTTGAGGTTGGAGGGAGACAGCCTTCGCTCCAACCCTTCTTGGAGGAATGAGAGCACGGACCCGATCGGGCATTTCCAGGGGTCTTCTTGGCGGGAAGAGCACCAGGTGACGAAGAGGTTCCACTTCAACGCATAGGCATGCCGAGTGGACTCTGCCCTAGTGGAAGTGATGGTGGCGACCACCGTGGGTGGCAGGCCACTCAACCCTGCCGCGTCCCATACAGGAGCCACACGTGGAGGCTCCACAGATCGGGACGCAGGTGCCAAAGGGTGCCCCGTCTCTGAGTGAGGAGGTCCGGTCTCAGAGGAATGGGCCAGGGAGGGGCTGTCGCAAGGAGTAAGAGTTCGGGGAACCAGGTCCGGCCGTGCCAGAACGGGGCGACCAAAAGGACCTGCTCCTTGTCCTCCCAGACCTTGCACAAGAATTGTGCGAGTAGGCTCACTGGGGGAAACGCATACTTGCGTAGACCCTGCGGCCAGCTGTGCGCCAGTGCATCCGTGCCGAGCGTGCCCTCGGTCAGGGAGTAAAACAGGCTGCAGTGGGAAGAGTCGTGGGAGGCAAACAGATCTACCTGCGCGTCCCCGAACTGTTCCCAAATCAGCTGGACCGTCTGGGGATGGAGTCTCCATTCTCCCGGGAGAGGCTGAACCCGCGAGAGCCTCGGCTGCGCGGTTCAGGACTCCCGAATATGGACAGCACGAAGGACCTCAGGCGCTTCTGACTCCATAGAACGAGATGGCGGGCGAGTTGAGACATACGGCGGGAGCGTAGACCGCCCTGGTGGTTGATGTACGCTACTACGGCCGTGTTGTCTGTCCGGACAAGAACATGTTGACCCTTCAGCAACGCCCGGAAGCGGTGAAGGGCGAACCGTACTGCCAGCAACTCGAGGCAATTGACATGCAGGAGGCGCTGGGGTCCTGTCCAGGAGCCCGTGGCTGCTTGCCCATTGCACATGGCACCCCAACCCGTGGCAGAGGCATCCGTCGCTACGACAACATGCCTGGAAACTCGTTCTAAGGGCACACCGGCCCGTAGAAAACTGAGGTTCGACCACGGGGTGAGCGTCTGTAAGCAGGCCAGAGTCACTTGGACCCGGAGCGTGCCAGATTGCCATGCCCATCTCGGGACTCGATCGCCAGTGCTGAAGCGGTCTCATATGAACAATCCGGCGGCGTCACCGCGGCTGCAGATGCCATATGCCCCAGGAGCCTCTGAAACCGTTTCAGTGGAACCGCATTCTTGCTCTCGATTTGACAGAGGCAAGTCAGCAGAGACTGCGCGCGCTCGCTCAAAAGCTGCGCGCACATGGCGACCGAGTCGATGTCCATACCGAGAAAAGAGATCCTCTGCACTGGGCAGAGTTTGCTCTTCTCCCAGTTGACCCGAAGGCCCAGACGGGCTAGGTGTTGGAGCACCCGATCTCTGTGTCCGCAAACCTGCTCTCGAGAGTGACCCAGTATGAGCCAATCGTCGAGATAGTTCAGGATGCGGACCCCGTGCTGCCAAAGGGGCGCAAGGGCTGCCTCGGCCATCTTCGTAAAGACGCGAGGGGACAGAGACAGTCCGAATGGGAGGGCCGCGTACTGATATGCCCGCCCCTCGAAAGCAAACCGAAGGAACGGCCTGTGTCGAGGAAGGATGGAGCCTGACAGCCGCGTAGCCGAGCCTGACAGTCCGAGCGACCCAGCGGGACAGTCCCGGAAGCTGAAGCCAGGCTCCCAGGAACTGCACCAGCGGGGTCATAGGGACGGCAGACGTACCCAGGGTGGGGCAGCGAGGCAGCGTTACGCCCGGACTGGGAGGCGGTAGGGCGTCCCGTGTCGGGCACGGTTAACGGCTGCGCCCTGACAGAGGAGACCAGGAAGGGCGCGCGTTCCACTGGGGTCTGCTCTGAGAGGAGGCTGGCGACAGAGAGGGATGCGAGTGGCGGGACCCGAGGGTGGCGCGCACCGTCATCACCGGTCTCTGGGTGCTCAGGGATGGGGTTGTCAGTTCTCTCTTTAACCATAATAGGGTGCTGCTGACCCGGGGGCCAGCAGCTGAACAAAAGATTCTCCCCCGGCCCTCCATCGTGGGAAGGAGCGACCCTGCTGCCGTCTCCTGTGGAGAACTGCCCATCCCTGAGATGTCCGCGTCAGGAGCGCCGCTTAGCCTGGCGTTTCTTCGCGGGCTGCGGGGCTGAAAATATTCCATGAACTGGAAGTTGAGGGGCCAGAGTGGAATGCATGAGGGTGGGTGAGGCATTACATCCTCATATACAAAAAAATAAAGTAAATAAATAAATAAATACAGATGCATCACCCATGTAAGTGATACAGTGGGTCCCGGTAATACTCCAAAGGAGTGAGCGGCCATTAACAAGATGAAGAAGAAGAAGAAAAATGCCTTTTATTTCTAAATTATGACATTTTTAAATGTAAATATCATACTAACATTATAAGTGCACCCCAGGAAACATTATAAAAAAATAAAATAATGCAGTTCATTAACACTTTAAAATTGGGAATGCATGCGCTTGTTGTGCAAAGGCTTGAGTCACTTCATGGTCTCTCTGTCTCAGTCTACTTTCCTGTCACCCTCTTTTAGAAGTAGATCGTGATAGCTCACCTTTATCATCTGATCTGCTGTGTTTCCTCTTGCACCGAGCGACACCATGGCCAGAGCCGAGGAGATGCTGACCGGAGAGTAGAACACATTTCCTGATGCGTTTTCTTCGCTGATCTTCTTGAACAGGTTGAGGGAGAACTGTGTGTTTGCTGCAGTCAAAGACTCCATTTTAACAAGCTAGAAAGCAGGAGAGAGAGATATGATCAGCACATTTCCTATCTGAACAACATCACATGCTTGTCTAAGAAATAGTCAATCAATGCTTTTCTCTCATATGACATCAGTTTTGTTAAACTCAGAACAGTAGTTTAACAGTATGCATCATTTTCATCATTACACATTATGTAGAAATCTGTTCTATTAGACCTGCTTTACTCAACACATTGTGTTAAGGTATGTCTAACAAACAGAAAAGTGAAATAAAAGCATTACCTAGAGTATTCAGCAGGAATGATGAAGTTTCCCTGTGTCTGAGGTGAATGAATGATCTGCTATAAGATCTGCCTCTTTATGTTGCCTCACCCTGAAGAGCCCATCCTCTAAACCAAATCGATCCCTACTGTAAAATGTCTCGGGTTACTCAGCCTGAGTGGCAAAAGAGCTGCTGCATGATGTGAAACTGCGGAAACACGAACGCCAGGGAAATAAATACAATGTTAGCATTTATTAATAGTAGCCTGGCCTCTGGGATTGTACCTAAGTCTTTTAAACATGCAGCAGCGGAACCAGTAATCAAGAAACCTAATTTGTTTTGATCAGTTTTTGCTCATCTCGAAACTTCTCTTTTTTTTTCCAAACTACTGGGGAAGGTTGTATTTGGACAATTGAATTCATTTCTGGATCTACATGGTATTCATGAAGCGGTTCAGTCAGGTGTTAAATCCTACATAGCACAGAAACTGCACTGTTCAAGGTTTTTAATGACTTGTTACTTGCTACTGACTCAGGGAATTGTGCAGTTTTAATTTTACTAGACCTTTCGGCTGCATTTGATACTGTAGACCATAATATCTTGATTACAGGCTTGGAACAATGTGTTGGTATTAAGGGTACTGCACTTGGATGGTTTAGTTCCTATTTATTTGTCTGAAACAACTTTTTCAGTTAGTCTCTGAGAATGTGTCTCCTCAACTGCTTCTTTCATGTGTGGGGTCCACGAAGGGCTCCTTTTTGGGGCCTATTTTGTTCTCCTTGTATATGCCCTTAGGACCTATTCTTTGGAAATTTGGTATTTCTTTTCATTGTTATGCAGACGATACGCGAATTTATCTGCCTTTGAAACAAAAAGATACATGCACTTTAGCACCTCTATTGCAGTGTCTTGAGGAAAATAAGGCCTGGATGTCACTAAAGCTTTAATGAAAAAACAAAAAACAAAAACAGAAGTTATGCTGTTTACGCCTGGAGTTGGCACTTATGAGTCATTAGATTTGGATCTTGGTGAGCTGATTCTATTTGTGAAGCCCTATGTAAAAAATTTAGGTGTTATGGATTGTGATTTTTCTAAATTGGAAAAAGCTAGCTTTCTAGCTTTTTCCAGTTGAGACAACTCACCAAAGTGAAATCCTTTCTGTCTTTTAAAGGCCCACTGAAATCAAAATTGAAGTTTTTAGCTTTTAGTAAAGTTATGAATAAGCTGGTATGTTCCAAAACAATGACAAAATTTGCATTCAGGAGATATAAGCATTCAAAACTTAGTTTCTCACTTCCGTTAAAACGAATTACAGATTTTAAAGCAAATTTCACCTCCCCATCAAATCTTCTGTCCAATCAAATGCTCCCTAGAATCTGAAGCGCCCATCCCCTACATTATAAATAGACGCTGAAGCCAGGGGCGGATTGGCAATCGGGATAACCGAGAACAATCCCGAACGGCCAGTCCATTTCAGGCCGAACCGGCCGCTGGTCTAAACGTTTTTTTTTTTTTTTTTATGATACGTAACGCTACCGTACCGGCCTGTGGCCTGTCGCTCAGCCGCAGCGGAACGCAGCTGTGTGTCTCTGTGTGTGTGTGTGTGTGTTTCAGACCGGGCCAAACCAATACTTCCAATCTTGAGGGGATACGAGCGGCCCCTCCCAACTTGGACTGATCCTCGTATTTCCTGACATCCGATTGGCTCAAAGGAGTTTACTTGGTTAGGTTTGGGTTTGTGTGAATGCAGCAGATGGCGCTTTTCCATTACACAGTACCAGCTCGGCTCGACTCGACTCGCCTTTGTTTGGTTTTCCACTAAGTAAAAGTTGTACTTGTACTTGCTTCAAGGTACTTTTTTTCGTACCACCTCCGGCGAGGTTCTGAGCGAGCTGAGGCGATACTAAAATGTGACGTGAAAACACCGCAGACTGCTGATTGGTCAGAGAGATTCGTCACTGTTCATTGTGTCATCATTGCACGCGCCAGACGGAGTATCCTGAATAACCGCGCCATTTTAAAATAGTTTGTCCAGAGATAGCGTGTTATTTACTATTATGGCAACTCGGAAGAATACGCCGTGGTCAAACGAGGAGGTGCAGACTTTCCTTTGTTTGGTTGCCGAAGCGGATCCAGCGAGAGAAGATTACGTCATGGCAGTTTCCTGCGGCGTCGCTATGACGACCAGGTACTATTGTGGAGGTACTATCTGTAATGGAAAAGCGAGCTGAGTCGAGCTGGTACTGGTAATGGAAAAGCGCCAAGAGAAAGACGGTAAAAATGGCGAAAAGAAAGAAAGAAATGGGTGGGGCCGATAAAATAAGAATGAAAAAGAAAAAATGTGGGTACAAGAGTGTGCCAAATTAACGGAACTTTTCCGCACTGAAAAGGGTGCTGTGGCAGGAGGTGCAGATTAGGAGCACCCTCCCTGACACAGGAGCGTCTTGAGACATTCATGCTAATGTGCACAGAGAAAGAGATCCTAATGACTTTAGACAACAATGGAGTCATAGACAGAGTTGCAGAGTCGAGTAAACTCCTCCAAAGATTGCTGGTGATGTGAGGTAGGACAGTTTTAGGCACACACACTGAGGAGGAGCAGCAGGAGAGAGAAGAGAGGAAGAGGAGGAGCAGCAGGAGAGAGAAGGAGGAGGAGCAGCAGGAGGAGAAGAGAGGAAGAGCAGGAAACAGGCAGGTAGAGGGGCAGTGTGCAGGGCTGGGTAGGCAATCATATTAGGCATATCAATCAATCAATTAAAGCTTTATTAAGGACACACACAAAAATAAAAAAATACAGCACAATGTTACATATACATATAGGATAAAATGCCAATAGTTCCGCATACTAGATAATAACCTGACTGAAGCACAGATTGAATTAGAAAATGTATTATTCTTTGCCATATTTATTACTCATGTTCTTCTCATGCATATGTTATGTAGCTGTACAATCAGTAAGCAGAGGCAGGGTCCAGCACAGGGGAAGCTGAGGCAGGGAGAGTTGAAAGTGAGTACACACACACACACACAATCTCTATTGTATGGGACTGCATTGTAGTTTTTGAGTATGAGTGGGTGTGAGTATTTGTGACTATTTTAACACTCCGACTGACTATACACATGACGTGATGGTAGTTAGCAGTATACTGTGTGACTTATGTGTTTGAGATTAGGTTTTGCTGACCTGGTTGTGTTCAGTGCAGTGGACTTGCTTATACAACCTGAGGTGGCAGGTGTTATCCTAAAGTTTCTTGAAGGTCTTCAGCATAATCTGATTGTCTTTATACCATAAAAACACTATTAGAATGAAAATAACTGCAAAAAAATCCTGCTCGTGCACCAAGGGCACTCGCGTAAAAGGCCTCTCCATCTTAAAGTCCCGGGCTGAAATTCAGTCCCAGTACGTCCCTGGCTGAAGCTGTGGCTGAAATCAGTCAGTTGATCAAACATTTACTAATTTCTACGTGGTGAAAAGCACATTATAGTTATAGTAGCGATAGAAAACGATTCAGTATAAATATGCTTTCAGTCAAGGCAGATGAAGTCTGGTTTCACACACCGCAGAAGCACGCACACCCACACACCAACGGCTATGGTCTAAAGTTAGACTAGAGACACGAGAGCGCAGCGCGGATCATATGCGCGGAGTCAGCGCAGACAACAAAACATATTGGACCCATTTGAATTCTGCACAGAATGCTGTATTTCAAAGCGATATGGAGGAGATTATGATGATAAACGGTTAGAGGAAACTGGCTTTACCAAACAGAAAGGCTCTCTAGTCAAACTGTGGTATTAACGATTCAAAACGCTATTGGCTGTTTCAAAAAAGGGGAGGAGCTGCTAACAGCTGGAGCCCTTTCAGGGGAAATTACGCGTTCCAAAGCACTTCAGTGGGCCTTTAATGACTTTCAAAGACTTGTGCACAATTTTATGACAACTCATCTGGATTATTGTAATAGCCTCTATATTGGTATTAGTCAGGCCTGTCTCTCCAGACTGCAGATGTTCCAAAATGTGGCAGCTAGTCTGTTGATGGGTACACAAAAACGGTAGCACATTACCCCTTTCTCGCCTCTCTCCTCTGGTTACCTGTCCATTTCAGAATTCTTTTTAAGATTTTGGTGTTTGTTTTTAAATCTCTTAATGGGTTAGCTCCTAAATATCTTTCTGACCTGGTAAAGCTGTATGCTCTGCTAAGAGCACTTAGATCTGCTGACCACTTGCTTTTAGTTGTCCCATGGGTAAATTTGAAGAGCAGGGGTGACCGAGCATTTGCAGTGAGGCCCTGAAGCTCTGGAATAGTTTGGAATAGTTCAAACACTAGCTTTTTTTAAATCTAGCCTAGAAACGTATTTTTATAGTCTGTCATTTGACGCTATGTGCTAGTTGCTTCTTCTTTTTATTTTTTTATTGTGTTATTGAAACTTACTGTTTTGTCTTGTGTTGTTGACTGTTGTTGTAACAGTTGGGTGAACCAGGAACAGGCTGAAGAATCAGAAGATCATAATAAAATAAACTTTAATCTTAACTAGGCCTGTTGCAATAATCCATATATCTATATATTGCACAATATATGTACATTAAACTCAAAACTTTTTTGTGATGCAATATATCGTCCATTATGTTTACATGATAATGAATGTCACCAACATTTTACTCGATTGTGCTGTCATCTTGTATGTTTTCTGTGACGGAGGCTAAAGTGGTTCTCGGGCCACTGTTTAATTTTAATGATTCCGATTCTGCTTATCTTTTCCGATTCCTAATTTCGATTTGATTTCGATTTTCAATGAGGTGGAAAAAACCTTAGGAATCATTCACGTTTATTCCGTCTTATTGCAAAACATTCCATTGTAGCTGAATATCATGAACAAAAATCAACCGGGCAAGCAAAGCAAACATTAAAAAAGAACAAATAAAAAATCTGCAGTTGCAACAAATGAATACAACTAAACAAATATACGATTGAAATAAACAGTTTTAAGATTTTCAGGGATTCAGGTGCAAAAAATAATCAAATTTAAAATAACGCTGCACACTATGAATAAAATGTAAATTACAAATATAGTTATTCAGTCAAGAACAAGATAATTTCTCTTTGTCTTTTTTGTTTTGTGTTATTAATATTATTTTAACCAGATCACCACCTAAACTAGCTGGAAGGGTCTCACACAGCAGGACTCACTCATGGAGAGCAGAAGCGTCCGTAAAACAAAATGCTCTTGGTTGGATTGTGTCGGATGAAGAAAAGGAAAGGATGGTCTGCAATGAAGTCCTGCGGGGGAATATAACACAAAAACATCTCGGTGACGCCGGTGGCTGCAGCCGCTTCGGTTCCTTCCTCGTTGACTTCAACAAAGGCTTTATGAATCACCTTCGACACCACCAGGTCACTGTTGGAGGACATGCCTGAAAGGTCCGCCTTCTTCTCATCAAAAACATCCTCCATTCCCATGCTGATCAGAAGACTCTTCATGTCGTATTTTTCCTCCATCTTGAATCTGGGCAGAGACACTTGAACCTCATGTTGACGCATGTTGCTGGGTTTGGTCCACTCCATGAGCTTCTCGTAGGTCAGTGCCTTTTCAAGCTGGATAATAAGAGAGACATGTCAGATTAACAGTTCAGTCAAAATGAAAACATCATGCTAATTTAGCAATCAAATCACCTTCTGAAGGCCAGTGGTGTCGTCTTCCATCTCGTTAGGAAGGATGATCAACATACTGAGATTCTTCCCGAAATACGGCAGCTCCAGAACCTGACTGTTCATCTCTGGGATGAAGGCCAGTGGAAACTGGTCCGTTTGATGCATCATCTTCACTGGTTTGGTTTGAGTCTGCATCAAACATCAAAAGAAACACATTATAACTCCTCAGATTCCATCATGAATGTTAAAATATTTTTAAAAAGCTTTAAATCTCACCTTGTTCAGCTTAAACTGCTCATCTGTGGTAGCTTCCTTTGGGAATTTCTTTTCCCAGTTTCCCTTGAAGTAGATGGCGTTCACCAAGACTAGTCTCGTCATCTCATCAATGTCCCCTGGTGGCACCAAGTCCTTGATCTTCTCTAAAATACAAATGGACAGTGTTCACTTTGAGCAGTGATTTGAACTGATTGTTTTGATATTTTTACTAAAGCTCAACTCAAGAACCCATGAAGCCAAACATGGCCCTTGAAAAGACAGTTTTGCTGAAACTAAAGTGCTGTAAAATACATGAAATAACTTTTATTTTTGTAGCAGTGTAGAGTAAGTTTTAAATTGAGAATAAGTTTTCACCTTGTGTTTTTTTCTCCACCCATTTGTTGATGTTGATGCGAGCCGCCTCTGATTTGTGAATGAAGTCCACCTTCTCCAGTCCGGCTTCATAGTATATTTTTGCGTCATCAAGGAATTTCTGTAACATAGCAAACCGATTGATGTGCAAATGATATTAGAGCTGAGAACATTTCCAGAACCTCCAGTGGATGAACCGAATCTTACCTCAACAAACTGGTAGGTTTGCTCTCCGTAGAGGCAGTTGGCAATACTCAACACATACGGGACTCCTGGTTTGTTCAGCTCACTCATAAACTTGTTGAAGCTGGAATGAATTTGGTCCTCAGGACATTTCTGTTTGCATTTACAATATCAGATTGAATCAGATGAATCAGATTGTTCATGCAATCAGTCATGAGGTTCCCAACAACAAAAAAATGTTTGAAGAATGTTCTCATTAAGCTATGAAAATGTTTTCTGCATGTCCTCTGAATGCTCAAAACGTATAGTTTTTTTAACTTTACATGGTAATGTTACTCTTGAATGTTCTCTGAATGGTAATTTGTGTTTGATGTTCAAACGAAACCTTGAGTTTAGCAGGTGTCGATGGATTCTGGGTTTGTGCAGGTGGAGGATCGTTAAAGCCCAGGACCTACACAGCATTATTATGGGAGAATTAATAAAGATAACATCAACATATATTTTCAATGCTTACTCAAAAACACATTTGAATAGTTTAAAATGACAATGAAGAACTGATGATGTTAGCACATTCTTCACACAGTACTTAATGAATAACTAGTAGTATCTAATAAATCCGTACTAGTCACAATTGTAATACATACTAGTCAGAACTGAATAGTTGATATCTGAATGAAAGAGCCCCATAGAAGTCAATGGCAAAAAATGTAAATGTTACTAGTAACAAAAGAATAGTTACTAGTCACTATCAAAATAAGTACTAGTACTAGTATCTAAGATTGTCACAGTAAGTGTAGGCTGGAAGGCAAAGACAAGTAAATAGAATTCTCAAATGACATTGAATGAAAAATTAAGGAAAAATTAGGGACCGACTCAGGTGAGTCATACAGGTCGGTAGCAACACAATCAGTACATCAACGAACTATACACGACGGAGATCAGACACAGACTGGGAGAAAAGGGAGAACTTAATAGGGAACCCAAACGAGATAGTCGTGGAACAAAACATAACATAACTGTGACATTACGCCCCTCCCCAGAAGGCGCGGCCTCACGCCGTAAATGGATCAATTGCGTAGGGAGGGATGGAGGGAGGGGCTCAGGTGGAGGACGAGGAGTAGGTGAAGTGACAGACAGTACAGGAGGAACCCGGGCAGAGCCGACGGAGGGAGGAGCCATGGTGGAGGTAAGGCAGACAACTCCATGGCGCCGAGTGATAGGGGTGGAGCAGGAGACTCAGGTGTCGCTGGAATGCCGACAAGCCAGGGCGATGCTGAGGATCCGGCAGGCCATGGAGATGCCACAGGCTCTGGCGACCAAGATGCAGGCAGGGATCCCGAAGGCTGCAGTGGAGCCGGAGTGACAGAGGCTCTAGGTGGAGATGGAGGGAGAGAGGAGCCCAACAGAGCCTGAGGGACGGAGGGATGAGGCAAAGCCAGAGGAGTGTAGTCCAGAGGCGAGGGCGGGTTAACGAGCGATCAAGGCGGAACCGGAGAGACGGGGGAGCCCAGCGGAACTGGTGGACTGAGGGGCCACGGTGGAGATGAGGGAGGTATGAGCCAAGGCGGAGCTACTGGCACGACGGGCTAAGGCAGAGCTTGACACTGGCTGACCCACGACAAGCCCACACCTCCCATGGTGGGCTGAGGGTGAGCAGAGGGGCTGACAGGCAGCAGCAGAGACAGGGATGAGGAGGTGGGAGAGGGAAGCTGGGTGGGAGTCCAGGACACTGGGAGTGCTGGTGTCCATTCTGGACTGGAGACAGGAGGCGGAGTTCACTCTGGACTGGAGAAAGGACAGGAGGCGGAGTCCACTCTGGACTGAGACAGGAGGCGGAGTCCACTCTGGATTGGAGGCAGGAGGCAGAGTCCACTCTGGACTGGAGAAAGGACAGGAGGCGGAGTCCACTCTGGACTGGAGGTCTCAGGCTGGAGCCCTCACTGTCCTCTGGTTGTGGGCGGGCTGGAGCCCTCTCTAGACTTTCGACGGAGACAGGGAACGTCTCTGGGCCTTTGACAGACACAGGGAACGTCTCTGGGCCTTTGATAGACACAGGGAACGTCTCTGGGCCTTTGACAGACACAGGGAACGTCTCTGGGCCTTTGACAGACACAGGGAACGTCTCTGGGCTCTGGATGGAGACAGGGGACATCACTGGGCTCTGAACGGAGACAGGGGACAGTTCTGTCCAGAAGTCTATTAGCTCCCACTGGACTCTGGACAGGAACTGGAGATGTCACGGGACTCTGGATGGGCAGTCTGATCTTCTGTCACGTTGTGTGTAGGCAGGAAAGCAAAGACACGTAAATACAATTCTCAAAGATTCATGTGACAAGTGAAAACAGGAAGTGGAACAAAACAGAACATAAATGTGACAAAGTACTAGTAACTAATAAATAAGAACTAGTGTCTATTTAATAGGTAGTAGTATTAATGAATGAGTACCAGTATCTAAAAAATAAGAATAACTACTAATATCTTTTAAAAAGGTACTAGTATCTAAAGAATAGGCACTAATACATAAAGAAAAAGCACTAGAAGCTATTGAATAAGTACTAGTATTTTATGGAATAGATACTAGTTTCTGAAAAATAAGTATAGTAGCATGAAAATAGATACTAGTACGTTTTAATGATTAAATGTTAAACGGCTTGCCATAAACACATATGTAGCCTATACAGTCAAATGGGAAACACTTTACATGTTACACATTTATTAATATTTTTAAAATAAAAATGGTAGCCTATATCCATGAAGTATAAACTACTATGTTTGTATCCATTCACTGACATAGCATGATCAATAGGCTTTGTTTTAAACGTTTTGGTCATTGTACATCATGATATGCATATTATATGAACAGAAATGTGACTTTATTTAAAAGTATTGTTAAATATTGTAGACATTGATCCGATCAAAATCCATGTGAAAACATCTTATGTTTACAAAAGAAAATTAGGTTTGTAGGTAGCGCAACTATGACTGTTTAAGCCCCGTCCCTAAGTTCCGTTTTGTGGCTGTGGTTCTGAAACTGTGATGCTGCGGGCCTGCAGCTGGATATATCTCGCTTGTTGTGCAAAGGCTTGAGTCACTTCCTGGAGATCACCTTTATCATCTGATCTGCTGTGTTTCCTCTTGCACCGAGCGACACCATGGCCAGAGCCGAGGAGAGGCTGACAGGAGAGTAGAACACATTTCCTGATGCGTTTCCTTCGCTGATCTTCTTGAACAGGTTGAGGGAGAACTGTGTGTTTGCTGCAGTCAAAGACTCCATTTTCACTAGCTAGAAAGCAGGAGAGAGATATGATCAGCATAACAAAGTGAAAAGGATTTCAGGATGTTTTCTGCTTAAATCCCAAACTTACCTATATAAACATCACATGCTTGTCTAAGAAACAGTCAATCAATGCTTTTCTCTCATATGCATCAATTTTGTTAAACTCAGAACAGTAGTTTAACAGTTTGCATCATTTTCATCATTACACATCATGTAGAAATCTGTTCTATTAGACCTGCTTTACTCAACACATTGTGTTAAGGTATGTCTAACAAACAGAAAAGTTAAATAAAAGCATTACCTAGAGTATTCAGCAGGAATGATGAAGTTTCCCCGTGTGTCTGAGGTGAATAAATGATCTGCTATAAGATCTGCCTCTTTATGTTGCCTCACCCTGAAGAGCCCATCCTCTAAACCTCACCAGCCCTACTGTAAAATGAGTCGGGTTACTCATTTTGTAGTAGTGATGAGAGAAACCAATTTAACCAATTGCTTCACAAAATGATTCACAGTGTTTCGAAACACCACACGCTAGCGACCCCTTCTGGAAAGGCAACACAAACTCATGCCAAACATTCATAAAAACAGCTTTTACAAACCCACTGCAAATGTTTTATTGAAAGCAAAATCTATTAGATGCAATTAACTAATCATGTTCAGTAACAAATTTTCTAAGCTGCGTTCATGCCACTCGGATTGCTTCAAATGAGACTGCTTCAGCATTTGTTACAAGGGTGATCCTGAGATGGGCATGGCACACTCTGGGCCAAGCTCTGTCACCAAGCTTTCAGCCCGTGGTCAGACCTCACTTTTTCAATGGACAGGTGTTCCCTTAGAACAAGTGTCCAGGCATGATGTTTCCTCAACAGATGCATAAAAACAGCTTTTACAAACCCACTGCAAATGTTTTATTTACTCAGTAATTATTACATTTTCAGGGCTTATTTTGTTTGTTCTATGGGAGGGTCAGCTAAACACAGACTATTAACTACTATTATTCATTTTAATTATACAAATACCTAAATAAAATGTCTACAGATGTATAAAACTCATCAGATATCAGTAAATAGACACATAGACACTTCATACCATAAACTGAAAAAAAAAGGAAGATGTGCCTTTACTCTTTTCTGTTGACGTAACTGAAGCTGACAGTGTCTTTTTGTCAAATAAAGAGTTATGGAAATGTCGAGATTAAAGTTGAAGTCGCCTCAGTGACGCCTCAGTGACGACTTCACTCAGAGAGGCTGTCAGTCACAGCAGTCAATCATAACGTCACACCCAGTTTTCACAGCATCAAATAACTAACTAAAACAAAACTTATTTAAAGAACGAACACTTGAACTAACATCAGCCAACAGAAGGTTAGAAACTGGCTCCACTCAGAGATTGTAATACATCTTGCAAATGTGTTAGGTGTCTCCCTACATATGTCTGCCAGAGAGGTTCCGTGTGCCTAAGGCCCAAGAGAAAGAAACACTCTGAGTCACCTGGTCCCTGAAAGGTGTGGTGGGAACTTTGGGCATGTATCCAGGCCGGGGTCTCAGGACAATGTGAGAGTTGGTCGGCCCGCATTCCAGCCACGCCGGGAACGTACTACGCACTGCATCATGGTGTGTGATGATAGCTGCAACATACACTTAAGCTGATGATACACAGGGCAACTTTTTGAGCAATGTTGCCAGACAATGTTGCCAAAAGATGTTGCTTGGGCACTTTCCCATTCAGAATGGGTAACACATTTCTATCTGGATATCCAAAGAGAAATTTGTTGCCCATTCCCAATGGGAAAAAGCCCACAGCAACATCTTTCAGCAACATTGCCAGGAAACATTGCTCAAAAAGCTGCCCTGTGTATCATCAGCTTTAAGGGTGGAGGGAGAAAGTCTTCGCTCTACCCTGTCTTGTAGGAAGGAAAGTAGGACATTGACAGGGCATCTACAGGGGTCTTCCTTGCGGGAAGAACACCAGTCGACGATGAGGTTCCACTTCAAAACATAAGTGCATCTCGAAGAGGGGACTGTAGCTGAAGGGATAGTGTCAACTACGCATCCCATCCAGAAATCACACATAAAAGTTCCAGAGGTCTAGATGTAGGTGCAATGTGGTGCCCCGTGCCTGAGAAGGCAGGGCCTTCCTCAGGGGAATCCACCAGGGAGGGGCTGTCATGGGAAGCTTCAGTTCTGGAAACCAAGTCTGGATGGGCCAGTAAGGCACAACCATCAAGACCTGCTCCTTGTGTCTGTGCGAGCAGGCTCACTGGGAGAAATGCATACCTGTGAAATGCATACAACTCAAGGCGAATGATACGCCAGTGCAGTCGAGGACCTGTCCAGGAGCCCAAGGATGCATCCCCATTGAACATTGCACCCCAGCCCATGGTGAAGGCATCTGTTGAGGAAACATCATGCCTGGACACTTGTTCTAAGGGAACACCTGCCCACAGAAAAAGCGAGGTCTGACCACGGGCTGAAAGCTTGGTGCCATGCCCATCTCAGGATTCGCCCTTGTAACCAGTGCTGAAGCGGTCTCATATGAAGCAATCCGAGTGGAGTGACCGCAGCTTCGAATGCCATATGCCCCAGGAGCCTCTGAAACAGTTTCAGTGGAAAATGCTGTCCTGCCCTTGAACAAATTCACCACTGACTGAGCACGTTCGCTCCTGAGATGTGCTGTCATGTTGACTGAGTCCAACTCCATACCGAGAAAAGAGGTTCTCTGCACAGGGGAGAGTTTGCTCTTTTCCCAGTTGACCCGAAGCCCCTGATGGCTGAGGTGCCTGAACACCAGATCCTCTTCACACAACTGATCTCACGAGTGGGCCAGAATGAGCCGGTCATCGAGATGCATTGAGATTGTGACCACCCACTTCCCTTGGCAGGGCAAGGGAAGCCTCCGCAACCTTTGTTAAAATGTGGGGTGACAGGGACAGCCCGGTGGGGAGGACCTTGTACCTATATACCTGCTTCTCAAACGCAAAGCTTAGAAATGTTGAGGTATAATCGAGACATGAAAGTAAGCATCCTTCAGTGTGATCACTGCAAACCAATCTAGGTGGCGAACGCACATGAGGATGCATTTCCACGTTAGCATCTTGAACGAATGCAGTAACCCACCGCCTTTCATGGGTACAACTTGGTAAGGGCTGTAAAACTCTGATTTCATATCAGCTGCAGGGAGGGGATTTATCATGTTTTTCGCTAGTAGGACTGTAATCTCCTCACGCAGAACAGGAGCATCTTTGTCTGCCACCGAGGTAAACCGGGTGCTGCTCAACCTGAGGGGGATGCCAGGCGAACTGAATCGCATAGCGAAAAGAGCCAGTGAGATAGACTGTGAAGCACTAGCAAACCCCCAGACACCATGCAAGCGACACCAATGGAACTACAGACGTACCTGGATAAACCCCGGCTCAGGACTACCCGTGCATTATGAGTGCTTTGGCCTGGTAGATTTACAGGTGGCCATCGCATGCAGGGCGGAGGTTATTCTTAGCAGCCAGAGCTGCTGTTGTCTCACAGCTGCTGGATGGGAGTTGCAGATGACCCCACCAAGTGGCAGCATTTTGCAGGCATGCACCGCATCTGCACACTCCACCTGGGGTATCGCCCCCTCCCCTCTGACCGGGGTTCAAGGGTAGCGAGAAAGGAAAACTTTTGACAACTTGTCAACATACACTCTGATGTGACATTCATAAAAATAACTTATTTTACTAATTAAAATTATAGTTTAATTTCAGCCTCAACACTTTTTCAGAAACCTTAGAGTTCCATAGACACCAGAGTTTGACTAGAGAATTTGTGACAGCGGTTTCTGTTAAATTATAATAAAAACCTCAAACAAAACATGTTTTATTGAATAATTGTAAATATTTACTTCATGCATGTTGAAGATACTGTTACAGTGAATGCATGCATAATTTGACTTGTATGATAGAACCTCATGTAGTGCAGGAAACAACACAAATGTTTATGTAAACTGATGGATTTGATTATACAGTAGCAAAAGCAAAACCTGTGGACCCGTCCAAAA
The DNA here is from genome assembly GCA_023029165.1 of Gobiocypris rarus. Classification (NCBI taxonomy): domain Eukaryota; kingdom Metazoa; phylum Chordata; class Actinopteri; order Cypriniformes; family Gobionidae; genus Gobiocypris; species Gobiocypris rarus. Next base: position 38,625,213 of record CM040926.1, on the reverse strand, counting down.
CCACAACCTGAATGAGACTCAGGGCAACTGCAATGCATTTCATTTCTTCAATCATAAACAAGTTAACACTTCCAGCATGTGCATGTAACGAGAGAAACATGTCCATTACTTTATTTTTATTTCTAAGATAAATGTTTTAAGTTTTAGAGTGTTTGCAGAAGTAGTTAGAGAAATTATAATACTCAATTGAAAGTTTAAATCTTTACCATGTTAAATTCTCATTGTTTCAATTAAAAGCATTCATATTTTAGTATTTTTTTAAGGTTTTAGTTAACAATAACAACCCTGATCTAAAATGAAATTAGGACTTATTTAATTTGTGTTTGAAGCAAAATAATTTTTGTAAAATTGAAAACAAACTTAAAACTATTAATTTAATATCAAGACTTTCTCCTGTAAATTGCAATTGGTACTGATGGTAAATATAAATGTTTTCTTAAACCAAAAGATGGCAGGTTGGGTTGTAGTAGTTGTCCCGAGTCTCTCCTACTCATTTTAACCAGATCACCACCTAAACTAGCTGGAAGGGTTTCACACAGCAGGACTCACTCATGGAGAGCAGAAGCGTCCGTAAAACAAAATGCTCTTGGTTGGATTGTGTCGGATGAAGAAAAGGAAAGGATGGTCTGCAATGAAGTCCTGCGGGGGAATATAACACCGTGTCATCATGATGACGCCGGTGCCGGCAGCCGCTTTGGTTCCTTCCTCGTTGACTTCAACAAAGGCTTTATGAATCACCTTCGACACCACCAGGTCGCTGTTGGAGGTCATGCCTGAAAGGTTCACCTTTCCCTCGTTAAAAATGTCCTCCATTCCCATGCTGATCAGAAGAGTCTTCATGTCGTATTTTTCCTCCATCTTGAATCTGGGCAGAGACACTTGAACCTCACGTTTAAACATGTCTAATGGTTCTGTCCACTCCATGAGCTTCTCGAAGGTCAGTGCCTTTTCAAGCTGGATAATAAGAGAGACATATCAGATTAACAGTTCAGTCAAAACTGTTTTACAATTATTAAACATCTAACTGGTCACAGCTGGCTTATTAGGGCGTTCACATCACCTTCTGAAGGCCAGTGGTGTCGTCTTCCATCTCGTTAGGAAGGATGATCAACATACTGAGATTCTTCCCGACATACGGCAGCTCCAGAACCTGACTGTTCATCTCTGGGATGAAGGCCAGTGGAAACTGTGCCGTTTGATGCATCATCTTCACTGGTTTAGTTTGAGTCTGCATCAAACATCAAAATAAACACATTATAACCCCTCAGATTCCATCAGGACTGTTAAAATATTTTAAACAAGAGCATGAAATCTCACCTTGTTCAGCTTAAACTGCTCATCTCTGGTGGCTTCCTTTGGGAATTTCATCTCCCAGTTTCCCTTGAAGTAGATGGCGTTCACCAAAACCAGTCTTGTCAGTGCATTGACAACTCCCTGTGGCAGGAGGTCCTTGATCTTCTCTAAAATTCAAATGGACAGTGTTCACTTTGAGCAGAGATTTGAACTGATTGGTTTGATATTTTTACTAAAGCTCAACTCAAGAACCAATGAAGCCAAACATGGCCCTTGAAAATATTTTTTTTCTGATCTTAAAGTGCTGCAAAAAACTTGAAATAACTTTTATTTGTAAGAATGTTGAGCAAGTTTAAAATTCATAGTAAGTTTGTGGATTTCACCTTGTGTTTTTTTCTCCACCCATTTGTTGATGTTGACGCGAGCCGCCTCTGATTTGTTTATGAAGTCCACCTTCTCCAGTCCGGCTTCATAGTATATTTTTGCGTCATTAAGGAATTTCTGTAACATAGCAAACCGATTGATGTACATATGATATTAGAGCTGAGAACATTTCCAGAACCTCCAGTGAATAAACCGAGTCTTACCTCAACAAACTGGTAGGATTGATCTCCGTAGAGGCGGTTGGCAATGCTCAGCTCTGTGACAAGCGTCCGAGCCTTCATCAGCGTCGCCCTGAAACCGATCAGCCACACCTGCACCCGCTCATCACGGGCTGGAGCGGTCACACCTGTGGAGGATCAGGAGCCCGCTTCATAAGCGGGACAGACGTACAGAGAGGTGAGAGATGTCTCCACAAGACTCGGCTAACCTTATCCTATGCTATTCCCCACAGAGAGCAGCGTGTGACCGCCAGCCCCTTCACCACTGGAGAGCACGGACCCACTCTGCACCACTGCGCACAAGGACCAAAGGAGAGACGCCGAGCACCGAGCACCCACCGCCTGCCTTACCCCACGTTTGCTATTTTCCACCCCAACTGTAAATAAAATCCACCCTTCGGGGAACTCACCTGCACTCCCGTGTCGTGTGCTTCTTCACCCCGTCACACTGGTGGAGAATGCGGGCATTACAGTGAAGAAGACACTTCCCTGCACGTGGAGTTCACCACTTCCGGGTTCACCCCGGAAACCGGCTGGTTTGTTTTGGTTGCGGGACTTCCGGGGTTTTTTTTTTCTGTTACTGGTGGATCACATTCCCTCTCTGTTCCCACAGGTGGCGCTCCTCCCCCAGCATGGACGAGCTTCTGAAACACCTCACCGAGGTGAGCATCCGCCAGCAACAAATAATGGAGCACATGGCCTCCCGACAAGGGAAGCGGCGAGAGCTCGCCGCGCTCCGCACTGCCGCTGCCCAGCGAACTCCGCTACCTGATCCCCGGGCTCAGGCCACCCAGCTAATGCCACGGATGACGGTACACGACGATGTCGGATTGTATCTGCAGATGTTTGAAGCCATCGCGGCCCGGGAGGCGTGGCCCAGAGAAGAGTGGGGACGGATTGTGGGTCCGCTCCTGACGGGAGAGGCGCAGCGCGCCTATTTCGCCCTAACCCCCGAGCAAAGTGCTTCATATGAGGAATTGAAAAAGGAGATTTTGGGTCGGGCGGGCTTATCGCCGCTTAGTGCCGCACAGCAGTTTCATGAGTGGGCTTATGACACACGACGGCCCGCCCGGGCGCAAGCAGCGAGTCTGTTCCGCCTAGCCCAACATTGGCTGTTGGCCGGGGATCCCACCGCCCACCAGGTAGCGGAGCGCGTCGTGGTCGACCGCCTTCTGCGAGCTCTTCCGCGTCCGCTTCGTCAAGCAGCGGGGATGCGGAACCCGCGAACATCGCGAGCTGGCGGAGGCCATTGAGCTGGCGGAGGCCGCCCAACACCGGGAGGTTGGGGAGCGGCGCCACCTTTTCCCGAAGGGTGGTCCAGGAGCGGCGCGCGGAGGGCACCCGCGGCCAGTAGGCAGACCGGCGGTTCCCGGCCCACAGGATGAACCCATGCCCACCGAAGAACCTCGCCTCGGGACGAGCTTGGCTGGCGGGCTGTGTGGTACAACGCGCCGCGGGCGGAAGTTACGATCAACGGCCGGCCGCACTCGCCTTCTTGGACTCTGGCAGCGTGTCAGCCTGGTGAAGACCAGCGCCCTACCTCCGCTGGCGGAGACGAAGACGAGGCTGGCCGCCACCTGTGTACATGGCGACACGAGGAAGTACCGCCAGACGCTGTCACCATTGCCGCCCGCCGGATCCTGGCCGGTGGAAGTGGGGATCCTCAAGGAGCTGCCAGTGCCCGCATTCTCGGGAGAGACTGGCCAGGGTTTGACCGCCTGCTCGCCGCTACCACCCAGCCCGCCAGCGTGGCCGGAACCGCCCACGACGGAGGAAGTCCAGGAGATCCAGGCGGCCCCGTGTTGTTGGCCTCGGACAGCCCTAGGGATGGTGAGTCAAACCCCCGTGATTCTAACCTGTTCTTTGATCTCTACCAGCAGGTCACTGGGGCTGGGGCCTTCGCCAAGGAGCAACACGAGGATGACCGCCTGAAACACTGCTGGACCCAGGTGAGAGTGGTGGAGGGAAGGAGCTCCAGCCGGGACCCCACCCCACTCCACACTTTATGATACAGAATGGTCTGCTCTACTGTGTTGCCCAGCGGAGGGGGGAGGAAAAGCGACTGCTGGTTGTGCCCCGCTCCAAGACGGAGGCCCTGTTAGAGATAGCCCACACACATCCCATGGCAGGCCACCTGGGGCCCAGAACACCATTCAGCGCCCGGGACCGGTTCCACTGGCCAGGCCTGGAGGCCGGTCAAGCGGTTTTGCCAGTCCTGCCCGACCTGTCAGCGGACGTCGCCCCGGCTTCCTCCCCCCAGCCCGCTGATCCCGCTGCCTATCATCGAGGTGCCCTTCGAGCGGATAGGGATGGATCTGGTAGGGCCGCTGCCGAAGTCCGCCCGGGGCCATGAGCACATCCTGGTCATCGTGGATTATGCCACCCGCTACCCAGAAGCCGCCCCTCCGTAAGGCCACTGCAAAGCCATCGCCCAGGAACTGTTCCTGCTGGGTAGCCGGGTGGGTCTCCCCGCCCAGATACTGACTGACCAGGGCACCCCGTTCATGTCCAGAGTGATGGCCGAGATGTGTAAGCTCCTGAAGGTCCAACAAATACGCACGACTGTCTACCATCCCCAGACCGACGGCCTAGTAGAGCGGTTCAACCAAGCGCTCAAGCGGATGCTGCGCCGAGTGGCGGCCGAGGACCCCCGCGGCTGGGATCTGATGCTGCCTTACGTGCTCTTCGGGATCCGAGAGGTACCCCAGGCGTCCACTGGCTTTACCCCATTCGAGCTCCTCTTCGGCCGACAACCCCGCGGCCTACTGGACGTGGCCCGAGAGGCCTGGGAACAGCAGCCGCCGCCCATCGAACCACCGCCGAGCACGTAAGGCAGATGCGAGAGCGGATCGACCGGTAATGCCCATCGTCCGGGAACACTCACCCAAGCACAGCAAGCCCAACAGCGACACTACAACAGGGCGGCCCAACCGCTGGAGTTCCGGAGAGGAGACCACGCCTCGCCCTGGTCCCCACCGCCGCCTGTAAGTTCTTGGCCACGTGGCAGGGCCCGCATCGTCACCGAGAAGGTCGGCCCGGTCACTTACCGCAGACGCCAGCCGGGAGAAGGAAGGAGGACCAGCTCTATCACGTGAACCTCCTGAAGCGCTGGGTGGGGACGGGACCCCAACTCTCCGCGCCGCTGGCCCTCCCGTGGTGGTCGACATGGACCTCAGCTCGCCACCCAGAAGGCCGAGCTGCAGCACCTGGTCAGTCAGTTTTCTGCGGTGTTCTCGCCGCCCCGGCGGACTCGAGTTCTGGAGCACGACGTCCGCACCCACCGGGGTCGCCAGACGCAACGGCCCTACCGGTTCGGAGGCTCGGCGACACGCCATCGAGGACGAGGTGCAGGAGATGTTGAAGTTGGGGGTCATCGAACCATCCCGCAGCCCGTGGGCCAGCCCCATCGCCATGGTCCCCAAGCCCGACGGCACCTTCCGCTTCTGCAACGACTTCCGCCGGCTAAATGAGGTCTCCGAGTTCGACGGCTACCCCATGCCCCGAGTAGACGAGCTCCTAGATCGTCTGGGGAGGGCCCGCACATCTCCACCCTCGACCTGACCAAGGGGTACTGGCAAGTCCCGCTGACCGAGAACGCCAAGCCAAAGACCGCCTTCTCCACCCCTAGTGGCCACTGGCAGTACCGGGTCCTTCCCTTCGGCCTGCACGGGCCCCAGCCACGCTCCAACGGCTCATGGACATCCTCCTCCGGCCGCATCAGGCGTATGCGCGGCGCGATTTGGACGACGCGTCGTCATCCACTCGGAGACCTGGGAGGACCATCTGGACCGATTGCGGAAGGTGCTGTCGAGCTCCGCCGGGCTGGCCTGACCGCCAACCCCGGAAATGCCACCTGGCCCTAGCAGAAGCGAAGTACCTGGGCTACCAGGTGGGTCGCGGCCTAATCCGGCCCCAGGAGAAGAAGGTGACGGCCATCCGCTCCGCCGCGTCCACCTCCAAGACTCAGGTGCGGGCCTTTTTGGGGTTGGCGGGTATTACCGGTGCTTCATCCCTAACTTCTCCTCCTTAGCGTCTCCCCTGACAGACCTGACCAGGAAGGGGCAACCGGAGATAGTCCCGTGGAGCACCGACGCGGAGACAGCATTCCAGCAGATCAAGACGGCCCTCACAGCGGAGCCCGTGCTCGCCCGGATTTCAACCGCCTTCCTGTTGCAGACGGACGATCCGACACCGGGTTGGGAGCCGTCTTGTCCCAGGTCATAGACGGCAGGAACACCCGGTGATCTACATCAGCCGGAAGCTGACCCCGCCCGAACAACGATGCGACCGTCGAGAAGGAGGCGTTGGCCGTCAAGTGGGCAGTCCTGGAGCTCCGGTATTACCTCCTCGGACGGCACTTCACCTTGATGACCGATCACGCTCCCTTACAGTGGATGGCCCGGGCGAAGGATACGAACGCCAGAGTGACTAGATGGTTCCTCGCGCTCCAGGACTTCCACTTCACTGTGCAACACCGGGCAGGGACGGCCAACGCCAACGCCGACGGTCTCTCCCGGATATGGGCAGCTGCAGGTCTGTCAGGGCCCACTCCCACCCACCCCCAGTTTCCCCACTTCTCCACAGGAACAGGTCGACGCCTAGGGGGGGGGAGTGTGACAAGCGTCCCGAGCCTTCATCAGCGTCGCCCTGGAAACCGATCAGCCACACCTGCACCCGCTCATCACGGGCTGAGCGGTCACACCTGTGGAGGATCAGGAGCCCGCTTCATAAGCGGGACAGACGACAGAGAGGTGAGAGATGTCTCCACAAGACTCGGCTAACCTTATCCTATGCTATTCCCCACAGAGAGCAGCGTGTGACCGCCAGCCCCTTCACCACTGGAGAGCACGGACCCACTCTGCACCACTGCGCACAAGGACCAAAGGAGAGACGCCGAGCACCGAGCACCCACCGCCTGCCTTACGTTTGCTATTTTCCACCCCAACTGTAAATAAAATCCACCCTTCGGGGAACTCACCTGCACTCCCGTGTCGTGTGCTTCTTCACCCCGTCACAGCTCATACGGCACCCCTGGTTTGTTCAGCTCACTCATAAACTTCTTGAAGTTGGAATGAATTTGGTCTTCTGTTTTTTGCCCATGTACAGGCTTAGCAGGACATCTCTGTTTAGATTGAATCAGATGAATCAGACAAACCCAAAGGATACATGCACTATTACAGCAAATACAGCTGTTATTATAATCATAAAGTCATGAGGTTAGTGTTTGATGTAAATATCCATACCAGCCATTCATCAGGAATCTGAGGTTTCTGGGTTTGCTGCATCATTGATGGATCATGCTGAACCTTGACGCCACATGTAAACCGGGGCTCCTGAGTTTGCTGCATCATTGCTTGTGCAGGTGGAGGATTGTTAAATCCAAGGACCTATACACAGCATTATTATGGGAGAATTAATAAAGATAACCACACTATTCTGATAACCAATCATATAGTGTGAATGCACTTCTTAAATACCCTTTAGAATAAAAAAATACACTAGAAAAGAGTGGAAAGAGTGATTAATAGCTGGCGCTTTATGGTTTATGCATTGCTGGAAGTATTGTTGCTTACAGTTTAATGTTGCATTTTGCTGAATGTTAAGTTCTAAATATAGCAACTTGGAATATAATAGGTTATAAATATAAAAGGTTCCATTTATAAACTTAAAGGGTTCCATCAGCTGCTTCATATATAGAACCTTTCCATCATGGGATCATTTTATGGATTTAGTTTTAAATTTGATCAAACTTCAGTTTGAAAAAAACGAAAAAATAACTTGTTAAACATGAAAGTATTCTGCATTAATTTAAGACATTTCTCCTTATATAGAACCTTTTTAGCATTAGGGATTCTTTAAAATTGAGTCAGAATTCTATATAGAACCCCACAGAACCAGTGAATTGCACAGGCTGTAGGCTATGAGATTCTTTCACAGCGTGGTGAGGACGAGCAACTGTTGTAAAGATGTACATTTTTTAGTGTACTGTTGCTTTAATACACAATAGGAATGCATGTGCTTGTTGTGCAAAAAGCTTGCGTAACTTCCTGGTCGCTCTGTCTCAGTCTACTTTTCTGTCACACTCTTTTAAAAGTAGATGCAGATTGTGATAGCTCACCTTAATCATCTGAGCCTCTGTGTTTCCTCTTGCACCGAGCGACACCATGGCCAGAGCCGAGGAGATGCTGACCGGAGAGTAGAACACATTTCCTGATGGGTTTCCTTCGCTGATCTTCTTGAACAGGTTGAGGGAGAACTTTGTGTTTGCTGCAGTCAAAGACTCCATTTTCACAAGCTAGAAAGCAGGAGAGAGATATGATCAGCACATTTCCTATCTGAACAACATCACATGCTTGTCTAAGAAATAGTCAATCAATGCTTTTCTCTCATATGACATCAGTTTTGTTAAACTCAGAACAGTAGTTTAACAGTTTGCATCATTTTCATCATTACACATCATGTAGAAATCTGTTCTATTAGACCTGCTTTACTCAACACATTGTGTTAAGGTATGTCTAACAAACAGAAAAGTGCAATAAAAGCATTACCTAGAGTATTCAGCAGGAATGATGAAGTTTCCCCGTGTGTCTGAGGTGAATGAATGATCTGCTGACTGTCATCCTTATAAAAGTTGCCTCGCCCTGAAGAGCCCATCCTCTAAACCAAATCCTGCCCTTCCGGAAAATGAAAGGATTGTTTGAAAGGTTAAACTTATCGCTTTGAATGTTGATGCGATTAGTCAAGAGGATGCGTGGAAATGTGCTGTCAGGACAGATGTTTCATCTGCAGATCGACAATCCATGGAAACAAAAGCAAACATTTGCAATCCTTAATTGTTGCCAATAACGTGGATGAAACATCTGTATAATTTCTGTTAATTTTTAGTTCTGCAAAAGTCATATTTCATACAGATATCAAGCTGTCCGTTCTCAGGAGTTATCAGTTCTTTGACAAGGTTATAAACAAAAACATGCTTTAAAGGGTTAGTTCAAGCAAAAAATTTAATTATCCCATGATTTACTGGCCCTCAAGCCATCCTAGGTGTATATGACATTCTTCTTTCAGCCAATCGGAGATACATTAAAACATATCCTGGCTCTTCCAAGCTTTATAATGGGAGTGAATAGTACCTTAGATTTTGAAGCCCAAATAAGTGCATCCATCCATCATAAAAGTAATCCATACGACTCCAGGGGGTTAATAAAGGCCTTCTAAAGCAAAGCCATGCATTTAAGTAAGAAAAATATCCATATTTATAACTTTATAAACTATAATCAATGACCTGGTTTCCTGGTTATACATTAAAACTATAATACTAGAAATATATACTAATATATAACATAAAATACAACAATACAACTTTTTTTGTTGTACAACGTTCTGGTAATGTTTGCAAAATAAAAACAAAAAATGTTTGCATTTAGGATCTGGATGTTTTGAACGCACATAGAACATTCAGAAATAACTAACTTATAACGCTAGCAAAAGGTTTTTAGAGCATATTTCCTTTATTTTGCATAATGCATAATTACATGCAACTAACCCTAAACCACACCAAACCCTAACCCTATAGTAAGCACATGAAGTTACTTTTATTACTCAGTATAATTACACTGTAACAAAGACAAATATATAATCAAATACTCTGACAAATAAAGTAATACATAAGGGGTTCTCACATCTCAAATAAATCTTCTAAAATTTTCTGTAATGCTCTATATTCTTTCTTAATAGAATTTGATATAAGCCAATGAGGGTTAAGCTGTGTTGACATTATGTCATTTCCCATCATGCTTGGGGAAGAGCCGTTCGACTGCATTTTTATTCGCCATGCACACTTTGTATCTGATTATTAATGTTCCTGAAATTACTGTATGATTAATAATGTATGATTAATAATGCTCCTGGCATTTCTGCTCAATGTAATTCTCAAACGAGCCTTAGTGACGTGAGTTTTCTATGTAATATTTCCCCATTAGATTGAGACATAAAATGTGGCAATGTTCATATTTGTTCTTATTCATATATCCTACAGGCACATATCCCACAGGCCAATGCTGTTCATTAAAAGTTGTGAAGTCCGGTTCAAAACAAGGTAAATGATGTTAGAACAGTGAGTCATGTTGGGTGTGACTGTATGAGGGCAGTGTGAAAACCTGCTCTCATCAGGATTTACAGTAGAGCTGGTGTAATCGGTGTGTCTTTGGATTTGTGCCAAGTAGATTTTAACGTGAAGCCAAAGAATGCTGAAGTTTTGACTCTGCAAACCGCAAGAGTGTCTTGCAAAAGATTTCAGGTTTTAACTCAAGAGGGTTTCTTCTCACAGTAGTTTTTCAGTTGTTCATATTTATTGGATTTTTTTTTTTTAGATAAGCACATATAAAATAAAAAACTTTATATTTATACTGGAATGTAGTGTGTGTGCGTGTGTGTGTGTTTAATATCAGGTTGATCCAGTTACATTGTCACACAAATGACAGCTTGTTTTTTTACTTTTGTATTTTTATTCAATGTATAATAAACAATTGTAGCTGCTGTATTATGAAGCTGTGAGAAATAATTATTACAGATACGTTTGAGAAGATCTTGTGGCCCAATGAGCAGGGGATTTCCATCAAAAAACAGATGAAATACTAAAGAAGATACCAAAGCATTATTACATTTGAGAACTGCTTGCACACTATAAGTGATACTTGAGGCCCACTCAGTTAAACCATTCACTCATTTACCTAATCTTCAGACCAAGTCTGCCAAATTGCAAGCACATTAAATGCTTTAAACTCAAACTTTTTGCAGTATGCTAAACCAGTTCCCTACAGACACGTTATTCAAAACGATCAGCTCTTGTGTTTCCAAATCATTTACCGATTACCTACACCCAATGATCATGTGTTTTGAGAAAGGAATTCTTTCGTTGTACCCTCTTGCATTTCTGTTATAGTGTAATTCCTAATTTGATCACTTAGGAATCAAAACTCATTAAACATTTTTCACCTTTGCATTTCTGTTTATTTTGTAAATATATACTGAATATACATATAAGTCAAGTCATCTCTATTTCAGTAGCACTTTACACAATACAGGTCGTTTCAAAGTGGCTTCACAATAGTAACAAATTCAAATTCTGTTCAATGGTGTCATTATAAAGCTCAAGTCAGTGTTGATTCAGTTCAGTTCCATAAAATTCAGACATTTTGCATACATACATACTGTATATACATTGTATTTGTGCACATGCATGTTTGAGTGCTATGAGAAACTCCCGAACACTGAACAAGCAAAAGACACAATATAGCAGTGTTTTACAATTTTCACTTCTGTGTTTAGTTTGGCGTATGGCTAGTCATTTGATGGTATGTGTGTAGAGAAATACATAGGCCTACACTATTGCCAAAAGCATTGGGACACCCCTCCAAATCATTGAGTTCAGGTGTTCAATCCCTTCATGGCCACAGGTGTATAAATCAAGCTCTAGGCATGCAGACGCTTCTACACACATTTGTGAAAGAATGGGTCGCTCTCAGGAGCTCAGCAGGGCCGTGCACAGGGGGGTGGCCCGGTGGCTAGAGCCACTGCCCCTCTGCCCTCATCGGCTGAGGTGCCCCTCTTGCCCCCTTCCCTCACTTACCCTCTGAGGATTCCCATAAATGTGTTCTGTTCCGCTAAAAATCCACTAATTCCGCTAATCCGCTCTGTGTTTTCCCGCTCGCTCAGCAGCATCGCTCACACTCAGTGGCCGCTCTCAGTTCCATAATGTAAAACTGGTAAATTACAAACCACAATCCACATTACAGACAGTGATTTATCCGTGGAATTAGTAATTTGGTAGTTTTTTTGTATTTCTGTCGGTAATGTTTTGCTCTGGTCTTCTAATAGTGCTAACAATTTGTGCAAAATATTCACGTTCTGGAATATTATCCAGAACGTGAATATTTTGCACAAGTTGTCTTAAATATTTAAGACAATTGTCTTATCAAATTATTGTACTTGTTCTGATCTAATATACATAACACAACATTTTCTCTTATCAGCACACTTTGTAGACTTAAAACAATGACTTCAGAAAAAAAAGAAGACTAATGGACTCAAAAAGGTTTTTTTTTGGTTTGGGCCACTGCCCCTCCAAATGTCTGTGCACGGCCCTGGAGCTCAGTGAACTCAAGCGTGGTGCCGGGATAGGTTGCCACCTGTGCAATAAGTCCATTCCTGAAATTTCCTCACTAATAAATCCCAACTGTTAGTGGGATAATAACAGAGTGGAAGCGATTGGGAACAACAGCCACGAAGTGATAGACCACGTAACATCACAGCTGTGAGATTGAACTGTAGGAAACAGGTAGCATGAATCTTACAAAAGTTAAGTTGCATGGTCATTGCCAAACAGCAGATAAGAAAAATGTATAAGAATAGCACACTGGCCAAAGACAAATTCAGATACCCTGACTGACATCTCGACATTGTTGCTTTGTTCAATCCGTCTCTTGAGCTTCATTTGCGAGAAAAAGAGGATATTTTTTTCCCCATGACACTTTCTTACTAAATATAACTATGAGCATGCATATGATATAACATTACCTGAATGCAATTATATTCATCTAACACAAATATACCCATATTTGTAAACTAGGAGTAATGACAGCCATTAAAATTATTATGAAATATTTTCCCATGAGATTGTGTCATAAAATGTGGCAATGTTGATTTTTTGCCAAGTAAATTGTAACTTTAAACCAAAGAATGCCAAAGTTTTGACTCTGCAAACCACAAGAAGTTCTTGCAAAAGAGTTCAGGTTTTGGCTTAGAGGATTTCTTCTCACAGTAGTTTTTCAGTTGTTCATGCTTATTGGAGAGATTGCACATGTAAAGGAAATTTATATTTATACAGAAATTTATACTAACTGTTTGCATGTGTGCGGGTTGCTCCAGTTTCATTGTCACTGCTGTAAATCACTTTGGATAGTTGCATCTGACAAACAGCTTGCTTTTTACTTTCTTACTAATATAACCAACACGCATAACCCCTCCTGTTCGAACCACCCCGCTCCAAGCGGGACTCGAACCCGGTCCGCCGGCATGAGAGTTGGACGCTCTAACAAGGAGGCTAAAGGCTGCAACTTCTAGCGTCAGTCGCTAGAGCGTCTCTTGAGATCAGAGGAGTGAGGTTTACTCGTACAGCAGCTACTAGCTGGCCTCCGTTACACTTGCACATGATATTTAACATTGCTTAAATGCAATAGTATTTATCTAACACAAGTATACCCAAATCCTTTAAATAAAATTAAATAAGTCCGTGTGATCAGCATTAATTGAGGCATTTCTGTAATGTGCACAGTAAAACAGAATTATATTAAATGAAAAAGATCTATAATCCTATTTTGTATGTTGAAATGCATTCCTTCTCTATGGAATATTTTCCTGTGAAACTGCCATAAAATGTGGCAATGTTCATACTTGTTCATGTTTATTTACCGTCAGGCCGATGTTGTACATATGGATGTGAAATGACTTGCCTGTTTTAAAGTAAAGTTAAACTAAGTCAGAACTGTCTGTGAGTAACTTGGAAGGGAGTGTATGAGGTTTGGGCCAAATGAAGGGAGGTGTATGAAGTGTGAACGCATGCTTTCACAATCATACAGTTGGGCTGATGTGATCTGAGCATTGCACTTGTCTTTGGGTTTGTGCCATATATGTGTTTCTGACGTGTTTGATCTGTGGTAACTATATATCATTTTTAAGATAGGCTACTGTACTTACAACGAGCAGCATCTAGCCTATTTTAGATCTCAGAGAAATAACTCACTATGGACTATATCTATATCACATTGGAGGAGGGGCGGAACAAAAACTACATCGACCAATTATCCCACATGTACACCGACTGTAATGGAGTTAATTCTGCTTTTTACTGCATGTTTAAATTCAGTAATATTCTTCAAAATGACATACTAGTAACATATTACTGCCAGGGATATTCTGTATCATGGCATCCTGGGAAAACACTGCCCTTGCAAAGCGCTTTCAAGCGCCACCAGCTGAGCTTTTCAGAAGAGCACCAGGCATTTAGCTGGCTAAAAAATGCTTTGGTGGACACACGATCATTTAATATTTATTGCTAGACATATGGCCAATTAGACTTTTTAGCATTTATGCAAAATACTGGATTCAACCACACACATGTGTTTGTTTCACTGTATTAGTGAGGACACTGCATAGACTTCCATTGATTTTTACATCAGGTTTATGATATTTTTATCACTTAACTTACTCGTACCCCTAAACCAACCCATCAAAGAAACACTGAATAAAAACATGTTTTGTCCAATTTAATCAGTGAGGACCGGTAAAACGTCCTCACTCGTCGGCTGTCATAATATTTCACTTTATAAGTGAGGACATTTGATCCTCTCAAGTTTAGAAAACCTACATAATCTGATAAATAACAACTTTCTTTTTTCTTTCTTACTAAATATAACTAACATGTACATGATATTTAATTGTCCAACACAATAAAGTTTGTTGGACAGACAGTAAAACAAATATCTCTCCCGCCATCTAGTGATGAAATTGTGTGATTTATCATGACTCTGGAGAAAACAGTGATGTCTCGTACAGTGGTGTCAATGCAGGCCAATCAATAATATTGTTGAATATTAAGTGTCCCCAACTAAGCAAGCCAGGGGCAACAGTGGTGATGAACCCAAGCTCCTTTAGGTGACAGAATGAAGAAAAAAACCTAGGGTAGAAAGAAACCAGTTCTCCTCTGGCCAAAAAACAAACAGTGTATGGTAATGATTTAGGCAGCATTACAGGTCAGAAGTCAGATCGGATCAGATCATTCAGAATATGTATCCAGTTCCATCTGGTGGCCTAACTATAATTTAACTGATTTGAATAAAAGAAATTGACAATGTGCTATGTGTATGCCATAGAAAAGAGATGTGTTTTAGTCTAGATTTAAACTGACAGTGACAGAGTGTGTCTGGCTCATGAACAACGCTAGAAAGACGCAGAAAATTCCAAAAGGCCGATATAAAGCTGTCGACGACTGTGTCACGATCACCAGTGAGAGTGCCCCGTGGTTACCACCAGAGGTCACTGCACTCCGGACTTTCATTCCATCAAAGACTACATTACCCATAATCCTTTGCCTGGACTCATCACCACTCATTGTCAGAGGTGTAAAGTACTTTTACAAAGGTGTAAAGTTTAATTTTACTTGATTACTGTACTTAAGTAATTTTGGGGGGGATTTTTACTTTACTTACAATTATAATTATTGAGTAGAATACTTTTACTTTAACTTAAATGTGCACTATGCAGGATTTTTGCAGTAAAACATCCAAAAACCTCAAGGCCAGTGTTATATATTTTGTGAACAAGTGTCACGAGCAATGTGTTGACTAAAAATCGCTCTGACAGCCTTGCTTAGCTCCCACAACACTCGGTCCTGCTCTTTCATACAACAATAACGTTAATAATCGCATCCATCGCATCCAATAATCGCATCCAATCGCATCCAATCGCATCCAAACTTGGCGTCATCAAACTGCAGCTTTTTTTTTTTAACAGACGGAAAAGTTGCATAGTGCACCTTTAAGTGTTTAAATGCTGTTTTACTAAACAAGGTTCAGGAGGAACATGTCAGATAATTGACACAGGTGGAGAGTACTCAGCCAATCAACTAAAGAGGTATATATACGAAGCCGTCTTACCTACATTTTGTTGACAGTTTTTCCAGCATCCCTCCACCACCCCTTCTCCACATTTTGCTCTTTTTCCTTTTTAAGTTCTAAACCACTTACATACGGGGGGTACTCTGGGTTCGGGCCGTAGTCCGAGCTCGAAGCCCTCCCCCCGGACAGCACGCCAAATACGCTATTAAATGTACTCTATAAATTATATGTAAGTGTGAACTAGTGAAATTAAATGTATGCCAATGAGGTTCATTTTCACATTCCATGAAATTGGTCAGACATGTTCATTGGTCCTTTAGAAGTGATGTCATGTCACATCAATTACCACAATGCACAGCACCTTGACCTGGAAATTAGAGTGAGAGGCTTTTCAGCACTGCAAGATTGCTTTTCAGGCCCAAAAAAGACTTGACACTCACAATTTTGAAAATCAGCCAGATGCTTTTAATTGAATACAATTTTCACTTTCACTTGAGTAACATTTTTGAGTACTTTTTACACATCTGCTCATTGTTTACACCTGTGTCTCATTTACCTCAGCCCATATCTAGCCTGTTCACCCTGTCATTCCTGGTTCTTGTCTCTTGGTTTTTAGATTAGTTTCTTGGATTACCCTTTTGCCTCTGTCCCCTGCCTTGTTTGCTTGTTTGGATTGCCTGGATATTGACCTATTGGCTGTAATCTGGATTATGTGTCTGGATTGTCCCTCTAATAAAAGCTGCATCTGGATCTCCAACCCTTTTTGTCGGAGCAGTTTGTAACAGGCGGGCACATGAGTGCTGAACGGCCACTGATGATCTGGAGCTCACGTCTGCGAAAAGCATCAAACAAATTGTCAAATATGTACTATATTTATATATAAGTTGCATATTGAGGTCTAAAATTCTTGCCTAAAAAACTCTTCAAACTATTTTGTGACACAATAACAGGTATTTGTAAAATTATTGTGGTTTGCTCATCCACCATGACAAACCGCTTGAAGCGGTTCCCGTGCTGATACTAGAAAAATCACATGGCTGGAAAAGGCTGAATCAAGGACCAGTACAACCTGTTGAATAAATATAAGTAGCATACAAAACAGATTAACACAAAAATTATTTTTACATTCTTGGTAATGTAACATAGTGTATCAGGAATCTTTAATGACTCTGTTAAAGTAAATGCACACAGACAATTTCACTCAATTATTTACTAGTGATTTTATTTATCAGAGGAACAGAGTCATCTAGAATTATCATTTCATCATCACTATATTCAAGGAGAACAGAAGCGTCCATTAAACAGAATGACATTGGAGGGATTATGCCGGATGAAGAAAAGGAACGGGTGGTCTGCAATAAAGATTTTTGGGGGTTCGTTTGAGGGCATTGAGGTTGTCATCAGGATGTTGGCGGTGGCTGCAGCCGCTTCGGTTCCTTCCTCGTTGACTTCAACAAAGGCTTTATGAATCACCCCTGACAGCACCAGGTCTTTGGTGGAGGTCATGCCTGAAAGGTTCACCTTCTCATTAAAAACATCCTCCATTCCCATGCTGATCAGAATCCTACTCATTTCGTAAGTTTCTTCAATCTTGAATCTGGGCAGAGACACTTGAACCTCATGTTGACGCATGTTGCTGGGTTTGGTCCACTCCATGAGCTTCTCGTAGGTCAGTGCCTTTTCAAGCTGGATAATAAAGAGAGATGTGTAAAGTAAATCAATGAGATCTTTATAACAGTATAGTAGAATACTGACATTAAATGTATATAAATATCAGTCGTCATTCTATATCTGTCACGTAACGTGGTAATATAGACGCTCACGATGAGGAATACTTAGATGAAATATACTTTAATAACATAAACTCAGGAGATACCCACTTGCATACACATACGCTGATACAGAGATAATAAAGGACGACTGAGGAAAAACCAGCCCTGCATCCCAATGTGCATACTATCCACCCTATATGCCCTAAACAGTATTGAATATTACTAATGTCTCACACTATTTTATGATCGATAGTAGGCCTATGCACATTGAGATGCAGGCTCTGTCACAGGACTGAACCAAAAGCACAGTGAAACATAGGAGACAGAACATACATGTAACAAAATCTGCCAATAATATGTCTTAGTAAGATGATTTTTAAATGCTTAGTTTTATTATCAAAGATCTGTATTTTTAAAGCTTAATGCAATGCTAAAGCCTGATATATCATATTTTCTACATGCATTATTTAAAAAAAAATATTCATGGATAATCAAGTAAACCTAATAGGGCTGGGTAAAAATGGTAATTTCTCTATTTTAATCAACTCTAATTTTTACGAAAAAATATTGATTCTTAATAGTTCACCCAAAAATCATGCCCCAGTATAGAGTAAACGATTACTGGGATTTAAAGGGATAGATCACCGTAAATACTACTAAACTAAGTCAATGGGGTCCATCAACTGTTTGGTTACCCACATTCCTCAAAATATCTTCTTTTGTGTGCAACTCATGTGTCGGGTCGCGGCAGATCAATGACTTTATAACTCGCACTTGTGAGTTTATATCTCAGAATTGTGTCTTTATAACTCGCAATTGTGAGAAAAAAAGTCAGAATTGTGACAAAAAGTCGCAATTACTCTTTATATTTTTTTATTTAGTGGCGGAAACGGGCTTCCATATTTAGAGGCCTAAGAAATTTGCATAGCAAATATGATGCAGCACACTTTATAGGGTTAAACGGCAATTCCATATAATGAATCTGTGCAGTCCCACCTTCTGAAGGCCAGTGGTGCTGTCTTCCATCTTATTAGGAAGGATGATCAACATACTGAGATTCTTCTTGGCATACGGCAGCTCCAAAACCTGACTGTTCATCTCTGGGATGAAGGCCAGAGGAAACTGGTCCGTTTGATGCATCATCTTCACTGGTTTAGTTTGAGTCTGCCAAATATCAGTGGAAAGACTTTAGAACGGCTCTTTTCATGACTGATATTTTTTTAAAGCATGAAATCTCACCTTGTTCAGCTTAAACTGCCCATCTCTGGTGGTTTCCTTTGGGAATTTCTTCTCCCAGTTTCCCTTGAAGTAGATGGCGTTCACCAAGACCAGTTTTGTCGATTCATTGACGGCTCGTGGTGGCACCAAATCCTTGATCTTCTCTAAAGTACAAATGGACATTGTTCACTTTGAGCAGTGATTTTAACTGATTCTCATAGGCCTACATTAATTGATTGAATCTCTTACACTTTATTGTTATAATAATAAAAAAAACGAAAAAACAATATTAAAGCGTCTGTCTCAAAGTTCTTATGGAAATGTAAACATATGGTGTATTCACACTAGGCACCGTTGCCTTGTACCGGACCCGAGTGCGAATGTCCCCCCTCCCCCGCTGGCCTGCACTCACATTGCACTTAACGTACACGCTCTTACGTTATTCACGATGTAACTTTTTGTTTTGAAGAAGGCAACTTTGCTAATAAACTGCCTAATAGATCATGTATGCCGTGCAGCTGACTTTGATGAAGGAATTTGCAGCTACAAACGACAATACCTGTTTGTTAATAAGGTGAGAACCAGACCCGTTATAAACATAAATATACTTGAATTGAAAAGTGTATCCAAGTAGTAATAGTTTGATGTTTGTTGCCGGAATGATGACAGAAGTGCACAGCTGTTCTGTGCTCCGGCGCGGTTAGTGATCCCACTACATGCGTACCGCACCCAAGCCAAACTGAACCGTGAGTACACCCTTAATGGCCTAATAAAAAGTGCATTAAAGTCGAATCTTATAGCTCAACTATATGCCGCATTTCACCTTGTGTTTTTTTCTCCACCCATTTGTTGATGTTGATGCGAGCAGCCTCTGATTTGTTCTTGAAGTCCACCTTCTCCAGTCCGGCTTCATAGTATATTTTTACGTCATTAAGGAATTTCTGTAACATAGCAAACCGATTGATATGCAAATGATATTAGAGCTGAGAACATTTCCAGAACCTTGTCCTTTAATAACATGAGCAAACCTATGATTATTTGGTTTGAGTCTTACCTCAACAAACTGGTAGGTTTGCTCTCCGTAGAGGCGGTTGGCGATACTCAGCGCATACGGGACTCCTGGTTTGTTCAGTTCACTCATAAACTTCTTGAAGCTGGAATGAATTTCGTCCACATGATGTCCGGGAGTCGCGGTGTGGGGTTTGGGAGGATTTTTAAAGCCCAAGACCTACACAGGATTATTGTGTGTAGAATTAATTAAGATAACCTCACTATTCTGATAAGTTCAACGTATACACTCTACAAAATGTTGTTTCAGCCCATGTTTGGGTCAAATATGGACAAACCCTAACCCTAACCATTGGTTTACATATTTTTATTTTTTAACCCAACAGTTGGTCATCTGATCTGCTGTGTTTCCTCTTGCACCGAGCGACACCATGGCCAGAGCCGAGGAGATGCTGACCGGAGAGTAGAACACATTTCCTGATGGCTTTTCTCCGCTGATCTTCTTGAACAGGTTGAGGGAAAACGTTGTGTTTGCTGCATTTAAATGCTCCATTTTCACAAGATGAACAAGAAATAGCAGTTTGAATAACAGCAGAAGGTCTTCTTCATCATGACACACAATCTATTTCTATTAGATATGTTTTAATCAATAAATGTTATCACTGTGGGTATTAAATTGTATGCATAAAAGTACCTCTAAAAGCATTACCTAGAGTAGTCGACAGAAATGATGAAGTTTCCCAGCGTGTCTGAGGTGAATGAATCTCTGGTTATGAGTGTCGTTCTAATAAATGCTGCCTCACCCTAAAATGGTCAGCGTTTAAGCCAAATCAGTTTGCAATATCCCCTGTAATTATTGAATTGATGTTTATCCACCTGGAACACCATCAGTCTTACATTGTGATTCATTCTTCATTTGTTTAGAATAAATAAAATTAAAAAAAGGGTAGCTGAAGAAACTAACCTGAACTCAAGAAAGATACATGCTAATTGTATTAATGTTACCCCCGGTTTCACAGACAAGGCTTAAGCAAGTCCCAGACTAAAATGCACGTTTGAGCTGTTTTAACTGAAAGCATTTTGCATTGATATATACTATATTGCAAAAAGTTTTGGGACACCTGCCTTTACATGCACATAAACTTTAATGACATCCCCATTCTTAATCCGTAGGGTTTAATATGGAGTTGGCCCACCCTTTGCAGCTATAACAGCTTCAGCTCTTCTGGGAAGGCTTTCCACAAGGTTTAGGAGTGTGTTTATGGAAATGTTTAACCATTCTTCTAGAAGCGCATTTGTGAGGTCAGGCACTGATGTTGGACGAGAAGGCCTGGCTCACAGTCTCCGCTCTAATTCATCACCACTATGTCCAACAGCCTTCAGCGTACGATCACTTCCCATAAGTGAGTTCAATGTACACAATCTGACGTAGAGATACGAGCGAGAGATCACTTCCGGCACTTGCGTGTACATTGAATATTGATCTCACTTACCGAAAGTGATAGTGCTCTGAAGGCTGTTGGACTTAGTGGTAGGGTGACCATATTTTGATTACCGAAAACAAGGACACTCGTGGGGCAACGCAACCTCTTTCTAAAGTGCATTGCGCGTGGGTGGGTGGGTTCACTAACGCAAATCAAATGCATCATGCGTGTGGTAGGAATACTCGACTGCCGGTCAATTTAATGGGCCAATGGAAAATTATGAAAACCAGGACATTTTCATCACTTTCAAAAAACCAGGCAGGATGGCCAGGACAGGACTTGAAAACAGGACATGTCCTGGGAAAACAGGACATTTGGTCACCCTACATAGTGGTGTATTAGAGGTAAAAAATTATATAAATTCTGTTCGGTCTCTCGCACAAGCTGATCGCTTCGTGTCTTAAGACATCAATGTGTTGTCAGGCAAGTCCCGTTCTCCTGGCAACCGCCAAACCCAGACTCATCCATGGGATTGCCAGACAGAGAATTGTGATTGGTCACTCCAGAGAACATGTCTCACTGCTCTAGAGTCCAGTGGCAACTGCATCCGACGCATTGCAGTGCACTTGGTGATGTAAGGCTTGGATGAGCTGACCTGTTCCATGAAGCTCTCTCCGCACTGTTCTTGAGCTCATCTGAAGGCCACAGAAGTTTGGAGATCTGTAGCTGTTGACTCTGCAGAAAGTTGGCGACTTCTGCACACTGTGACCCTCAGCATGCGCTGACCCCGCTCTGTGATTTTACGTGGCCTATCACTTCGAGGCTGAGTTTCTGTTGTTGCCAATTGCTTCCACCTCGTTATAATCCCACTAACAGTTGAGCGTGGAATATTTAGTAATAAGGAAATTTCAGGAATGGACTTATTGCACAGGTGGCAACCTATCCCGGTACCACGCTTGAGTTCACTGAGCTCCTGAGAGCGAGCCATTCTTTCACAAATGTGTGTAGAAGCGTCTGCATGCCTAGAGCTTGATTTATACACCTGAGGACATGGAGTGATTGATCACCTGAACTCAATGATTTGGAGGGGTGTGCCAATACTTTTGGCAATATTGTGTATCTTAAAATATGTCAGTGCCATTGTTTTGTGTCTTGATGCACATCAGTATTGTTTTTTTTTTCTAGGGCACATTTATGAAAGCTACTTAAATGTATTTAAACTAAGGCCAAAGCCCTGTCAGTGAAACCAGACCAGAATTAGTCATTCTTAATCATAATGTGTGTACAACCCAATAATGGATTAACTGGTGACAGTTGTAAGTAGGTGTCACTGTGAAACCTTTACAAAACAATAAAACATAATAAAAATAATTCTCCTCATAACAACACACCCAACGTATAAATGCTTGTCTAAACAACATTTGAAATACAATTAATAGCACTTCATGTTGTGATCTGTAGTTTAAGGTGTTCATGTCAAGAAAAAGTCATGTGTTATGCATATGTGTATTATGAAATGCCTTTTGATACGTGATATAATTATATCATACACTGAACAAAATTAAAAACGCAACACTTTTGTTTTTGCCCCCATTTTTCATGAGTTGAACTCAAAGATAAGACTTTTTCTATGTACATAAAAGGCCTATTTCTCTCAAATATAGTGTTAGTGAGCACTCCTTTGCCAAGATAATCCATCCACCTCACAGGTGTGGCAAATCAAGATGCTGATTAGACAGCATGATTGTTGCACAGGTGTGCCTTAGGCCACTCTAAAATGTGCAGTTTTATCACACAGCACAATAACCACAGATGTTGCAAGTTTGAGGGAGCATGCAATTAGCATGCTAACTTCAGAAATGTCCATCAGAGCAGTTGCCCGCGAATTAAATGTTCGTTTCTTACCATAAGCCTTCTCCAGGTGTTTCAGAGAATTTGGCAGTACATCCAACCGGCCTCACAACCGCAGACCACATGTAACCACACCAGCCAAGGACCTCCACATCCAGCATCTTCATCTCCAAGATCGTCTGAGACCAGCCACCCGGACAGCTGCTGCAACAATCAGTTTGCATAACCAAAGAATTTCTGCACAAACCGTCAGAAATCGCCACAGGGAAGCTCATCTGCATGCTCTTCGTCCCTATCGGGTACTCAACCTGACTGCAGTTTGTCGGCGTAAGCGACTTGAGTGGGCAAATGCTCACAATCTATGGGATCTGGCACTTATGAGAGGTGTTCTCTTCACATACGAATCCCGGTTTTCACTGTACAAAGTAGATGGCAGACAATGTGTAAGCGGTTTGCTGATGTCAACGTTATGGATCAGGTGGCCCATGGTGGCAGTGGGGTTATGGTATGGGTAGGTGTATGTTATGGACAATGAACACAGGTGCATTTTATTTATGGCATTTTGAATGCACAGAGATACCGTGACGAGATCCTGAGACCTATTGTTGTGCCATTCATCCACGACCATCACCTCATGTTGCAGCATGATAATGCACAGACAAACAGACAGCATGATAATGCAAGTACAAATACTTTGTTACCTTACTTAAGTAGAAATTTTGGGTATCTATACTTTTCTGGAGTAATTATTTTTCAGCCTACTTTTTACTTCTACTCCTTACATTTTCACGCAATTATCTGTACTTTCTACTCCTTACTTTTTAAAAATAGCCTCGTTACTCCTATTTCTTTTCAGCTTGTTTGTTAAAAAAAACTATGCAGATAAATCGCGTCATCCGGATAGTGTGAATTTGACTGTGGTTGGATGAGAAGTGTAAACATATACCATTCCAAATCCTTATTGGTTACTATTACGCGATCCATCGCCTGCACATGGTTTAGCAAATCACACACGGTGTTGCCAGATTGGGCGGGTCCCAGCAGACGAGCACGCACTTTCAGCCAATCAGCGATCAGCAGGCAGACGCGCTCATTTATATCATGACAGCCAGGATTTTAGCGCGATAACTCGTAGTTGACTATATATTCAAGAGATCGCTATGCTAAAGTGGCATAGGCTACAGTAAACTGTATCTACAGTAAAGATTGGGAGAGTGAACCAACTCTCAAACGAGGATTACACCTGTGACTCGAAGACTCTTTATAACCATGACTCCTGTCCATCATCATACACACTCAGTATCTGCAACCCCAACAGCTGCTGAACGAGGTTTGAATCAACAATTCATCAGTTTGGACTGGGCTAAGTGCGTGTTCTACTTCACGAATGTACTGTCGTTTTGTCAGAGCAAAGCTAAAACGCATTGTTGTTATTTTTTGTTGGCGGATTATTGCACAGAAAGACACATTTTGGCAGTGGTGTCCCAGATAGCAAACTGACATTGAATCAACATAGAATCGGCGTTTCGTGACATCGAAACGACGCGTTGATCCGCATCGTATTGCTCATCGAAGAAATGTTGAACCAACGCTAGAAACGCCATTCAAAACTAACATAAAATCGATGCAACTGGTTTGCTTACCTAAAGTTTTAATAACGTGTGAAATGCCTGTCAATTACGGTGCTTTTTCCGATCTTTATATTAGGCATTTTTGCACTTAAAGTGGCTAATTCAATGATATTACATTATTTTCCCAGTTAAAGTTTTTAGGCATTTTATTTATTTATTTTTTCGAGTGGGCGGATTTTGGTTAGCTTTGAGCCCTGGGCTTCAGTTCTAGGCCCTAGCCCGGCCGAGTCCGACTGGAGCCTGTGTTTAGTTTATTTTTTTAATCCTCCCTATTACACACTGCTGCAGTCATTAAAACAGTTCAGCTTTGTTTTTAATGGCAAAGTAGTTATATTTCGTTTCGTTTCTTTATTAAGTTCATTTAGAAAAATTTTTTGGATTTTTGTTTTGTTTTTTTTAATTAAAGTTTTTATTTTTTTAAAGTGACAAACAAACAGTTAGTGGTCGACAGTGAGTTACACAATCTAAACAAATAAAATAAAAATAAAACATGCTGGTTGTCTTACCTTGCACCTCTCTGGGAAACGAATAGCTATAAATCGATGCAGGAGTTCAACATATATGAGCTGCATTTTATTCATCATCAGCTCATTTCAAGATCAAAGACCGCAATATGAGAAAAAGCGAGCTAAGCACTGGTAAGATAATTTAGTCTCATTCATTTTATTGAAGATGATTATGAGTGTGTCTCAATCTGCTCCCTAGTTTAGTAGTCAGGGCACTGATCTGGGATCAGCCCATTGACTTATGTCCTGATCAGTGCCCTGACTACTGAACTAGGGAGCTGATTGAGACACGCCATGTGTTTTGAGCATCTAAGACTTATTTTTAGTTTCACTATGGCGTTTGAGTATTGAGTGTAGGCTACTCATTTGCGTAAGTATGTTGCAGTAACGCGCCGTCGGATCTGGCTACAAAAGCCTATAACACGCTCTCACACATTTATTTTTTAACAATTTTCCAGGAGAGATTTACATATGTGGTTTAAACAACCAGACGCATTTATACTTGTCCAGTTTTGTCTGAAATGTTTTCAGACCACCTTCTGAATTGGTTTGTTTGAGTGAACGCTCCTGATACTGCTGCAGGCGTGGCCGCGGACTCTGAACACTGTGCGAGTCAGTCTTGACAATCGCCTATATCGCCTAATAATCGCCTAATAGCCTATCATGGTCTCATGCTGTTTCCACCAGCGCTGCACATCGCATTGTTTCTTTTAATTACTAAAATAAATATGAAACGAATGAGAAGCCTAAAAAGGGCCCGAAGCCAGGCCCGCGTTTGAGGTATGACATGAAAATTGGCCCGAAGCCCGGCCCTAGGGCGTAAAGTTGGGGCCCGTCGGGCTCGGGCAGAAATGTAGGGCTCTAAATCGTCGACCTAATCTGGCAACACT
Organism: Gobiocypris rarus; assembly: GCA_023029165.1. Taxonomy (NCBI): domain Eukaryota; kingdom Metazoa; phylum Chordata; class Actinopteri; order Cypriniformes; family Gobionidae; genus Gobiocypris; species Gobiocypris rarus. The sequence goes on along the minus strand of CM040926.1, from coordinate 38,599,345 downwards.
GATTACACATGTAGCCTACATTTACATTCCAAAAAAGGTAATTGATAACATGCCTCTGAAGTTTAACTTTTTGCACCATTACAATACTTATAGGCAACTAGTCATCATATCTTCCGCTCGATGAAACACATGTTAATGCTCAGCAGTACACATACTATATGGTATATTTGCATTGTAGTAAAATGCATCCCAAATTTTTCAACATTAACATTTTAATATAACATAGTAATTATGGCCTTTAGAAAAATGCTTTTTGAAGAGGTGGGGTAGTGCACTATAGACCCCTGTGGGGTAATGCACTGTAGGCCCCTGCGGCCTAAGCTTTTGTCCTTAATGGCATTTTTTCTCCTTGAATTACTTTTACTTTTATACTTTAAGTAGTTTTAAAACCAGTACTTTTATACTTTTACTTAAGTAAAAAGCTTGAGTTGATACTTCAACTTCTACAGAAGTATTTTTAAACCCTAGTATCTATACTTGTACTTGAGTAGTGAATGGGAGTACTTTTGACACCTCTGATAATGCATGGCCCCATGTTGGATCTGTACACAATTTCTGGAAGCTGAAAACATCCCAGTTCTTCCATGGCCAGCATACTCACCGGACATGTCACCCATTGAGCATGTTTGGGATGCTCTGGATCGGCGTATACGACACCATGTTTCAGTTCCGGCCAATATCCAGCTACTTCGCACAGCCATTGAAGAGGAGTGGACCAACATTCCACAGGCCACAATCAACAACTCTATGAGAAGGGGATGTGTTGCACTGCGTGAGGCAAATGGTAATCACACCAGATACTGACTGATTTTCGGTTTTCAAAAGCGTCTCAGGTTACTCGCGTAACCTATGTTCTCTGAATAGGGAACGAGACGCTGCGTAGTGACGCATTTGGGAACGCCCACTGGGTGTGCCGATTGTCTGAAGCCCTTATAGAATCACGCCAATTCATTGGCTGATGGCGCAGCGCCGCCCCCAAGCTCAACACCTTGAGCCTATACTGCGCGCGCATCTTATCTCCAGATTTTTCTGCGAAAGAAAGCCTGTCGGCAGTACAAGGAGCTTGGCAGCGTACGCAGCGTCTAGTTCCCTATTCAGAGAACATAGGTTACGCGAGTAACCTGAGACGTTCTCTTTCATGGTTCACTCGACGCTGCGTAGTGACGCATTTGGGAACGGTATACCAAACACGCCAAGCTAACGTGCTGCCGCATCTGGCACAAAACGCCAGGAAAAATCCTGCATGGCTGGATTTAAGCAGAAAGAACATGCGAACCGGAGCCATGTCAAGATCCAAACTATAAAACTTCACAAATGTGTGCGGAGAGGACCAACCTGCCGCTACACAAATGTCTTCTAAACAAACTCCCTTAAAAAGAGCCTGAGAGGCGGCCACACCTCTAGTAGAGTGTGCTCGACGCCTAGAGGTGAAGGAAGTCCAGCACCTCATAAGCTAAGGAAATAGCCTCTGTTAGCCAATGCGAAACTCTCTGTTTTGAAGGCGAGCCCACTGCAGCCAGCTCCAAAACATACCAGTAACTGGCTAGACTTCCTCCAACCACCCGAGCGGTCCACATATATCTTCAATGCCCGGACCGGACATAACAAGTTCAACCTTTCGTCCTCCGAAGAGGCAAAAGGCGGAGGGTGGAAAGAATGGAGGACAGTAACCTGCAGCGAAAAGAGGTTGACAAAACCTTGGGCACATAACCCGGCCTGGGTCTTAAGGAAACCTTAACCAGCCCGGAGCAAAATCCAAACAAGTCTCGCTAACAGAGAGAGCTTGTAAGTCCCCTACTCGCTTCAAAGAGGTCAAAGCCAACAAAGAGCCACCTTAAGAGTCAGAATCCGAACTGGTGCTGACTCCAGGGGTTCAAAGGGAGCCTCCGACAACCCCTCCAGGACAACTGACAGGTCCCAAGGAGGAACAGTAGGGGGGCGTACTGGTCTCAGGCGCCTAACCCCTCTCATGAAGGACGAAACTAGCCTCTGTCTCCCCAAAGGAATCTCGTCCGTCTCTCTGTAAGCGGCCATGGCGGCTATATACACCCTGAGCGTAGTGGCGCGCAGGCCGCAAACTTCTCTTGTAAGAACTCCAGTACCAAACCAACGGGGCAGTTAACTGGGTTCACTTTACGAGCCGAACACCATGTCCCAAACACTCCCACTTCGAGGAATAGAGCTTTCTAGTAGAGGAGCTCTAGCATTATCAATGGTCTCCTGGACATCTGCGGGAAGACCAACACTTACAGTGGGTGGCCCTTGATCGGCCACACCCATAGCTTCCAAATCTCTGGACGAGGATGCCAGATCCTGCCCTGAAGCTGGGACAACAGGTCTTTCCTGACTGGAATCTCCCAGGAGGACTCCAGAAGAGGAATCAGCTCTGAGAACCATATCTGGGACGGCCAAAATGGTGCTACCAGCAGGAGAGACAGACCGCTCTGTCTCACCCTGTGCAGGACCGCCGGGATCAACTTGATGGGCGGAAATGCATAAAGTTTCATCCTTGGCCAAGGATGAGCGAACGATCCAGTCCCAGCGAAGCTGGAGGGTTTAGGAGAACCAAAGTGGACACTGGGACGACTCTTCCGGCGCAAAGAGGTCCACCTCTGCCCTGCCGAACCTCTCCCAAATCTGGGCTACCACTAGTGGGTTCAGCATCCATTCCCCTGACCTGAGTTTCTGCCTCGATAGAAAATCTGCTGCGAGGTTCAGGATCCCAGGAACATGGACCGCCCTGAGGATAGGAACTTGTCCTGAGCCCACAGGAGAAGGCGACGCGCATGCCCGTTCAGGGTGCGCGACCGCGATCCCCCCTGGCGATTTACATAAGACACCACCGCCATGTTGTCTGTCCTGACAATGACATGGTGCCCTATAAGGAAGGAAGAAAGTGCCAAAGGCCCAGGAAGACCGCTCTTAACTCCAGACAGTTTATGTGCCAGGTTAGAGTCTCCCCGTCCAGATTCCGTAAGCTGGCGGCCTTGAACACCGCACCCCAACCGGTGAGAGGCGTCCGTCGTAATCATCTGGCGACGGAATACAACCCCCATGCTGACACCTCTCTGGAGAAAGAGAGGGTCTCGCCACACTGATAGAGCTCGAGAACAACTTTGCGACACTCTCAGTAGGCGATAGGGCGATCCTGTTGATCCCCCTGCAGACTTCATCCACCAGTGGAACGGTCTCATATGAAGCAGACCCAAAGGAAGCACTTGGGAGGCTGCGGCCATGAGACCTAGAAGCCTGCGACAGGTCCCGACAGACACATGCTGGCCGAGCACGGCGGGCCAGACATGTCCTGATGCTGGAAATCGGGCAGGAGCCAACCGGGCCTGCATTGACACGGATTCCAGACAGACCCCTAAAAAGATGGTCTGCTGGGGCGGTATGAGAACACTCTTGTCGGTGTTCACTCTTAGGCCAAGAGACTGGACATGGCGAAGCACAATGTCCCTGTGACGGTTTGCCAGCTCCTTGGACTGAGCCAGAAGGAGCCAATCGTCCAGATAGTTGAGTATACGGATGCCCTGGAGCCTCAGCGGGCCAGCGCGGCATCCATGCACTTGTAAAAGTCCTTGGCGCTAGAGCAAGACCAAAGGGGAGTACTTTGTATTGAAAAACCTTCCCCTCGAAGGCAAACCTGAGGAACTTCCTGTGTCGAACAACCTGAATATGAAAATAAGCATCCTTCAGGTCTATCGACACGAACCAGTCCCCTGCGAACTTGGGCAATGATAGACTTCAGTGTAAGCATCTTGAAACGCCTCTGATGAGGGAGAAGTTCAAACGACGCAGGTCTAGTATAGGCCGCAAACCGCCGTCCTTCTTCGGAACCAGGAAGTAACGGCTGAAAAACCCCTGTTCTACCTCCGTAGGTGGAATTTCCTCTATCGCTCCTTTGAGAAGGAGGGAAGATAGTTCCTGTTGTAGAACAGAGGCCTCTGAGACGCTGTTTACTTCAGTTTGGAGGATCCCGTTGAAGCGGGAGGTTGCGGCAAAACTGAAGTGTGTAGCCCGACCGAATCGTCGTGCGAACTACCCATGGCGATACCCCTGGTAGACATTCCCACTCGCGGAAGAAATGAGACAGAGGAAGCGGAGTGGTGAGGTGCAGAAAGCATACCTGTTTTGCTGAGGTGAAGACTTGTTGGACCTCGGTGGGGGGCACATCTGACCGAACGGAGAGCCCTTGGCGTCCGGATGCGGAGAGGAACTTCCTGGCCTGGGTAGATGAAAGAAGGTTGGCCCCTCCCTGGAGAAAATCGACTGTGTCTCCTATACAACGGGCGGCGCGGTTAGGCTCGACGGACGTAAGGGAGAAAGTCTAAAGCGTCTCCTTTCTCTAACGCCGGAGGTGAAAAGGAAGAGTCAATTCCGACATCGAGACGCGCTGGGCGGCGAATGTGACGGGTGTGGACTCAGAGAGCAGCCAAGGGGAGGGCAGAAACGCTTGCGCGGTCTGACCCTGTCCCGTACGTCGGACGCTGCTCTCCTTTTCCTGACCAGAGGGTCAGGAATGGCTCAGGGGAGCCGGAGCGTTCTTGGGTCTGCCACCAGAACGCTTAGGCTCGATACGTCTATGAGGCCTCTGGCGCGGGAATGGACGGCCACGAGCTCCCCAAACTGTAGCAGGTGGGAGATGACTCTGGTCACTCCTTCCGGCAGGGAAATCCCTCCTGCGGGAAGGGCGCTCTCTAGGCTGGGAGGAGGAAGTAGTAGGGGAATCCCTCGTCCTCCTAGGCATAAACTGCCTAAAAGCAGCTGACTGGGATTTGGCGGCTCTGAATTTTTCAACTACCGTGCTAACGGCCTCGCCAAATAATCCGGACTGGGACATAGGAGCGTCCAGGAGGAAGACCTTCTCCTTGTCACGGATTTCTGTTAAATTCAGCCAAAGGTGGCGCTCAGCGGCCACCGACCCAGCCATCGAGCGTCCAACAGCACGTGCAGTATGCTTAGTGGCCCTAAGAGCCAAGTCCGTAGCTCTACGAAGCTCCTTAACGGCCTCAGGCGTGAGGCCGCCGCCCTCGTCCAAGTCCTTCAATACATCCGCTTGATAGGCCTGGAGAATGGCCATCGTATGAAGGGCCAGACCAGCCTGACCGGCCGCGACGTAGGACTTTCCGATTAACGCGGAAGTGGTCCTGCACGGTTTAGACGGAAGGAGAGGGCGTGACTTCCACGTGGCGGCCGAGGAAGGAGAGAGATGCGACGCCAGCGTATCCTCGACTGACGGAACGGTAGAGTAACCGTGCTCCACTGAACCAACTAGGTTGGTGAAGTCAGCGGCTGCCGCGTTAGTCAGTCGGGAGGAGAACGGCTGTTTCCAGGATCTAGAGATCTCATTATGTAGATCGCCAGCTTTCTCCTCGCTGGGCGGCGTTAGAACCACTCAAAAACCTCTCATCAAGTTTGGAGGTTTGAGACTCGTGAGGTTCGTCAGGCCAGTCGATCGCGAGCTTCTCGGTGGCACGCGCAAGCACGCCAATAAGCTCGAATAGGCCGCTGAAGGCGCGCCTCCTGGCCGCTGGGCGGAGAGCGTCATCAAGTGAAACAGGCCGAAATCCTCGGAGTCGGACGCTGTAGTAAACACGACATCATCCAGACCGAAAGAAACGGCATAGCGCGTGCTTCCGGGCTAGGCATCATATAGTCGTGAACATACTCGACTGGCAAACGACGTGCTCGGGAGAGGAGGGAGAGAGAGGGAAGGCCCGTCTGCTCGCACTCGGCGTCCTCGAGCTCAACATCCGAACCCCAGGCCGCGGATCCGAGGAGGCCTCGGCCGCCTCTGCGCGGCGGGGAGCGGATGATTCCTTCTCAAAAAGCGCGAGCCTCGTACGGAGGGTTTTGAGAAGGAGATTTTCACAAAATCTACATTTCGAGGTGCCCTGAACCGCCGCGCGCGTGAGCAAAACCCATGCACTTAACGCACTTACCATGCGGTCGTCACCGAGATAAAGCGAGTGCACGGCGGGGACAACGACGAAACTCCATCGCACTTCACGAAGAGGAGAACAAAGTTCCGCTATCGAAGTCGCTGAAGTGCAAAGGTGATAGTAAAGTAGTAGTTTTGGGTCAGAAGAATCGCACGGCGAAGGGCGATGCTACCACTTCGTGAAGGCAGAAAAATCTGGAGATAAGATGGCGCGCATAGTATAGGCTCAAGGTGTTGAGCTTGGGGCGGCGCTGCGCCATCAGCCAATGAATTGGCGTGATTCTATAAGGGCTTCAGACAATCGGCACACCCAGTGGGCGTTCCCAAATGCGTCACTACGCGCGTCGAGTGAACCTATGAAAGAGAACAAAAGTGTTGCATTTATAATTTTGTTCAATGTATAAATATAACCTAATAATAATGTATAATAATTCATGTGATTATGTATATATTTATTAGGCTATATGTATTATATACACCTATTAGGCATAACATTATGACCAGTGAAGTTAATAACACTGATGATCTCTTCATCACGGCTCCTGTTAGTGGGTGGGATATATTAGGCAGCAAGTGAACATTTTGTCCTCAGAGTTGATGTGTTAGAAGCAGGAAAAATGGGCAAGTGTAAGGATTTGAGTGAGTTTGACAAGGGCCAAATTGTGATACCTAGACGCATCTCCAAAAACTGCAGCTCTTGTGGGGTGTTCCTTGTCTGCAGTGGGCAGAGTCTATCTAATGTGGTCTAAGGATGGAACAGTGGTGAACCGGCAACCATGGTTGGCCAAGGCTCATTGATGCACGTGGGGAGCGAAGGCTGCTGGGAAACCTTGGGTCCTGCCATCCGTGTGGATGTTACTTTGACATGTACCACCTACTTAAGCATTGTTGCATACCATGTACACCCTTTCATAGAAATGGTATTCCCTGGTGGCTGTGGCTCTTTCAGCAGGATAATGCACCCTGCCATGAAATAAAAATGGTTCAGGAATGGTTTGAGGAGCACAACAATGAGTTTGAGGTGTTGACTTGGCCTCCAAATTCCCCAGATCTCAATCCAATCGAGCATCTGTGGGATGTGCTTAACAAACAAGTCCGATCCATGGAGGCCCCACCTCGCAACTTAAAGGACTTAGAGGACTGCAGCTAACATCTTGGTGCCAGATACCACAGCACACCTTCAGGGGTCTAGTGGAGTCCATGCCTCGACGGGTCAGGGCTGTTTTGGCAGCAAAAGGGGGACCAACACAATATTGGGAATAAGTCATATTGTTATGCCTGATCGGTGTATATATGTTTAGGTATTCTCTATGTTATTTTCAATATAGAAAGTGTAATACATTGATCTAACAACAGTGAATGTATGGTATTGTGAGGGGAAGGAGTACAGTGAAAAGTGTCTGGTCCCCTCTTACACCTTTTCCACCAGAATGGTTCATGTTCTGGAGCCAGAGCCTGTTCTCAGCCAGGCGAACTGGAGCCTGTCGTGTGTTTCCACAGAGTTGAGCAACAAAGGTTGACGTAATGCTGCCAGTGCTACATGTTGTTTACCTGACTATAATTTAACCAGTTAAAAAAAAAAAAAAAGTAATGTGCTGTTTCTGTTTTGCTGTTCACACAGTACCGGGAGTTTATACTGGTTAAACCCTCATTTGGCCTCTTCAGAGATATTATTTTACAGTGGTAGTAAAAATGATTATATATGGACAAATAAGTGCTAAAGTTGTGGGAGAGTTTTGCTTAATAAATATGTCATAAATTCAAACACCATTGTGTGATGTAGGCTAATACAAAATCTTTCATTAACTCAATAAATTGTCCCATGGTCAAAAATCCTTCAGTCAACAAGTATTTAATCTGGGATTTTGTAGAAATAAGGTCATCATCCAATAAATTAAACAGAATATATGTGAAAATGGGTTGTGTACACTCAATGCCAAGTACGTTCAGTATACTTAAAAGTTATGGAGGACAGAACCATACATAAGTATAGCATACAGAAAACGAAATGTTGAACAGATTAATCCAATAATTATAATTATTGAATCAAGAATCTTAAATGACTCTGTTAAAGTAAATGCACACAGACAATTTCACTCAATTATTTACTAGTGATTTTATTTATCAGAGGAACAGAGTCATCTAGAATTATCACTTCATCATCACTATATTCAAGGAGAACAGAAACGTCCATTAAACAGAATGACATTGGAGGGATTATGCCGGATGAAGAAAAGGAACGGGTGGTCTGCAATAAAGATTTTTGGGGGTGGCATTGAGGGCATTGAGGTTAATCTCATGATGGCGCCGGTTGCAGCAGCCGCTTCGGTTCCTTCCTCGTTGACTTCAACAAAGGCTTTATGAATCACCTTTGACACCACCAGGTCTTTGGTGGAGGTCATGCCTGAAAGGTTCACCTTCTTCGGGTCAAAAACGTCCTCCATTCCCATGCTGATCAGAAGACTCTTCATGTCGTATTTTTCCTCCATCTTAAATCTGGGCAGGGATACTTGAACCTCTTGTTCAAGCATGACTTCTGGTTTGGTCCACTCCATGAGCTTCTCGTATGTCAGTGCCTTTTCAAGCTGAATAATAAAGAGACACATGTTAAGTGTGTCTATTTGCATAAACTGGGGTCTGTTTGTACAGCATCAGTGATGTAACGATTATAATTTTTTTTGTGTTTGGATCGGATCAAGTCATAGAGACTGTAACTTGAATACACCTCCTCTCTTTAATGGCTTAGATGTATGCAGTATTAACCCTGTAAAACCTGATATATTTAAATGGAACAGTTTATTAACATTTAGACCAGTGGTTCCCAACCACGTTCCTGGAGGCCCACCAACAGTGCACATTTTGCATGTCTCCTTTGTCTGACACACCCACATCAGGTTTTGGAGTCATTACTAATGAGCTGATGACCTGAATCAGGTGTGTTTGATTGAGGAGACATGCAAAATGTGCACTGTTGGTGGGCCTCCAGGAACGTGGTTGGGAACCACTGAATTAAACAACAAAAGTTGCATCTAAAAATCTAAAAAGTGCAATACATACGTGTTGAGTATCATATTTGATACATCAGATCTTTATAACAGGATAACAGACTATTGACATAAAATGCATGTAAATATATGTCAACACTCTATATCTGCCATTAATATGTCTTAGTAAGTTGATATTTAAATACTCCGTTTTATGATCAAAGCTCTGTAGTTTTAAAAACAATGCAGTGCAACAATGATAATTGAGATGAACAAATAAATGCTCATTAAAAGCTTGATGGATCATATTTTATACTTACATGATTTTATATATACAGGTCCTTCTCAAAAAATTTGCATATTGTGATAAAAGTTCATTATTTTCCATAATGTAATGATAAAATTAAACTTTAATATATTTTTGATTCATTGGACACCTACTGAAATATTTCAGGTCTGCTTTGTTTTAATACTGATGATTTTGGCATACAGCTCATGAAAACCTCTCAAAACCATCTAAAAGAATTAGCATATTTCATCCGACCAATAAAAGAAAAGTGTTTTTAATTTGAAAAAAGTCAACCTTCAAATAATTATGTTCAGCTATGCACTCAATACTTGGCCGGGAATCCTTTTGCAGAAATTACTGCTTCAATGCGGCGTGGCATGGGGGCAATCAGCCTGTGGCACTGCTGAGGTGTTATGGAGGCCCAGGATGCTTCGATAGCGGCCTTAAGCTCATCCAGAGTGTTGGGTCTTGCGTCTCTCAACTTTCTCTTCACAATATCCCACACATTCTCTATGGGGCTCAGGTCAGGAGAGTTGGCAGGCCAATTGAGCACAGTAATACCATGGTCAGTAAACCATTTACCAGTGGTTTTGGCACTGTGAGCAGGTGCCAGGTTGTGCTGAAAAAAGAAATCTTCATCTCCATAAAGCTTTTCAGCCGATGGAAGCATGAAGTGCTCCAAAATCTCCTGATAGCTAGCTGCATTGACCCTGCCCTTGATAAAACACAGTGGACCAACACCAGCAGCTGACATGGCACCCCAGACCATCACTGACTGTGGGTACTTGACACTGGACTTCAGGCATTTTGGCATTTCCTTCTCCCCAGTCTTCCTCCAGACTCTGGCACCTTGATTTCCGAATGACATGCAAAATTTGAGCGACAGTCCAGTGCTGCTTCTCTGTTGCCCAGGTCAGGCACTTCTGCTGCTGTTTCTGGTTCAAAAGTGGCTTGACCTGGGGAATGCGGCACCTGTAGCCCATTTCCTGCACACGCCTGTGCACGGTGGCTCTGGATGTTTCTACTCCAGACTCAGTCCACTGCTTCAGCAGGTCCCCCAAGGTCTGGAATCGGTCCTTCTCCACAATCTTCATCAGGGTCTGGTCCTTCCCACTTTTTCCTTCCCACAGACTTCCCACTGAGGTGCCTTGATACAGCACTCTGGGAACAGCCTATTCGTTCAGAAATGTCTTTCTGTGTCTTACCCTCTCGCTTGAGGGTGTCAATGATGGCCTTCTGGACAGCAGTCAGGTCGGCAGTCTTACCCATGATTGCGGGTTTGAGTAATGAACCAGGCTGGGAGTTTTTAAAAGCCTCAGGAATCTTTTGCAGGTGTTTAGAGTTAATTGGTTAATTCAGATGATTAGGTTAATAGCTCGTTTAGAGAACCTTTTCATGATATGCTAATTTTTTTAGATTTTTTGAGTTTTCATGACCTGTATGCCAAAATCATCAGTATTAAAACAATAAAAGACCTGAAATATTTCAGTTGGTGTGCAATGAATCTAAAATATATGAAAGTTTAATTTTTATCATTACATTATGGAAAATAATGAACTTTTATCACAATATGCAAATTTTTTGAGAAGGACCTGTATATTCAAGTAAACCTAAGTTGCTTCAGTAAGTGTTCATCAAAATAATGTAAACGTTATTCTTAAATTTACTTTATATAAATCAGTAAAGATTTCACAGTGAAAAAAACCTGTGAACCACCTTTTTGTAAAAACTATCAATTTATCAATTTGTGCAGTCCCACCTTCTGAAGGCCAGTGGTGCTGTCTTCCATCTTATTTGGAAGGATGATCAACATACTGAGATTCTTCTTGGCGTACGGCAGCTCCAGAACCTGACTGTTCATCTCTGGGATGAAGGCCAGATTAAAGTGCGCCTTTTGATGCATCATCTTCACTGGTTTTGTTTGAGTCTGCATCAAACATCATTGGAAACACTTTATAACTTCTCTTTTTAGGACTGTTAAAAATATTTTTAAAAAGCATGAAATCTCACCTTGTTCAGCTTAAACTGCTCATCTCTGGTGGCTTCCTTTGGGAATTTCTTCTCCCAGTTTCCCTTGAAGTAGATGGCGTTCACCAAGACCAGTTTTGTCGATCCATCAACGGCTCCTGGTGGCACCAAGTCCTTGATCTTCTCTAAAATACAAAATGGACATTGTTCACTTTTGAGCAGTGATTTGAACTGATTCTCATAGGCTTAATGAATTGATTGAATCTCTAAATGTTTAATTAAGTTTGAGAGGAGCAAGTTCAGATAATCTACCCAATCAGCTGAGAGTTGGCTTATATATAAAGCCGACCTATCTCCCCGACAGACTGATTTTCCAGCATTTTTCTCCTCTACCCTAACTCCTCACTATCGATTATTTCCATCCCAGCCAGGGATAGGTGGGAGTGCTCTAGGTTCAGGCCAAATTCCAAACTCGGAGCCTTCTCCTTGGACAGCACGCCACACTTGCATATTTTATGCTATATCTGATTATATGTAAGTGTGAACACTATATTGTTATTTATGGCCAAATAAAAGTGCATTAAAGTCAAAACTTTAATCTCCAAAGAACTTCATAGCTCATCTCAAGAACCCATAAAGCTGAACATGGCCCTTGATAAGCCATTTTGCTGAACTAAAAAAAAAACAGCAAAAATGCTAAATAATTATTTGTGAAATAAGTTTATGCCGGATTTCACCTTGTGTTTTTTTCTCCACCCATTTGTTGATGTTGACGCGAGCCGCCTCTGATTTGGTCTTGAAGTCCAACTTCTCCAGTCCGGCTTCATAGTATATTTTTGCATCATTAAGGAATTTCTGTAACAGAGCAAACCGATTGATGTGCAAATGATATTAGAAATGAGAACATTTCCAGAACCTCCAGTGAATAAACCGAGTCTTACCTCAACAAACTGGTAGGATTGATCTCCGTAGAGGCGGTTGGCAATACTCAGCGCATACGGGACCCCTGGTTTGTTCAGCTCACTCATAAACTTTTTGAAGTTGGAATGAATTTCGTCCAAATGATGTTCTGCAGTCACGGAGTGGGGTTTGCTAGGGCCTCTAAAGCTCAAGACCTACACAGCATTATTGTGAATAGAATTAATAAAGATAACCTCACTATTCTGATAAGTTCAACGTATAGTCTTAAAATACAGAATACAATAGTTTAAAATACTGAACTAACACTAAATCAACTCCAAATAAGAAAGAATCTAGGAGAATATACAACCGTGTTACACATAGACGATAAACAATACAAGATAACGAACTGACTAAAACTGAGGGTTTAAGTACAAAAAGCAAACAAAGGAGCTGAACTCACTGGAATGTCCTGGGAATTTTACTCACTGGAACGGACTCTGGGATTTTGCTCACTGGAACAGATTTGGGCATTTCACTCACTGGAACAGATTCTGGGATTTCACTCACTGGACCAGACTCTGGGATTTCACTCACTGGAACAGGCACTGGGAATTCACTCACTGGATCAGACTCTGGGATTTCACTCACTGGACCAGACTCTGGGATTTCACTCACTGGAACAGGCACTGGGATTTCACTCACTGGATCAGTCTCTGGGATTTTTCTCACTGGAACGGACTCTGGGATTTGATTTCACTCACTGGAACGGACTCTGGGATTTTACTCACTGGAACAGAATCTGGGATTTCATTCACTGGACCAGACTCTGGGATTTCACTCACTGGAACAGAATCTGGGATTTCATTCACTGGACCAGACTCTGGGATTTCACTCACTGGAACGGATTCTGGGATTTCACTGACTGGAACGGAATCGGGGATTTCACTCACTGGAACGGAATCAGGGATTTCACTCACTTGAACAGACTATGGGATTTCACTCACTAGAACGGACTCGGGAACAGACTCTGGAGAGGAGGTCCTGATGGTAAGGTCCATGGAGGGCTTGAACCCAGGCTCGGGATTAACTGGATTGCCCAAACGTTTTTGGGATGGGACTGGATGATGACAGGTAATTAATTTTCTCAAGAACAAAATCAGAACCTTTTATCCAGATGACATAGTTGATATAATCAACCAAGGATACACTGCATTTACCGTGAGAAAGAAACTATCATTGATATAATTCATCATCCAGTCCCTCCTGAAAACAGGCCTAAAGCATGTGAGTACTCCAGCTCAACAGATGGTAGTATTGGAGAGAGGGGCACAACCTAACACTTTTTGACTTTCTTAGGCCCTGTCCACACAAACACGGGTATTTTTAAACGCAGTTTGGCTGCTCATCCACATGCAAACCCAGTATCCGGTTACTGAAGACTTTTTTGAAAACTCATGCCAGGGTGAAGATTTTTAGAAACTCCAGTTACAGCGTTGTCGTGTAGATCGTGAAACCAGAGATTTTAGCTTGTAAAGTCTAAGTGTGCGCTGTTCTCTCCTTTGTTTGACGTCAGATTGTGCACCGTTATCTCTTTTGTTTACATTAGTGGAGTCTATGCAATGGCGGATGTAGCTTTTAATAACGCTGCTAACAGTGCTTATCCCATGTATACAGATAGCCAATCATAGCGTGTTTTTGCATTTTCATGTGGACAGAGATTTTTTTTAAACCGTGCTTGTGTGGCTGTGATTGTTTTTTAAAATGGAGGAGGAAAAACTCTGGTTATAAAAATACCCATGAACATGTGGACTAGGCCTTAGTTTGTGAAAATCCATTTGGGGTTCAGAGTATTTATTTTTTCTCACACTAATTTCACACGTCTAGTACAATTATGTGGTTTTGTTTAATTAATACAGTGTGTCCTTTTTTCTTGATTTACCCTGAAAGAATGGAAGTGAAATGTGACAAAATGCCCCATTGTAACATGTGAGGGGCATATATGACAGCTGATATAATAAAAAAAATATCCAAGACAAACAAAAATATTTTGCCAATAAAATACAATTATTAACTTTATCAAATAAAATAATGGATAATTAAAAATACACACATTTTTGAGTTTACAACAAATACATTGCAAAACACAGCTGTACAGCATAGTTCAAAACATAATAATAATGAATTATTTCGGAACAATGACTCTCAGTCATTATTCACCATTTTCTCATGGTTTCTCAACAGAATTCATAAAAGTATAGAATATAATAATGTGGTTCTAATAGGGGCTCACTGTAACTAATGCCCCGTCTGCACAACTGGGATTTAAACCCGACGTTTGTCTTCTGCTGGTTAGATCAGCATTAAAGAACCATCTCAACTGTTAAATAACAGATATAATATTAAAATAATATCAGATTTATCTAGTACAAAAAAAAAACAACAACAAAAAAACAAAAAACAGATGAAAAATACACTTGTAAAGAAATGTACTTTTGCTATGGTTAAATAAATGTTCAGTGATATCTTCAAAGATTTTTTACATTTTGCTGCAATTTTTTCTCGAAATAATGTTGATATGCCAACTAGTAAATACACTAAGTTTTGTCATCCTGGCATGTGTGTAAAGTGTTAAACCATTTGTGTTACAACTAACCCCGCGTTAGGTTGTGCCCCGCGCTCCCCTACTGCCTAAATTCCTCCACAGTACAAAGGGCTTAAGTAAACAGGGCAAACCAAGGAGCTGACGTATCAACAAGGTAACAGGTGAATCAATGAAACACACAGGAAAACTATAGGTCAAAGGAAAACAGTAACTGAACACAATGAAAATGAAGATAAAATAACGCCTATATATACATTTTAAATTCAGAACTACTGATCATAAAACATCACCTTAATCATCTGATCTGCTGTGTTTCCTCTTGCTCCGAGCAACACCATGGCCAGAGCCGAGGAGATGCTGACCGGAGAGTAGAACACATTTCCTGATGCGTTTCCTCCGCTGATCTTCTTGAACAGGTTGAGGGAGAACTTTGTGTTTGCTGCAGACAGCGGCTCCATTTTCACAAGCTGAACAAGAAATAGCAGTTTGAATAACAGCAGAAGGTCTTCTTCATCACGATGCACAATAAATGTTATCACTGTGGGTATTAAATTGCATACATAAAAAAGTACCTCTAAAAGCCTTACCTAGTAGTCGGCAGAAATGATGAAGTTTCCCAGCGTGTCTGAGGTGAATGAATCTCTGGTTATGAGTGTCGTTCTAATAAATGCTGCCTCGCCCTAAAACACCCATGCTTTAAGCCAATCAGAAAATTAGCTTGTAACATACCCTGTAATTATCAAACTGATTTTTATCCACCTGGAACAGCATCAGATTACATGATTCATTCTGCATTTGTTTATCTTAAGTAAAAAAAAAAAAAATCTAAATTAAAAAAGCTGTGTAACTGAAGAAAGTAACCTGAACTCAAGAAAGATAAATGATAATTCTATTAAACATAATGTGTTTACAACCCAGTAATGGAATAACCGATGACAGTTCGAAGTAGGTGTCACTGTGAGACTTTTACAAAACAATAAAAACATAATGAAAATGAAGATCCTCACCACACACACCCAAAGTACAAATGCTTGTCTAAACAACGTTTGTTGCAATTATCAGCACTTAGTGCTTGTGATCTGTAGTTTTTACTGAGGTGTTTGTGTCATTTGGTTGCGTAAAAAACAAGGTCATGTGTTTGTGTATTATGAAATGCCCTTTCATACGTGATATTATCACATAATATAAATATAACCCAACAATTATGTATAAGAAATACAGTATGATGTTTTTTGTTTGTAATTCCACACTAAAATGTTTAACAGTGCACATCTATCTATCTATCTATCTATCTATCTATCTATCTATCTATCTATCTATCTATCTATCTATCTATCTATCTATCTATCTATCTATCTATCTATCTATCTATCTATCTATCTATCTATCTATCTATCTATCTATCTATCTATCTATCATTCTGTCCATCCATCCATCCATCATCTATCCATTCATTTATCTATCTATCTATCATCTGCTTGTCTATCTATCTATCATTCTATCATTCTGTCCATCCATCCATCCATCCATCATCTATCCATTCATTTATCTATCTATCATTCTATCTTTTGTTCTATCTATCTATCATTCTATCTTTTGTTCTATCTATCTATCATTCTATCTTTTGTTTTATCTATCTATCTATCTATCTATCTATCTATCTATCTATCTATCTATCTATCTATCTATCTATCTATCTATCTATCTATCTATCTATCTATCTATCTATCTATCTATCTATCTATCTATCTATCTATCTATCTATCTATCTATCTATCTATCTATAAGCAGAAATGATTCCAGCGTTTCTGAGGTGAATTAATCGACAGTTATGGATGTCATTGTAATAAATGCTGCCTCACCCTAAACTGCCCAGGCTTTAAGCCAATCAGCAAATCAGCTTGTAACAAACCCTGTAATTATTAAACTGATGTTGATCCTCCCGGAATAGCAACAAAGTGCACACTTCAATAACTGTGTGTAGCAATTAACATAAACTCAAGAATGATAAATGATAATTGTATTAATCATAATGTGTGTACAACCCAATAATGGAGACAGTTGGAAATATGTGTCACTGTGAGACAAAAATAATATCAATAATATCAATCTGTATAATAATATCAATTGTGTTGCGGGGTGACAGCTATGACATCACAACTAGTGCGGCCAGGAAGTCTAGAGAATATGTCATCTACTTCTTCGTCTCAAGGGACCATGCAGTCAGCCCAGAGGCATGGCAATGAGACGCAGCGTCTTAAACCCCTTCTCAGGGAATCAAGGTTACATTCATAATCCGTGATGGGTCTTTCGAATGGGAACTCGCACTGTGTCCTGAGACGCTTGGGGAACGAATACCTATGCTGCCAGGGGGATGCATTTCCAAAAATGGCTGTGACAAAGAACAAGAAAAAACACTTGTTTGACACTATTCCTTTTGGCCAGACTAAAAGCCTCAAGGAGAAAGTACCTTCACAGTTCCAGAATGGAAAGACTTGACCCAGAGCTGGAGGAAACTACAACCTTATTCATTAAGGCAGATTCTTTTAATGGAGTATGGCCCAGGCCTGTCACTTTCAAGGGGGACCTCATGTCAACCCCCAAGAAAATTGCTCTATTTAGCTTTAGCCAACAACCTGCCTGTTCTTTCTAAAAGAGTCTCTATAATGTGCCTCCATTGGAGACCTCCAATGAGAGATTATTGAAAAATAGCAATCACTATCAAATATTGGATATTGCATCCCAGGGAGCAAGACTCAACACATCGACCCTTCAACAAGGGGAATGACATCGCTCATCCCGGGGCAGGATCCTCTGGGCCCTACACAACATAGTAGTTCTGTAAAAGCTGAACACTCTGATGGGAACCCTATGAGGGGAGTACCAGCTCTCAACTACAGTAGGTCTCATCGAGAGTCTCAAGAGAAACTTTCAACCTGATACTATCTTACTTGGCCATATTCTTAGGAGGCCTACTACGATTAAGCACCAAATGAGCACCAAAGTTCTCAAATGACCCTCCCAAATAAAGGGGAGTACTAAATAGGCTCAACCAAAAAGTATTTTTCAAAGAAGTGGAGTACTCTTGCAAAGACGTACCCTCTCAACCAAGGGGAGTACTAGCTGCACTCTTGGAAGAAATATAATGTAGGCTCCTACCGAGCCTTACCACATGATACCTATTTGCAGAGTTCTAGGGAGCCATTGCCACTAACACGTCAGTTCTTCACTAAGGGAACTAAGCCCCCTCAACCTGAAGCGCTTGCTGTTAAGGAGGCCCAGAGAGGGCCAACCACTCAAATAGTGCATCTAGACATCTAGAAAGAAGTCCATGATGCAGACTGCCCATAACAAGCTAACAGATTGTCACCTATCTATCTAGCCCCAAGGAGCAATGCACTCAGCATAACGATCCTTCAAGCAAGGGAGTACTTAAGTATTGCATCTAGAGCTGCCTGAATATCGAGATTGTCTTAGGCATGTGCTCACTGGTTATTTTAGCTTGAAGCTCTAGGGAGCAAGACCTTCTACATAAAGACCTTCTTAACCGAGTCCAGTCCAGCTCAACCTGAGCATGCCATGTGTTTAAGGATGTCTGCAGCACAGAACTCAAAGGTAGCAGATCCCTCTCTGAAAAATAACCTAACCCAGGGGAGTACCACCATGCTTGAAACTACGTGCAAGACAATGCTCAAGTGTGGAGGTCTACATTTGCTTCGTACAACATATATGGAGCTTGAGGGGGCGGAGGCCAACTATCTCCTTATCTTTTTCACAATTCTGAATGAGAAGGGGCTTGGCAATGCTCTACCTCATAGAGAATATCTAGAGAAGACTAAGAAATGTCAACAACACTGATACATCCTATAAACATCAACGAATCTACAGGGAACTGAGAAAAATGTACTTTCATTAATTGGGAGGAGACCTACAAAGCTCATACCTGTTATTGAGACCTACAAAGCTTATACCAGAGAGAAGCATTCGAGCAACAGGAAAGGCAACGACTGTGTGAGTACTGTATCATTGTTCTCCTTGTTTTTGTAACTCAGCTGTTATTTAGTACGTTTGTCTGCATAGTGTAGTGTGTTGTGTTGTGAAGTAGCGTTTGTTCACGGTTTGACCACGTGGCCTCGCGCGAGTTAACAGTATCGACGAGGCGTGGCCTAAGCCAGCGTTGTATATAAGCATTGCATTGTTTACATGTAGTTAGAGAGAAGCATTCGAGCAACAGGAAAGGCAATGACTGTGTGAGTACTGTATCATTGTTTTCCTTGTTTTTGTAACTCAGCTGTTATTTAGTACGTTTGTCTGCATAGTGTATTGTGTTGTGTTGTGAAGTAGCGTTTGTTCACGGTTTGACCACGTGGCCTTGCGCGAGTTAACAGTATCGGCAGGCGTAGCCAGCTGAATTCAATAAGGAGTGTGTATAAATAGAGCGGGACTCCGCGGCAGCGGAAGCGGCAGCCCTCGTGTGAAGCCCTCATCGTGTGAAGACCGATGAGTGTTAAGACCAGCGACTCTACTCTGCGCGGCTCCACTCGAGCAAGGACACCGACAAGGCACTTAAGTATAGCTTTCTTTTACTTTAAACCTTTGGTATTTTGCGTGTTTTCGTTTGTTTATTCTTTAATCCCTATTCACTATGTGCCTTCAAATCTCCACTATTACCACTACCACCCGTAAACCACGTTCTGTGTATTCAAGATGCCGTAATCCTAATAATCTGCTTAGGGTACCGATTTCCTCTACCACATTACTGTCCATTCCAATTGGTCTCTGGAATTGCCAGTCTGCTGTAAACAAAGCAGACTTTATTTCAGCTATCTCCACTCATTCTAATCTCAGTCTCATGGCCCTAACTGAGACCTGGATCAAACCAGAAGACACGGCCACTCCTGCGGCCCTCTCAACTAATTTCTCCTTTTCGCACTCACCTCGTCCAATTGGGAGAGGTAGAGGTACTGGTTTGCTCATCACAAAGGATTGGAAATTTGAGCCCATACCATCTCTCTCTGGCAACAGCTCATTTGAATCACACTCAATCACTATCACTCACCCTGCTAAAATCCATGTTGTAGTTGTTTATCGCCCCCCAGGTCAACTGGGTAACTTCTTGGAGGAGTTGGATATGTTACTCTCCAACTTTCCTGAAGATGGCACTCCACTGGTGCTGCTCGGTGACTTCAACATCCACTTTGATAAACCCCAGGCTGCAGACTTCACCTCTATACTGACCTCCTTTAACCTTAAGCGAGTATCCACCAAGGCTACTCACAAATCAGGTAATCATTTGGATCTTATCTACACACGCTACTGCTCTACAGACAACAACACTTTAGTGACTCCATTGCACACCTCCGACCACTTCCTCGTCACTCTTAACCTCATACTCACTCCTGATACAACTCATTCTAATCCACAGATCACCTTTTGGCGTAATCTACGCTCTCTCTCTCCCTCTCGTCTATCCACTATGGTTTCATCCTCACTTCCTCCACCAGCTCAGTTCTCAGCTCTGGACACTAACAGTGCTACTGACACTCTTTGCTCCACTCTAACATCTTGTTTAGACAGCTTTTGCCCCCTTTCATCTAGACCAGCCGCACCACACCCTCTGCCCCTGGCTGTCTGATGTTCTCCGAACATCGCTCTGGGCTCAGGGTGGCAGAGAGAAAGTGGCGCAAATCTAAGAACTCTACTGATCTTACCTTGTATCAGTCTCTTCTTGTTTCCTTTTCTGCACATGTCTCCACTGCAAAAACTACATACTATCACAACAAAATCAACAACTGCTCTGACTCTCGTGCACTTTTCAGAACATTCTCCTCTCTTCTTTGCCCTCCTCCCCCTCCGTCATCAACTCTTACAGCTGACGACTTTGCATCTTTCTTCACAAACAAAACCTCCTCCATTAGCAGCCAATTCTACGCACCACAAACTGACATACACATCTCATCAACCGTCACACACACGCTACCCTCTTTCTCTCTGCTCTCTGAAGCAGAAGTCTCCAAACTCATCCTTTCCAAACACCCCACTACTTGTCCACTTGATCCTATCCCCACTCACCTGCTTCAGGCCATTACTTCATCAATTACTCCTGCACTCACCCACATCGTCAACACCTCTCTTCACACCGGGACTTTCCCCACAGCATTCAAGCAGGCTCGGGTAACCCCACTGCTTAAGAAACCCTCTCTGAACCCAGCACTTTTAGAAAACTACCGACCGGTATCCCTTCTGCTTTTTATTGCTAAGACACTTGAGAGAGTAGTGTTCAACCAACTCTCTATGTTTCTTGCACAGAACAACCTCCTGGACAACAACCAATCTGGATTCAAAAGCGGCCACTCAACTGAGACTGCCCTTCTCTCGGTTACTGAAGCACTGAGACAGGCAAAAGCGGCTTCCAAATCGTCAGTACTGTCTGCTGCTTTTGACACAGTTAACCACCAAATCCTCCTGTCAACACTCTTGAAGATGGGGATCTCAGGAACTGCTCTCCAGTGGTTCAAGTCTTACCTCTCAGGTAGGTCCTTCAGGGTGTCATGGAGAGGTGAAGTGTCTAAGTCACATCATATAGCTACTGGAGTTCCTCAGGGCTCTGTGCTTGGACCACTTCTCTTCTCCATCTACATGTCATCTCTAGGATCTGTCATCCAGAAACATGGCTTTTCCTATCACTGCTATGCTGATTAAACTCAACTATACTTCTCATTTCAACCAGATGATCCCACAGTTCGGGTTCGGATCGCTGCCTGCCTGACAGACATTTCTGCCTGGATGAAGGAACAACACCTTCAACTCAATCTGGCAAAGACAGAACTGCTTGTGGTCTCAGCCAACCCAGCACTTCAACATACTCTCTCCATTCAGCTCGGTTCATCAACCATAACTCCGTCCGGGACTGCCAGGAACCTTGGAGTTGTGATTGATGATCAGCTAAAATTCACTGACCACATTACTGCAACAATCCGGTCCTGCAGATTTGCGCTATACAACATTAGGAAGATTTGTCACGGGAATAAAGGCAGAGGATTCAAGAGCAAGTGAGTAATGTCTTTATTGATAATAGGAGAGTAGTGCGATAGTCAGAGTTCGATGACGGAACGTCGATGTCGACACTGGCAGGGCAGGGACCCAATGGACAACCCAGATCTCTGGTCCGTGCAACCGTGAGTGAAGACCGCTGGTGAAGTGACGAAATCCCGTGTGTGTGTGAAGAACCTCCAGGTGAGGAGTAGACAAGATCCACAGCAGAAACCGATAGGGTCAGAACCTGTCCTGGAACAGTCACATAAACTGAGCAGAGCGATCCTCCGGGAATAAGTAGAGCGATCCTCCGGGAGACAACAGAGAGAAGTCCGTACTAGGGAACACCACGATCCTGCAGGAGAAGGAGAGAATGCCTACACACACACAACACCGGGAAACAAAGCAACGATCTGACAAACACCAGACGCTAGACACTGGGTATAAGTAGACCCAGGAAACAAGTGGCAGCTGGTGCTGTAATCAGCAGAGTGATAATCAGCTGCCACCACCACACACACCAACACTCACATACCACATGACACAGTGCAGGCGAGCAGGTGAATTCATGAACCGTGACAGTACCCCACCCCCTAAGAGCGCCTCCTGGCGCTCCCAGGAGGACCTACCTGTCGATTGAAATCATCGATAAGAGAGTGATCCAGAATGTCCCTAGCAGGAACCCAACTTCTCTCCTCCGGACCGTAACCTTCCCAGTCCACCAAGTACTGAAATCCGCGTCCCCTCCGTCGAGTCCAGGATACGATTGACCGAATAAGTTGGTTCCCCATCTACGAGTCGCGGCGGTGGAGGACCCGGGACCGGCGGATTAATAGGTGAATGAAACACGGGCTTTAATTTGGAAACATGGAATACGGAATGGATCCTCCTGTACACTGGAGGAAGTTTGAGGCGGACTGCCACCGGATTAATGATCTTGGTGACAGTAAACGGGCCAATAAATTTGGGAGCTAACTTATTGCTAACGGCGGATCGGAATATTCCTGGTAGAAAGCCACACCTTTTGACCAAAGACGTAAGCGGGAGGCTTCGACCGGTGGCGATCGGCCTTAGCCTTGTGCGCGCTCCCACCTGGAGCAGAGTCTTGCGGGCTCTGGTCCATGTGCGGCGACACCTCTGGACGAAGGCGTGAGCAGAGGGGACCGCGACTTCGAATTCCAGACTGGGAAAAATTGGTGGCTGGGACCCTATACTACCTTCAAATGAAGTGAGGCCCGTGGATGACACTGGTAACGAATTGTGTGGGTACTCCACCATAGAGAGTTGTTGGCTCCAAGAGGAATGATTCTTGGCAACCATACATCGTAACACTCTCTCAAGATCCTGATTGGCTCGCTCCGTCTGCCCATTGCTCTGGGGATGGAAACCCGAAGACAGACTAACCGTCGCCCCCAGTAATCTACAAAACTCACGCCAGAATTTGGACACAAATTGGGGCCCCCTGTCAGAGACCACATCTACCGGGAGGCCATGTAAGCGAAAGACATGGTCTATGACAGCCACCGCTGTCTCCTTGGCAGAAGGTAATTTGGCCAAGGAATGAAATGAGTTGCCTTCGAGAACCGGTCCACGGACGGTTAAAACCACCGTCTTACCCTGGGAGGGTAGGAGGGCGGTAACAAAATCTAGCGCTATGTGGGACCAGGGTCTCGAAGGAACAGGCAGCGGTTGGAGTAACCCATCTGGAGGCGATTCAAGTCTTACCCGTGGCACAGACTGAACAAGCCAGAACAAAATCTCGGATGTCACGAGCCATCGTTGGCCACCAGAATCGTTGCTTGACCAAAAACTAGTACGATTAGCTCCTGGATGGCATGCTACGTTAGAACAATGACCCCAACGGATGACGTCTGATCGTAGCCCTTCTGGCACAAATAAACGACTCGGTGGCCCACCGGGCGGAGGCGTTACCTTCTAAGGCCGTCTGGACCTTCGACTCGATCTCCCATGTGAGTGTGGAAACAATGATGCTTTCGGCAAAATACACTCGAGTAGTAGGCGGGCGTTCGGAACGGTCAAAAACACGACAACGTCGGGTTTGATGTTCTTAGAACCCGGCCGGTAAGAAAGCGAAAAATCAAAGCGACCAAAAAATAGGGCCCACCGAGCCTGCCTAGAGTTAAGCCTTTTAGCAGTTCTGATATATTCCAAATTCTTGTGATCGGTCCAGACTATGAAAGGCACCCCTGACCCTTCTAACCAGTGATGCCATTCCTCCAACGCAAACTTTACTGCCAACAACACTCTGTTACCAATGTCATAATTGCGTTCGGCCGGCGATAAACGATGAGAAAGCGCGCATGGATGCATCTTGTCGTCCGAGGAAGAACGCTGGGATAGAACCGCTCCTATCCCCACCTCTGGCGTCGACCTCTACCACGAACTGACGTGATGGATCAGGGGTAATCAGGATGGGAGCCGAAACGAAGCGGCTCTTCAGGTTGGAAAATGCCGCCTCGGCAGCATTAGACCACCTGAACGTAGTCTTGGGAGAGGTCAAGGCAGTCAGAGGCGCGGCTAGTTGGCTGAAATTGCGAATAAACGCCGGTAGAAGTTGGCGAACCCCAGAAACCGCTGTAGGGCCTTACGGGAATCTGGGCTTGGCCACTCTACCACAGCCTTAACCTTCTCGGATCCATGCGTATTCCTCGGACGAGATGATGTAACCTAGGAAAGGAACAGACTGTGCATGAAAATCGCATTTCTCCGCCTTGACAAAAAGCCCATTCACTAGCAACCTCTGGAGCACTTGTCTAACGTGCTGAACGTGTTCCTGGAGAGACGACGAAAATATCAGTATGTCATCCAGGTAGACATAAATGAACTGATCTACCATGTCTCTCAGCACGTCATTGACGAGTGCTTGGAAAACAGCAGGAGTTGGACAGCCCGAAGGCATGACCAAGTACTCAAAATGGCCCCTAGAGGTGTTGAACGTTGCTTTCCATTCATCCCCCTCTCTTATGCGAACCAAATGATATGCATTACGTAAATCCAATTTCGTGAAAAATGATGCTCCCTGTAACCTCTCGAAGGCTGAAGACATTAACGGTAAAGGATAGGTATTCTTTACCGTAATGTTGTTCAACCCTCATTAATCAATACAAGGTCGCAGAGAACCATCCTTCTTACCAACGAAAAAGAATCCCGGCCCCGCTGGAGAAGAAGATTGGCGAATGATCCCGGCTGCTAGTGAATCAGAAATGTATTTCTCCATGGCCTCCCTCTCTGGAACCGAGAGAGAGTATAACTTGCCCTTAGGCGGAGACATACCTGGCAGTAACTCTATAGCACAGTCGTAGGGACGGTGCGGAGGTAGAGAAGCAGCTCGGGACTTACTGAACACTTCCTTCAAGTCAAGGTACTCAGCGGGCACGTTAGACAAGTTCACCGGCTCCTCCTGTAAAACAACACTAGAAACAGACGGACAGGCAGAGACAAGACAAGAGGCATAACACTCCTTACTCCAGGCCAGGATCGCGCTCCGACCCCACTCCACCTGTGGACAATGCTTCACCAGCCAGGGGTGACCCAACACCACCGGAACCTGAGGAGAGTCCATGACAAACAGTGATATCATCTCGGAGTGGTTACCGGAAATGGTGAGGCGTACCGGCTCCGTGCGGTGGGTGATGCGAGGTAAGTCTTGACCGTTGAGTGCATTGACAGAGATCTGGCTGGTGAGTGACGTGAGTGGTATCCCCAGCTGGTGAGCGAGCTCAGAGTCAATGAAATTTCCCTCGGCCCCGGAGTCCAACAGTGCTTGACAGTGGTGCGATTGGGTTGTCCACTGGAGTATCACCGGAAGGAGAGTAGATGTGGAGGACTTCTTCATGGAGATCCCGCCCGATAGTAGCCTCCTACTTACTACCGGGTGTAATATACGTCCTTGTAAGTAAGGAGGAAGAAGGCAGGGTCGGCGTGTTTGGAACTCGTGGCTTTATTTGATCACTCTTTTAACACAACATAAACGTGCGCTCACCGCGCTACTATAACTCAGTCTCAGATAACTTGTACACCACAATCTTGTCACTCTCTTGTTCCAGTCCGCCACGAGTTCCCAGTGCATCTCTCTCTTCCCCGTGCCTGTTCTCTGCTGGCTTAAATGCCGTCTCTCCACGCCAATCACTGCAATCAGACACAGGTGTTCATCGTTATGCACTTGACCTACTTACTCACCGGCACCCTCCTGGCTCCCTCTCTCCGTGCAGACCTCGCTAAACCACGCCCCCTCTGCCACATACCCCCACCGCCCGACTCAGGCCGGGGAGCCATCCGGCCTGCAGCCCCCATTCCTGGAGAGGAAGTCAGCTACAACCATCTGCGCCCCCGGCCTGTGGACCACCTTGAACTTAAAGGGCTGTAAAGCTAGATACCAAGCGGGTGATCCGCGTTGGTATCCTTCATCATGATGGAGCCACTGCAGGGGTGCGTGGTCCGAACAGAGGGTGAACTCCCTTCCCAGGAGATAATATCTGAGGGTGAGGACGGCCCATCTGATGGCCAGACACTCCTTTTCGATGGTGCTGTACTTAGTCTCTCTCTTAGAGAGCTTACGACTAACGTACAGCACCGGCCGCTCCTCACCCCCCACCTCCTGGGCCAGGACTGCGCCCAGCCCCCTGTCCGACGCGTCAGTCTGTAACAAAAATGGGAGAGAAAAATCAGGAGAGTGTAACAACGGTCCACCACATAAAGCAGCCTTCACCTGGGTAAAAGCCCGCTGGCACGCTCAAATCCACTGGACGGCATCTGGGGCTTCCTTTTTAGTGAGGTCAGTCAGCGGGCTAGTGAGGTCCGAATATTTAGGTACAAACCTTCTATAATATCCCGCTAGCCCCAGGAACTGCCTCACCTCCTTTTTGGTCTTGGGTCTTGGACAGGTTGCAACGGCTGCCGTCTTGCTAATTTGGGGGCACCTGTCCATGGCCCAAGTGGAAACCCAGATACCTCACTTCCACTCGCCCAACTGCACACTTTTTCGGGTTGGCCGTCAGCCCTGCCCCTCTCAGCGCCCCTAACACAGCTCGCAAATGCTGCATATGCCGCTGCCAGTCATTACTATAGATGACAATGTCATCCAAGTAAGCCGCGGCATATGCAGCATGCGGTCTCAGGATCCGATCCATGAGACGCTGAAAGGTGGCTGGTGCCCCGAACAACCCGAAAGGAAGCGTAACAAATTGGTGTAATCCAAACGGCGTTGTGGCGTTTTCCTTGGATAATGGCGTCAGAGGGATCTGCCAATACCCTTTAGTTAAATCCAATGTCGAATAAAAACGAGCCGTACCTAGTCGATCAAGCAGCTCGTCAACTCGAGGCATTGGATATGCGTCAAATTTTGACACAGCATTCACCTTGCGGTAGTCCACGCAAAAAAACCGGATTGAGCCGTCCGTTTAGGAACTAAAACTATCGGGCTCGCCCAATCGCTGTGGGACTCTTCTATTACGCCCATGTCCAGCATCGCCTCTAATTCTCCCTGAACTATTTTCTTTTTATGCTCAGGTAAGCGATACGGCTGCGCACCACCACCCGGCTCTGTCTCGATATGGTGATGAATGAGGTTTGTTCGACCGGGCAGGGGCGAGAACACGCAAATTCTGCTTGCAACTGGGCTACGTCAGTGAGCTGCGAGGGCGAGAGGTGATCTCCCCCTGGGGCCAGAGCGAGGGATTGCGTTTTGGTATTCACCTCTGGCCCAAGATCTTCCTCTCCGCTCACCACCGTCGCCAACATCACTGACTCCGCCTCCCTCCATTTTTTCAGGAGATTCAGGTGGTAAATTTGAAGTGCCCCGTTCCTGTCCGTTCTAACCACTTCATAATCGAGATCTCCCACTCGTCGTGTGACCTCAAATGGCCCTTGCCACTTGGCGAGTAATTTGGAGCTAGGCGTGGGCAATGTAATACAAGTACTTTTTCTCCCGGTGAAAATTGTCGCATTCTAGTTCCCCTGTCATACAACCGGCACTGTCTGTCCTGGGCCTGTAGCAGATTCTCCCTCGAGAGCCGCCCCAAAGTGTGGAGTTTTGCTCTCAGGTCCAACACATACTGAATTTCGTTTTTACTCTCGGAGGGTCCTTCCTCCCAAGCCTCTCGCATGACGTCAAGCACCCCCCGTGGTTGACGCCCATACAGAAGCTCGAAGGGGGAAAACCCCGTGGAGGCTTGCGGGACCTCCCGCACAGCGAATAACAGGGGTTCTAGCCATCTGTCCCAATTTTTGGCGTCATCCTGAACGAACTTACGAATCATTGTCTTTAAAGTGCGATTAAATCGTTCCACCAAGCCGTCCGTTTGTGGGTGATAGACGCTGGTGCGAATCGATTTAATGCCCAACAATTCATATAGCTCGCGTAACGTACGTGACATAAACGCCGTGCCCTGATCAGTGAGAATCTCTTTCGGGATTCCCACTCGGGAGATGAGACTAAACAGTGCATCCGCCACACTCTTTGCTGAAATGGTGCGGAGTGCTACTGCCTCGGGATATCGGGTTGCATAATCCACCAGGACTAATGCAAATCGATGTCCTCGTGCCGATCGTTCTAATGGCCCGATGAGGTCCATACCAATTCTCTCGAAGGGGACCTGCATGAGAGGAAGAGGGCGCAAAGGCGCTTTTGGGGCGGCCGGTGGGTTTACCAGCTGACATTCACGACATGCGGCACACCACCTGCGCACATTCTCGTGAATGCCCGGCCAGAAGAATCGGGTCATTAAACGATTTAGTGTGGTCGTCATCCCCAAATGCCCAGCCATTGGATTACAATGAGCCGCCTGGAAAAGCATTTCCCGGCGGCTTTTGGGTACTAACAACTGAGTTGTATCCTGTTTTGTCTGAGCGTCTTGGGTCACTCGATACAACTTATCTTTTAAGATCGCAAAATACGGATAGGTGCGCGGCCGTGCAGGGTGGACAGGCTGACCGTCGATGGATTGGACCTGATCAAATGCGTTTTTCAGCGATTCATCCTGGGATTGCTCCAGGGGAAAATCATCACGCTCTGTAAGGTTTAGCCTTTCCACAGCGTTCCTTTCCCCTGCCGCCACTCCCAGAGGTCCCGGCTCAGCCTCCCCCACCTGCACCACCGCGCCCCCTCCGTGCTCTCGGTTCTCCCAAGACCCATCCGCACATAACATTCCCAATAATAACCTAAACCCCGGCCAATTTGTCCCTAAAATAAGCGGATGGCGGAGGTGCGGACTTACCGCCACCTCCACTGTATGCTTTTGGCCCCGAAACTGAATAGTGACTGGCATTAGTGGATATTTCAACACCTCCCCGTGCACACACCGCACCGTAACCATGCGGCCACTATCCAATGCCCCCGGTTGCATCAAGCTTTGGTGAATGGAGGTCTGGTTACAACCGGAATCCACCAAAGCTTGATACGTACCCCCCTCAATACTCACAGGTATTTGGTACAACCCAGCCTGATCGAGGGCAGCCTGCGGGACGTCCGGGACCCGGACCAGTGTCCCAACCTCCATCACTGGACACCTATCAATGAAGTGGCCGGGTCCCCGCAACGCCAACAGGCCGGCGGACCTTCCCGCTGCTCGATGGGCAGGAAGCGGGTCAAGGGATTGGCGTGGAGAGAGGGAAGGAACAGGGTTAAAGCCGGGTCCCGGCTGGGTCAGCCCGTCTCCTGGGCGGAGCCGTGCACGGGTCTGCGGCCTCCCTTATCCCCCCGGACCTCCATCGGGGTGGGCCTCCCGGTGGCAGGTTACGGCGAGTCCGCGGCATCGGGACCGGTCTAGGAGAGAGAGAGAGAGAGAGAGGAGAAGGAGGAGAGAGACTGATGGAAGGTTTCCGCCGACCCCAGGGCACGCCACCAGCTGATCCTCCGCCAGTTGGATGGCCAAGTCCAGCGACTCCGGACGGTGGCACTGGACCCACTGCGCTGTTTTCGTGGGCAGCCGAGCTATGAATTGTTCCAGCACCACCAGATCGATGATTTTGTCCGTGTCGCTTCCCTCAGCCATCAGCCATTTGCGGCATGCGTCCCGGAGCTGCTGGGCGAGTACAAAGGTCCGGCCGCTCTCCCCCAGTTCCAGCGACCGAAATCGCTGGCGATGTTGCTCCGGGGAGAGGCCGACCCTCTGGAGGATGGCTTTCTTTAAGTCCCTGTATACCAGGAGATTCGGGACCGGCAGTTGCTGGGCCGCTATCTGCGCCTCCCCCGTTAAGAGAGGGATTAGGCGCAGCGGCCAATGACCTTCGTCCCACCCACTGGCCTCCGCCGTCCTCTCAAACAGATCCAGGAACGCCTCTGGATCGTCCTGGGCGCCCATTTTGGTGAGAGGCAGCTGTGTGGGTGGGCCCGCGGATGTCCTTGGCTCGGCCCGAACCTCCCGGTCCATCCAGCTCCGGAACGCCTCGCGGTCCTCCTGCTGGGCTCGGACAAGGATCTGGAACCGCCGTTCCTGATCCTCTCTCATGTCCACGAGCGCCTGATGATGTTCCTGGTGGAGGCCCGCGAGTGATGCGATGACGTCCGCAAATGGCGATCCTGACGGGCTCTGCATCCTGGCGGCGGCACTCTTCTTCCTCCCGGGTTTCGGCTCCACTGTAATATACGTCCTTGTAAGTAAGGAGGAAGAAGGCAGGGTCGGCGTGTTTGGAACTCGTGGCTTTATTTGATCACTCTTTTAACACAACATAAACGTGCGCTCACCGCGCTACTATAACTCAGTCTCAGATAACTTGTACACCACAATCTTGTCACTCTCTTGTTCCAGTCCGCCACGAGTTCCCAGTGCATCTCTCTCTCCCCCGTGCCTGTTCTCTGCTGGCTTAAATGCCGTCTCTCCACGCCAATCACTGCAATCAGACACAGGTGTTCATCGTTATGCACTTGACCTACTTACTCACCGGCACCCTCCTGGCTCCCTCTCTCCGTGCAGACCTCGCTAAACCACGCCCCCTCTGCCACACCGGGCTTGGTCTTTTTACCGGGCAATCCTTGAGAAAGTGACTGTCGCCACCACAGTACAGACAAAGTCTCCTGGACCTCCGTCGTCCTCTCTCCTCCCGGGAGAGCCGGGCTCCACCCACCTGCATGGGTTCGTGATGGCACTCCGGGCTGACCGTGTTGCTGCCGATAGCCAGTGGATGTTCCTGCCGACTCGGAACCCTGGACTGAAGAACTCGTAGCTCCGCCCGATGAAGACGAGCATCCACTCGTAAGGCCAGGTCGATGAGTCCCTCCAGGGTCTTAGGCAGGTCCAGCGCGTAAATCTCCGCCTGGACCCGGTCAGCCAACCCATGCAGGAACATGTCCCACTGCGCCTCCTCGTTCCATCTGCATTCGGCAGCGAGTGTTCGAAACTCGATGGAGTAATCTGAGACGGACCTGCCCCCTTGGCGAAGATCCGCCAGCACGCGAGCGGCCTCCCGCCCGTCACCGCCGGTCGAACACTCGCATCTCTTCTTGAAGGGCTTGGAACGAGGAACAGCATGGTAAGTGGTTCTCCCACGCCGCCGTACCCCACTGAGCCGCCCGTCCAGTGAGCAGTGTCATCTGAGAGGCCACCTTAGGCGCCGGACTCAAATGTGATGGGCTGCAGCGAGAAGAACAGTGAACACTTCGTCAAAAATGATCTGCAAAAGTTAGGCTCACCAGAATAGGACTCTGGAGTGGGTAGTCGTGGTTCGCAGGGTCTCGCCCCGGATGATGGAGTGGATGGAACAGGCGGCGTGGGTGGCGCAGCGGGCACATGCGGATGTTGAAGCTGTTGGGTGAGCCCGGACACCTGCGCTACCAGTGCTTGAACCGCCCGACCAGTGGCGGTCATCTGCTCCTCCTGTTGGTCCATACGAGTGACACATCGTGACAAGAAGTCAGATAACCCTGCTGCACTCGCTGAATCCATTGTTGGTCAGATCGTTC
This sequence comes from Gobiocypris rarus, assembly GCA_023029165.1. NCBI lineage: Eukaryota > Metazoa > Chordata > Actinopteri > Cypriniformes > Gobionidae > Gobiocypris > Gobiocypris rarus. The sequence continues at coordinate 38,567,701 of CM040926.1, read as the reverse complement.
TGTCACGGGAATAAAGGCAGAGGATTCAAGAGCAAGTGAGTAATGTCTTTATTGATTATAGGAGAGTAGTGCGATAGTCAGAGTTCGATGACGGAACGTCGATGTCGACACTGGCAGCGCAGGGACCCAATGGACAACCCAGATCTCTGGTCCGTGCAACCGTGAGTGAAGACCGCTGGTGAAGTGACGAAATCCCGTGTGTGTGTGAAGAACCTCCAGGTGAGGAGTAGATGTTGCGGCAAAATAACGTTAACTCCGTTGCATTTCTGAATAAGAGACAAACCTTAGCCAATTGCGTCTTTATAAAGATTTAATTCTTGCAAGAATGAGTCCACAGTCAATACAACCAGATAATGCCTGCATCGGGTGTGAACTGACTAGAACAAAGAAAAGTCAGCTCTTATAACCCCAATGTTTAAGCAACCCCCCCCAGTATTTTTCCACAGAGTAATGAGCAGAGACACAATATGTAAATGGTCCCTTCCCTTGGAGCTAATATAATTTAAATGATCCGACACCCTTTGTCGGGAAAGCTCCCACTTTTGATGTCCCACCGTTACCCCCTTGGGCTTCAGCAGCAGCTGTGTCTGAACAGCTGAAAAAGGTGTTTCACAAACAGACATTGACTTCTGAATGAACTCAAACATAAATCTTCTTCTATGATTAAATTTTTCCTCCACAATTCCCCTTTTATCATTCTTTGATAATTCACAAGAAAAATTTTAAATGTATATATGAATGTTGTTCTTCTCAAGTCGCACAGTCCAAACATCGAAAAGGGCACCACGGCTTTGCTTTGCTGCAATCGCACAGCTGTACGCCCAGAAAGAGTTATGAAGATTAGTCTTTTCTGCTCTTGTTAATGAAAGGACGCCACCTCTCTGTAGATTGTGCAACTCTGATTCTGTGGGCTTGCAACAGGTTCTAAACTTGTTGTCTCAGCTCCACGTTGTGCCAGTGTCTCTGCTCCTGAGATGATAGCGGCAAATGATGTTTGTGTGACCTCCGTCCGCACAGACGTGTGCCTCCAGCTCCTCTCGGCTCCTTCTCCCGATCACTGGTGGGATCTTTCTAAGCTACCTTGATGGCGGTTTTGTCATCAGAAGCACCTTTTCACTCTCCATCTGTTCCTTCTGTAGTCCCGTATCACGACATCAAACATCTGGTCTGATGTTATGTAAAGGAGTCCCTTAACCTGCACACAGATCTTAGACACAGAGAGAACATTTCTTTTGCAATAATTCACAAATTATATCGATGTAAGCTATTGTTTACCCCTTCTATTAAACAGTCTCGAACAGACTCGGATTTGCTCTAGGCCTTTCCTTCTACAAAATTTTTCATAAAAATACTGTACCCCAGACAGTTTTCATCAGTTTAGACAGTTTTCATCAGTTTTCATTTAACTAATTCCCCTTTGGCTGCCTGATCATAAATGCAGCCATCTAAACATAATGGTCAAAGAATGTTTGGGGTAAACAAGGCTTGCCATCACCACACCATTTTGAAAAGTGCAGCCACAGTTTCCACAGCTGTTTCTCCGCTGTTGTGGCGAAGGTCTCCGTTCTCTGTAAAGAAGTGAAAGCTTTTGTGGTTATTTCAAATATCAAAAGACATTATGGTTCCTTTGACTGCTTCTGCCTCTGCCTTCGCAATCTCATCTGCCTGTTTAAATAAAATCTTTGTTATTAATGTGCGCTGCATTCATAGATATCAACCTGGCCAGTCAAGAAAATTGTGTCTTGAGAAGCAGACACAGTTGAACCATTCAGAATTGGGCGCCCATCCGATATTACAATTTTCCTGTGTTTCCACAATGCCCCAAAATTATGCCCAACTCCGAACTCAAAACGCAAATCTGTTCAAAATGTTACACACTTTTACCTTTCATCAGCTTGCATATTTCAGTCAGGGCTACAAGCTCCAGTCTTAACCAGGCAATCTTTATCCTGATTCTTTCGTGTTTCAGTGAAAGTTAATATAAAATCTGTATTTCAAATCTGGAAGCCGGGCTAAATGAGTAAGCTCTGTTACTGCACTCCTGTCAATTTAGAGGTGTGTGATACCTTCAAAATCCAAACACACGACACCTTGTTGCTTTCAAGTGTTTAACGACACATCACACATCACTAGGTCAGACCCTCAGTCACTCCTCAGAGACCAAATACATGATTAGTGTAAAGGAAGAAAAAATCATTGATTCTCTTGATAATTCCAAATCATCACAGACCCCAATGTTGTCCAATTCAAATTAAACGACAAAAAAAATAAGTAAGATAGATAAAAATCCATCTAAGTGCTTTAAATCTCCATATAAACATCCTTCAGTTTGTGCTTTGGCCACAGTTCAGATGACTCCTCTGCCCGTGCAGGCCGTATGTTTGACATGCACTGATTCTCTTTTGTGCATCTGTCATGGTTGTCATTATCCTCTCTAACTCAACTTCATGTTTATATTCAGATCTAAATGCTCCCAGTTTCTCACTGAACATCATATTCTTGTCAAACTTCCTCCAGTCCGTTGTTTCAACACAATTCTTTTACAAACCACCCTGTTTTTGTTCAAAATTACTGTTTCCATCAACTGCAATTTCACTCATCATATCTAACCATTTATAACAGAAACCTAAATTTGTTAATGTTGAAAACTTTTCATCAAAACGACATGATTATCTATTCATTACATTCAATCAGCTCGTTCACTCATCTTTCTCTTGTGACATTATGTTTAATCGTATTCAATACCCAATTCTTTATCAAAATCTTTCCAATTAATTAGGATTTTAAAGTACATTTTCCTTTCAATGTCTTGAATCTTCTTTTCCTTCTTTCCCTACCTTCATGTTCCTCGTTCACTACATCCATAAACCTCCTCTTTGGTCTTCCTCTAAACCTCCTGTCTTTTCCTCAGTGTGACTGTCTCCAAACCGCACATCATCACTGTTCTCACTACTGTTCTGCACACCTTCCCTTTCATTCTTACTGTAACCCTCACACAACAGACCTGACACTTTTCTCCACCCATTCCAACCTGCCTGCACACACACACTTCTTCACCTCTCTAGACTTTCGTCCACCTGCTCTCACTACAGATCACAATGTTATCCTCAAACATCATAGTCCATGTAGATTCCTGTCTGACCTCCTCTGTCAGCCTGTCCATCACCACTGCGAACAAGAAGGGGCTCAGAGCCGATCCTTGATGCAGTCTCACCTTCACCGTGAAGTCCTCTGTCTCACCTACGGCACACCTTTCCACTGTCCACTGCTCTGCAGAAATCCAAAATATTACTGTCCTCCATCTCAATCCTAGTCACACAGAAAACCTCACAGCCTCTTGTTTTGTTTTGTTTTTTTCTCTTACATTAATTGTAGTTCTCTAGATAAATTAATGTCCTGCCTCCATTTAATGGAGGAAACACAAAAATAAAACTTTTCATTTTAAAGTTTATATTCCTTTGTTCGCCCTCTGGCCTTTCATAATTGTGACGGATTCTCTGGATAATTTAGATAATGACTTAAGCCAATTTGTCATTTTGTCTCTGTCCTCAAGTCTATAATTTTTACGCTTACTATTTTAACTAATCCAGAGAGTAATTCAAATCCTCATCATAAATGACAAAAGTAGTCATTATTATTACCAGTAACAGACCAAGCTGGATATCAATCCACTTAAAGCTCGTCCCATGTTCTGGATCATCTTTTATCAGAATCACTCAGAATAATACGCTTCTTTTAAAGTTTGTCGTTTGGCTTAACCCATAGTGATAAAACACTACGCTCAATCAGGGCATAAATATGAACTGCTCATTCTCAAAATTTGCTTCTACTTGGTTTCTTAATCATTTTCAAATCATGTCTGTTCACTATTAAGTTGTCTTTAGTCAGCTGGGTTGTTTTGGTTTTGGCCTCCACAAGCAGCCTCTCTCTCTCTCTCTCTCTCTCTGTCTGTCTCTCTTACACAGATCATCTTTTCAACAGCCTCTGAGACTTTACCTCAGAACAAACTATAATCTTTAGTTTAAATACCTTTGTTATCCAGACCTTCTCTTTTGAACTTCAAAAGCTGTCCTCATCTTAAAGCCATCACCATGTTTCCGAATGATCCTTTGCCATATCTAATGACCTGCAGGATTTAAGACTATGATAGAGACATATTAGTTCAATATCATACAGTTTTACTTATACCAATTAACAAATTTTGTTCTGTTCTCCATAAAATTTATGACAATTCACAGCATGGTCTCAGCTGGCTCTTGAATGCCCCTTACCATCATAACTTTCCCTCAGGGTCTTCCCTGGATAAGCGGTTCTTGGGTGAGCGGTATAGAGGAACATCTCTGGGTCGGACTGCTGTATATCTGTCTGGACTCTCGGCCCCTACAAAACACAACTCCTCCCTTTATGATGCTGCTGGCCTCACAGACATCTGCTCATCTCTCATACACACCTCACATAAAAACATGTAGTTCTTGGAGGTGCCCAAATGTCGATGAAACCCTGGCTTAGGTTGTCCTCCTGCTGGCCAAGAGAGGATCTTACCCGTCTTTGGAGAATCATCTCACGCACATTTGTCATCGCTTAAAAATTTTTTTTTTTTTTTTTTTTTTTTTTTTTGTGACCCTCAACAGGATGATGTTTTCTGGAGCTTTGCATAGAGTGCATTCAAGAGTCATCAGAGCCATCTGGTCTGCTTACTATAGGTAAAACATGGAGACAGGTTAATTATCACAATACAACTAAATCACTAAAATCCACCACTCAGTAAATTTAGCCAGAACAACTGTCCTTTCAGTTTAATGTTCTGCTACCTTTGTGTCTCGATCCATCGGTCCTGTACATGGTGAAGGCTTAGATCAGACACAACATTTTCAGTTCTATATTTTAAAAACATCTCGTTTTGTAAAAACATCTCATTTTGTTTAATCAAAATATCTATCATTGCCCTCCATGGCAATCCTTTAACTATTAGTCAAAATGTCCTTTTATCAAATCATTGTCTCTATGATTTTCAACTGATGCCCTGTGCTTAACCATAAGTATCTCATCACTTATGACACATGCTCAGATAACAGCTTTGTGCTGGGTTTGAATGAGAGAGAGAGAGACTCTGAGGCCTTCAGGGCTGGCACACTGCATCTTCATCTGCACTGCAACTTTTCACTCTTTACACAAGCTAGTGAGATCTGGCTAGAAATTAATATTGTTTTCAAATAAACTTCAGACATTTTCCTTTTAAACTCTATCCTTAGACTGAAATCACACTTTCAAATCACCCTCAGATTGAGTGTGTGTTACTCAAGCTGACAGCACCAGAAATGACGTGGTGGTGCCAGATTCAGATAAGCAAATCAGCATTTATTACAGCTCAGCACAAGCTTATCTTTTGAAACCAAAGCATCAACTTCTAGGGTTTCCAACATATTAACTTACCTAAAGTTATTTCAACAACCCAATATTCAGTCCAATAAGCATTATCAGAGTTTTGCAAAAGTGAGAAGAGCAAGAACATATTTATTATAACCCTATTGTTATTTCATTATTTTCTTAGACAGAGTTTAAATCTCATCTCTGTATTCATTTCTTTTTACTGGGTTTAGTGTGGTTGCCTCATTTGTCACACCTTCGACACCTTATGGTGAGTGGACACGGCCCCGCTGACCACAATTAAAACACTCTGTGTCATTCAGCAATTCATGGTATCTTTCATCTGCTTTTTCAAAACAAAAATCACATCAGATTCCCACAGTTACTGGGGTCTTTCCTTCAGGGTTTAATGTTATTCCACCCATTTTACAACCCATGATTATTCATTATTCATTATGCACTAACATCTAGAAATTTGAATTTCTCTTGTTCTCAATTAATTTGTAGCCAGTTAAATTGCCTTATAATTTTCTAAACATAATTAAAACATTGCTGCCCATTTTCTTAATAAGTTCTACTTATTTATTTAAATTGCTGGCTTCAGAGCAGAGCTGCTTACAGCTCTCTCGTCTCAAAACTTTATCCGGCCTGATCAAGTTACTGATCATGTCTCTCAAATTGTTAGCTCTAATTTTGTTACCACAAACTGTTATCCATAGCTTAATCAAAGTTAATACTCACCAGTGATCTTTAAACAGCTGTAGTTTCTGTGTGATCAGACAACATCTTCCTTTCCCTGTTATCTGCTTCTTATAACAATCTTCATTTGCATTTCTCATACACATCCCCACAAAAGCCCTTAGATTTGTATTTTCTCCTCAACAGATTCTTTCACCACTCTCATCCTGTTGACTCAAAGTTTCTTTTCTTTTGGAAATCATGATATTTAATTAATTTCTCTATATCCCCAATCATCTCTGGCCATATAATTTTTTCATTTGACAAAATACCGGTGTATCATATTCTGCTAGCTTCTTTGGGATTTTCCATAGTGGCAGTCTGTTTCTGTGGCTGTTCGCGTGCACGCTATTAATCTGTCGGACGTCTCCGTACAGATCTGAACCTTCACCCAGGACAGACGGGAAGGACGCTTACTCAAACGCCTTAAGGACCACTCAGCCCTTCTCACTCTCTGTAATTTTAGTTTCTCAACATAAACAAATCAAACCACAAGGACAACTCTGCCCTTTTCACTGCCAACGTGATTTTAGTTTCTCAACATAAACAAATCAAACCACGTTGCAATCGCCACAGAATCAGACCTCCCCTATGGTTTATCCTTAATTTCCCAAATCTTAATTTAACCAAATTCACATTAAAATTCCCAGAATTTTTTAAGTTTGTCTCTTACCAGAGTTGTCCCGTTGCCACCTCGGGTTCTTTTCTCTTATTCCAGTGGTCGGGCCCTCCAGAACCCCTAGAGCAGCCGGCCCTTCTCCCTTAATCAGACGAGGTAAGGCTGTGACTCTAAAGTCCAGGATGATCAGTCACCGTCGGCTCTCAGGGTTCCGGAAGGCACATCCAAGGAATCCAACTTCCTGACACCAAATTGTTGCGGCAAAATAACGTTAACTCCGTTGCATTTCTGAATAAGAGACAAACCTTAGCCAATTGCGTCTTTATAAAGATTTAATTCTTGCAAGAATGAGTCCACAGTCAATACAACCAGATAATGCCTGCATCGGGTGTGAACTGACTAGAACAAAGAAAAGTCAGCTCTTATAACCCCAATGTTTAAGCAACCCCCCCCAGTATTTTTCCACAGAGTAATGAGCAGAGACACAATATGTAAATGGTCCCTTCCCTTGGAGCTAATATAATTTAAATGATCCGACACCCTTTGTCGGGAAAGCTCCCACTTTTGATGTCCCACCGTTACCCCCTTGGGCTTCAGCAGCAGCTGTGTCTGAACAGCTGAAAAGGTGTTTCACAAACAGACATTGACTTCTGAATGAACTCAAACATAAATCTTCTTCTATGATTAAATTTTTCCTCCACATAGACAATATCCACAGCAGAAACCGATAGGGTCAGAACCTGTCCTGGAACAGTCACATAAACTGAGCAGAGCGATCCTCCGGGAATAAGTAGAGCGATCCTCCGGGAGACAACAGAGAGAAGTCCGTACTAGGGAACACCACGATCCTGCAGGAGAAGGAGAGAATGCCTACACACACACAACACCGGGAAACAAAGCAACGATCTGACAAACACCAGACGCTAGACACTGGGTATAAGTAGACCCAGGAAACAAGTGGCAGCTGGTGCTGTAATCAGCAGAGTGATAATCAGCTGCCACACCCACCACCACACACACCAACACTCACATACCACATGACACAGTGCAGGGCGAGCAGGTGAATTCATGAACCGTGACAAGATTAGACCCTTCCTATAAGAGCAGGCCACTCAACTCCTGGTCCAAGCTCTTGTACTCTCCAGACTGGACTACTGTAATTCTCTTCTAGTTAAACCCACTGTTCTCCACTGTTAAACCCTTGCAGCTGATTCAGAATGCAGCGGCGCGAGTGAGTGGTCTTCAACGAGCCGAAGAGAGCACACGTCACGCCTCTCTTCATCAGTCTTCACTGGCTGCCGATAGCCGCGCGAATCAAATTCAAGGCTCTGGTGCTCGCCTACAAAGCAACCGCAGGCTCTGCACCAGTATACCTAAACTCACTTGCTCAGACTTACACACCCTCCAGAAGCTTGCGTTCTGCAAGTGAATGACGCCTAGTGGTGCCATCTCAATGAGGCATGAAATCCCTCTCTAGGACCTTTTCTTGGACCGTTCCCACCTGGTGGAATGACCTGCCTGTCTCAGTTCGAGCAGCCGAGTCTGTAGCCATTTTCAAAAAACATCTCAAGACACTTCTTTTCCAGCAGCACTTGACCAATAAAATAGCACTTATCACTCTATTCGTTTCTGTTTGTTATTTAAAAAAAACAAACAAAAAAAAAACTGTCCTGTGTTTTGTGTTTCGTGAGACTTGTTACAGCGCTCGCATATTGTTGCCCTTGACTGGTGTTGGTTGCTTCTATTACTCTCATTTGTAAGTCGCTTTGGATAAAAGCGTCTGCTAAATGACTAAATGTAAATATAAATATGTAAATGTAACTACGGTACCACCAGATCTCTGGGCGGCCTGGAGGAGAACGCAGTCGGTCCCAGCGATCACAAACCCATGCAGGTAGGGAGAGCCCGGCTTTCCCGGGAGGAGAGAGAGAGGCGGAGGTCCCAGGGTCTTTGCCTGTACTGTGCTGGAAGCGGGCATTTTCTTCATTCATGCCCGGTAAAAGATCAAGCCCAGTAGTAAAGTTGAGGCTACTGTCGGGTGGGATCTCCGCCGAGAAGTCCTCACCATCCACTCTCCTTCCGGTAAGGCTGAGATGGAGCAACAACAGGACACACATAGACCAGGCACTTGTGGATTCCGGGGCCGGAATTTCATGGACACTCACCTGGCACACAAGTTACACCTACCGCTCTCATCATCTCTTCCTCACCAGATTTCGGTCAGTGCCCTTAACAGTCAAGCACTTCCCAACATCTCCCTCTCCACTGGCCCCATAACCCTCATCACCTCCGGAAACCATACCGAGACCATCTCCTTCCTCCTCATGGACTCACCTGTAGCACCTATTGTGTTGGGACACCCGTGGCTGGTCTGGGGCTCTAACTCCATTTCGTGTGGAGCGAGTCCTGTCACAGTTCCTGTCTTGTTTCTGCTTGTCCGTCTGTTTCTGTTTCTGTGTTTCAGGAGAAGGCAATGGATCTGTCAAACGTGCCCGCAGAGTATCTGGACCTGAAGAAAGTGTTCAGTAAGTCTCGGGCTGCTTCTCTTCCTCCGCATCGTCCCTATGACTGTGCTATAGAGCTAGTGACAGGTAAATGACTAGTGACTAGTAAATCTCCGCCTAAGGGCAAACTTTACTCTCTTTCTGTTCCCGAGAGGGAGGCCATGGAGAAATACATTTCTGATTCTTTAGCAGCTGGATTCATCCGACCTTCCTCTTCTCCAGCGGGGGCGGGGTTCTTTTTTGTTGGTAAGAAGGATGGTTCTCTGCGACCTTGCATTGATTACCGAGAGCTGAACAACATCACGGTAAAGAATATGTATCCTTTGCCATTGATGTCTTCAGCGTTTCGAGAAGTTGCAGGGAGCGTCCATCTTCACAAAATTGGACTTACGCAACACATATCAGTTGGCCGCATTAGGAAGGGGGATGAGTGGAAGACCGCTTTCAACACCCCAGGGGCACTTTGAATACTTGGTTATGCCCTTCGGCCTTTCCAACTCCCCAGCGGTCTTCCAGGCACTCGTCAATGACGTGTTGAGAGACATGATTGATCAGTTCAAATATGTTTACCTGGATGACATATTGATTTTTTCTTTGTCTCTCCAGGAACATGTTCAACACGTCAGACGAGTGCTTCAGAGGTTGCTACAGAATGGGCTTTTTGTCAAGGCGGAGAAATGCGATTTTGGGGGTGCGCATGGATCCTGACAAGGTTAGGGCTGTGATAGATTGGCCAAGTCCGGATTCCCGTAAGGCCCTATAGAGGTTTCTGGGATTAGCCAATTTCTATCGGCGTTTCATTCGCAATGTCAGCCAACTAGCTGCGCCTCTGACAGCCTTGACCTCCCCCAGAACGACGTTCAGGTGGTCTGATACAGCTGAGGCTGTATTTTCCAACCTTAAAAGTCGCTTTGTTTCGGCTCCCATCTTAGTTGCCCCTGATTCCACATGTCAGTTCGTGGTGGAGGTCGATGCATCAGAGGTGGGGGTAGGTGCAGTTCTCTCCCAGCGCACTTCCTCAGACGACAAGATGCATCCGTGCACGTTTTTCTCCCATCGTTTATGGGAACGTAACTATGACATTGGTAACAGAGAGTTGTTGGCCGTCAAGCTAGCATTGGAGGAGTGGCGTCATTGCTTAGAGGGGTCGGGGGTACCTTTTATCGTATGGACTGATCATAAGAACTTTGAATATATCAGATCTGCCAAAAGACTCAACTCCAGGCAGGCTCGTGGGCACTTTTTCTCGGACGTTTTGACTTTACTCTCTCGTACCACCCGGGTTCTAAGAACGTAAAGCCCGATTATTTATCTCGTATTTTTGAGCCATCCGAACGCCCGGTTACTCCCGAGTGTATTTTACCAGAGAAGGTAGTTATCTCCACACTCGTTTGGGAGGTCGAATCGAGGGTCAAGACGGGCTTGGAAGGGGTAACGCCTCCGCCCGGCTGCCTACCGAACCGTTTGTTCGTTCCGGAGGGGTTACGGTCCGACGTTATTCGATGGGGTCATTGTTCCAACGTGGCTTGTCATCCAGGTATAAGTCGCACCAAGCACTTAGTAAAGCAATGGTTTTGGTGGCCATTAATGGCTCGCGATATTCATGATTTTGTTTTGGCTTGCTCGGTTTGTGCTGTTGGGAAGACATCTAACCGACCTCCTGATGGGTTGCTCCAACCACTGTCGGTCCCTTCGAGACCCTGGTCCCACATTGCGCTAGATTTTGTCACCGCCCTTTCACCCTCTAAGGGGATGAAGGTCGTTTTGACCGTAGTAGACCGGTTCTCGAAGGCGCCACATTTCATTCCCTTGCCCAAATTACCTTCAGCCAAGGAGACAGCGGTTACTGTTATTGATCACGTCTTTCGGTTACATGGCCTCCCGATGGACTTGGTTTCTGACAGGGGCTCTCAGTTTGTTTCCAAATTCTGGAAGGAGTTTTGTAGTTTATTAGGAGCTACGGTCAGTCTGTCTTCGGGTTATCATCCCCAGAGCAATGGTCAGTCCGAGCGAGCCAACCAGGATTTAGAGAGAATGTTGCGATGTTTGGTTTCCAAGAACCCTTCTTCCTGGAGCCAACAACTTTCTATGGTTGAGTACGCCCATAACCACGGGTCTCTCTCCGTTTAAGTGTAGTTTAGGGTACCAACCACCTATTTTTCCGAGTCTGGAATCCGAATTCGCGGTCTCCTCCGCCCACGCCTTCGTCCAGAGGTGTCACCGCACTTGGACTAGAGCCCATGAGACTCTACTCCAGGTGGGGACGCGCACCAAGGCTAAAGCCGATCGCCACCGGTCTAAGCCACCCGTATATGTCGCTGGTCAAAAGGTGTGGCTTTCTACTAAGAACATTCCTCTCCGCTCCGTTTCTAATAAACTTGCTCCCAAATTCATTGGCCCGTTTACTATCACCAAGATCATTAGCCCAGTGACAGTCCGCCTTAACCTTCCTCCGGCGTACAGGAGAATTCATCCCGCCTTTCATGTTTCCAAAATCAAGCCCGTGTTTCATTCTCATCTTAATCCGCCGACCCAAGTTCCTCCCCCGCCGCGACTCGTAGATGGGGAACCTACTTATTCGGTACATCGTATTCTGGACTCGGATTCCAGTATTTGGTGGATTGGGAGGGTTACGGTGCAGAGGAGAGAAGTTTGGTGCCTGCTCGAGACATCCTGGATCACTCTCTTATTGATGATTACCATCCGCAGGTAGGGTTGTCTGGGAACGCCAGGAGGTGTTCCTAGGGGAGAGGGTACTGTCACGGTTGGTAGATCGGTTGTCTCATTCTAGTCTCATGTATGGTGTGTGTGTGTGTGTATGTCATGGTTAAGGGGGGGCATGGTCACTGATCATTCTGATCAGGGGCCAGCTGTGTATTATCATCTCCAGCCTACTTAATGCCCTCTCTCCTATTTCATGTTGTCAGATCGTTGTTTGAGTTTCCCGTCCTCGTGCCTGTCTGTCCTCCTCTTGTTTCCTCTGTACTGGTCCCTGGATGACTTCACTTCGGATCTCACCACGGACTCATCTTCACGTTCACTCAGCTACTCCGGATTTCCATCTCAGTCCCTGCGTCACGCTCTCCTGCCCGCTGTGTTCCTGGTCGTTTGCCATCTCGTCTGGGACTGTGTTTTGCAATGATCTATCTTTATCCCTGAGTATTTGGTCTAATAAAGACTTTTGAACTTGCATTTGCTTCCGTCCTGTTTATCATTACACTATGTAGGGTTGTGCCATATCCAACAATTTGTACACATCCCAGTATGATTTAATGCTAAACAGTTAAAGAATATTAACATAAGGAAAACATAAAGACTTAAAAGATTTTTTTAAACATATTTTTAAGAAAGAAAACTGTTTTCAGGATTGAGTTCAGAATTAAATTTGAGGATGATTCTCACAAACCTGTATTTTCTGCAAACTTTTTTTCAAGGTAAATTAAAAATACTTTTTCATTTTCATAATTCACAATGCATGTATACAGTGCAACAGCAAAAAATAAAAAATAAATGTTCCATTTGTTTAGAGTATTTGTACTTTTATACAGTATATATATATATATATATATATATATATATATATATATAAATAACTACAAGTCAAGTTGCAATACCAAACAGGACCACATGGAGATGCCAACAGAACACTTAACCAGCCCTAATCTTACAGAGACAGAACCATTCAGAAAGTTAAAGAATGTTGGTAATCAAACTTATCCATAGTAGGGAAAAAAGAATACTGTGGAAGTCGATGGCTACTGTCAACCGTCTGGTTACCAATATTCTTTAAAAAATCTTCTTTTGTGTTCAACAGAATAAAGAAATTCGTACAGGTTTGGAACAACATGAGGGTTAGTAAATGATGACAGAATATACATTTTTGGGTTTACTTTCGCTTTAAAAACATTACATCAATTTAAATAATAATACTTTTTTTCATCTTTGTTCCTGGCTTCCTTTGTAACAAATTATGGGCCCTATCATACACCCGGCACAATGCGACACCAGGCAAGACGCAAATGTTTCTCATATAAAAAGCCAAGAGTCAAACTGCCCAACTAAAGGTAACATTGATCACACTAATGGTGACCAAACATTTTTAATAAAACATCAACATCTAAACCTCTGTTAATTTTCAATAAGAGAGATATCCAACAGAAATAAAGTCAATCTGATTAGTTATAAGTGTGGCTGGTAATGCTGTTTGTAGAGTTGTTTCCTCCTCTGCTGAGATCTTGAGAGATTTAATGTCTTCTTTTATCTTCAGTTGATTTCATCTAAGTCTGTGGCTGGAGTCCGATTGAAAATTCTTGTTGTTTCCCTTTTCTTCAGCGATTCTGCTCATTATCGTCAGGTGTCACCACTAATGGTCAATCATTATTTAATTAATAATAATTATCTTACTTTAACACTGCTTTAGTGTTACTGTACAGCATGTCATATTGTAGAATCTGAAGAGTTGATGAATTCAGTGCAGCAGGAAGTAGGAGAACAGAAAACAGCAAAGGAACAGGAAGCCCTGGGCGACACTCTGCGCCCTGTTATGTGTGGAGCTCGAGGTGACAGTGTTATTACCGTTATACGTGGAGCTTGGGGTGACAGTGTTATTACCGTTATACGTGGAGCTTGGGGTGACAGTATTATTACCATTATACGTGGAGCTCGGGGTGACAGTGTTATTAACGTTATACGTGGAGCTCGGGGTGACAGTTTTATTAAAGTTATACGTGGAGCTCGTGGTGACAGTGTTATTAACGTTATACGTGGAGCTCGGGGTGACAGTGTTATTAACGTTATACGTGGAGCTCGGGGTGACACTGTTATTAACGTTATACGTGGAGCTCGGGGTGACAGTGTTATTACCGTTATACGTGGAGCTTGGGGTGACAGTGTTATTACCGTTATACGTGGAGCTTGGGGTGACAGTGTTATTACCGTTATACGTGGAGCTCGGGGTGACAGTGTTATTACCGTTATACGTGGAGCTCGGGGTGACAGTGTTATTACCGTTATACGTGGAGCTCGGGGTGACAGTGTTATTACCGTTATCGTGGAGCTTGGGGTGACAGTGTTATTACCGTTATCGTGGAGCTCGGGGTGACAGTGTTATTACCGTTATCGTGGAGCTCGGGGTGACAGTGTTATTACCGTTATACGTGGAGCTCGGGGTGACAGTGTTATTACCGTTATCGTGGAGCTCGGGGTGACAGTGTTATTACCGTTATACGTGGTGCTCGGGGTGACAGTGTTATTAACGTTATTCGTGGAGCTCGGGGTGACAGTGTTATTACCGTTATACGTGGAGCTCGGGGTGACAGTGTTATTACCGTTATACGTGGAGCTCGGGGTGACAGTGTTATTACCGTTATCGTGGAGCTCGGGGTGACAGTGTTATTACCGTTATACGTGGTGCTCGGGGTGACAGTGTTATTAACGTTATACGTGGAGCTCGGGGTGACAGTGTTATTAACGTTATACGTGGAGCTCGGGGTGACAGTGTTATTAACGTTATACGTGGAGCTTGGGGTGACAGTGTTATTAACGTTATATGTGGAGCTCGGGATGACACTGTTGGTACTGTTATACGTGGAGTTCTGGGTGAAATTCATGGTGGCAGCACCGTTACACAGGTTCTCTTCACAACATCTGACATTTCCAAGCAATGTTGTGGAATTACAAACAGATTTAGAGCCACATCCTTTTTGAATAAGTGAAGCGTTTCCGAAAGTCTCTGATGAAAAGAAGAAAAGAAAACAAAGGTTAGTCTAAGCTTTACTGGTCTTTTTCCTTCTTCCAATCTTCCTCCTTTTCCAGCTTCTCACCTGCTATGATGCAGTAGTCTTCACTCCCTGAACAGTTCAATATGTTTGTGCAGTTCTGCCAATTGCAAGAGAAACATGTCTTTCCATTGGGGACGGTGACATTAGAGGTATCTACAGAGAGAGAGAGAGAGAGAGAGGCAGGGGGTATACTTTAATAATATATTTTCTGTACAAAATACAAAATATATCTTTTGAAACGCCACTTGTTCAGCTGCCTGCTCCATCCAGTCAACACACAGGAAACATGCCACACTGCATTTTATTTCCTTAAGTGTTGAATTTGCTTAGGAAAGCACAATACCTGGAGCATCTTGGACGTTGCACTGGTCCGTGTTACAGCAGGAAGTAGTCATTTTTACAATGCCTAAGTTCACAGACCAACTTTGACAGTCAGCAGCACAATTTCTCAACTTCAACGTAGGAGTAATATCACCTAAAACATGAATGATACAGGAAAGACTGGTTCAACTGCACATTATTTTAATGGAAAATGTATTTATATATGAAGACGTTTTTCTTCAAAATAAGCATTTTTGTCAGGCTCCTATGTATTGGTTTCTATCAAAGTACCGGTACTTCTAAATAGGCTGAGGCTGGGATTTAGTGGGTTTGAAGTGAAAGTATATGTTATGAATGTATATGCGGAGAGCATTCACTCAGTATTGTTTTCTTATTTTTGACTGAAGTGGCTTTTAGAGGCTTTTGCACCTGAACTTCATATACACTGTAAATAAACATACACAAAAAAACCCACTGGTAAATCCACTGCATACAGCCATGGCAAAAAGTATTGGCAATGACATAAATGTTGTGTTTCGCAAAGTGCAGCGTCAGTATTTGTATATTATTTTTTTTTACATGTTTTTAATGGTATACTGGAAAACAGTGAGCATTTTATAAGTTTTAAAAGTGATTCAGTGCACATGTCTATAGAGCCGTTTCTCCCATCATATTACTAATACATTTACATTTTTGCATTATAAACATGAAGCAGTGTTTCAACAAACAGTTATTTAAGAGTTTTAAATGCATTGTGCTCAGAAATAAGTTTGAATTACTGTATTATTTAGACATATGAATGTCAACAATAGATGATTCTGAATATCACAAACCAAGCTACTGAAAAGTCACAACAAAATAAGAGCAAATAAATAAAATAGTAATACAATTCAGCAGCATAATTTATTAATTATTTTGTTTGCATGCTGTCTCAGCCAGTCTCAAAACATTTTCTGCTCGACTGGCACTTCCAACAACACCACTTTGTTTCTGCAACAACTTTCAGCATGTTTTCCGTATAACAGCGGCTGACATGTTTATGTTTTGTGTGGCGTGAGAAAGTGACAGGCTATACCACGCAAAATCCAATCTGAGCGGTCAGACTGAAACGGATTTCCAGAAATGCAATCTGAATAGGATTTCAAATCACATATCAATGTAGCTCAAAACTAATTTTATATGATTTTTGCCATTGACACTTGCTAAATTTAATCGGATTCCAATCGGATATGCACAAAGAAAATCAGATTTGGACTGAAAGTGTGATCAAGGCTTTTAACACTTTGTAGTGTAAGTGTTCATTTAAAATTGAGGATTTTGCTGTTTATGTCAGCGATACAGGCATTTAATGAGTCAAGAGGAAGACCAGAAATGGACCAAGCAGATAAAACAACGATTGCTGAGACCATGACAGTGGATAATTTGACCAAGGGGTAACAAATAAATATTGAAAAGAAGAGGTCCAAGCACAGAGCCTTGAGGGACACCATGAGAGAGAGAGAGAGAGAGAGAGAGAGAGAGAGAGAGAGAGAGAGAGAGAGAGAGAGAGAGAGAGAGAGAGAACAAGTGGAAGATTTAAATTGTCTATCAGTGAGATGCAAACCAAGAAAGAGCACTACATGTGATGTCCATATATGCAAGACAAGAGATAATTATGTGATGGGATACAGTATAAAAGCTATTCAATCAAGCATGATAAGAACAGTAAGAGACAGGAGAAGATATATGAAGTCAAAACTGATCAGGAGAGTTAATGTTGAGTTAAATTGTTGTTTTTGCTTGCGGGTGATATAGAGTAGATCCACTAGTGTTGGTATTTAAATGGTTTCTGTTGTCTGAATTCTGTGGGTTACCATTGTGTTAGGTTGAGGATGAGCCAAAAACTGCATCTTGCTTAATTTAAAGGCAGTAACTGTTGAAGCAGCGATAATCTCTTTGATAATTATGTTAACACTGTGCTGTTAATAGCTATGATGAAAAGCACAAGATTGCACATAAAGTATGTATTTTAATTATTATCAATGTCATTTTATATTTAAGACATATTCTTGTTTAGTGGACTCAAAGGAAATAAGTTCACAGTACTAACACCATATAAATATAGCATTTTTGCACTCTTTTACAGTTAAAAAAAATAATAAGTATTACAAATATATAAATATTGCATTTAATAATAATAGATGTGGTAAACTTTTAAACACAAATACTGCTATTAAAACAATCTGATATCAAGAGAATTTAAAAAGCAATAATCTATATAGAATATTCTGAGATTTTGCTAAATTTTGCCAGGAGTTACTGTGTTCAATTTCCAGAGTTTCAGCACCAGTAAGTAATACCAGCATCACCGTCAGTCAAATATAAAAATACATTTGAATCCATCATACTGGACTTACCATATTGGAACACTGCTGTAGAGCTCAAGCAATGAGTAGATCCACTGGAGCATGACTGTACCGTCTGATTTGCACAAAAACCGTTCTGACCCATGCACTCATAACAGCTGAGAGAGTGTCCTTTAGTAATAAAACAGAGAGACCGTGAGAGACATCAATGATCTGCATTATTAAAAAAAAACATTACAAACAGTCTTTCATTGTACCTGCAGTGAAAAGAATGAACAGAAGAAAAGCTGAGATTTGCAGATCCATCTTTGATCAGGAGGTGAATGACATAACCTGTCTGTTTCAGTTTCCATTTTATAGCTGATCATCAGAAGGGGAGGGTCTTCATGAGAAAGTTAGACAGTTCTTTAAACAGAAACATTAGCTTACATCATTTTCTTGCCAGTTAATGATAAAGGAGGTTGAATAAAAACACTGTTGAGTTGACTCCCTCCATCTCCCTCCATTGACAGCTACACAACTACCACCTTGATTCTTTAAACAATTCATAAAGAGATAAAAACTAATCCATATTAATTGAGCGGTTTAGTCCAAATGTCCTGAAGAGACATAATTGCTTTATATGATGAAGAAATAGAATTAAGTCTTTTATTCACATATTAACATTCATCAACTCACACATCAGTTGTGGTAAACAGAAGCTCAAGCATGTTTGCTTGACGTGTGAGAACCAATGAGGTTCATTCTCGTGTTACGCAGCTCGTTTGAGCTTCAGTAAGAACCAATGAGGTTCATTCTCGTGTTACGCAGCACGTTTGAGCTTCAGTAAGAACCAATGAGGTTCATTCTCGTGTTACGCAGCACGTTTGAGCTTCAGTAAGAACCAATGAGGTTCATTCTCGTGTTACGCAGCACGTTTGATCTTCAGCGAGAACCAATGAGGTTCATTCTCGTGTTACGCAGCACGTTTGAGCTTCAGCGAGAACCAATGAGGTTCATTCTCGTGTTACGCGCAGCGTTTGAGCTTCAGCGAGAACCAATGAGGTTCATTCGTGTTACGCAGCACGTTTGAGCTTCAGCGAGCCAATGAGGTTCATTCTCGTGTTACGCAGCACGCGTTTGAGCTTCAGCGAGCCAATGGGGTTCATTCTCGTGTTACGCAGCACGCGTTTGAGCTTCAGCGAGAACCAATGAGGTTCATTCTCGTGTTACGCAGCACGCGTTTGAGCTTCAGCGAGAACCAATGAGGTTCATTCTTGTGTTACACAGCACGTTTGATCTTCAGCGAGAACCAATGAGGTTCATTCTCGTGTTACGCACGTTTGATCTTCAGCGAGAACCAATGAGGTTCATTCTCGTGTTACGCAGCTCGTTTGATCTTCAGCGAGAACCAATGAGGTTCATTCTTGTGTTACACAGCACGCTTGAGCTTCAGTAAGAACCAATGAGGTTCATTCTCGTGTTACGCAGCACGTTTGATCTTCAGCGAGAACCAATGAGGTTCATTCTCGTGTTACGCAGCACGCTTGATCTTCAGCGAGAACCAATGAGGTTCATTCTTGTGTTACACAGCACGTTTGAGCTTCAGTGTGAACCAGTGAGGTTCATTCTCGTGTTTTACGCAGCACGTTTGAGCTTCAGTGTGAACCAATGAGGTTCATTCGTGTTACACAGCACGTTTGAGCTTCAGCGAGAACCAATGAGGTTCATTCTCGTGTTACGCAGCACGCGTTTGAGCTTCAGCGAGCCAATGGGGTTCATTCTCGTGTTACGCAGCACGTTTGAGCTTCAGCGAGAACCAATGAGGTTCATTCTCGTGTTACGCAGCACGTTTGAGCTTCAGCGAGAACCAATGAGGTTCATTCTTGTGTTACACACGCGTTTGAGCTTCAGCGAGAACCAATGAGGTTCATTCTCGTGTTAGCAGCACGCTTTGATCTTCAGCGAGAACCAATGAGGTTCATTCTCGTGTTACGCAGCACGTTTGATCTTCAGCGAGAACCAATGAGGTTCATTCTTGTGTTACACAGCACGTTTGAGCTTCAGCGAGAACCAATGAGGTTCATTCTCGTGTTCGCGCAGCACGTTTGAGCTTCAGTAAGAACCAATGAGGTTCATTCTCGTGTTACAGCACGCTTGAGCTTCAGCGAGAACCAATGAGGTTCATTCTTGTGTTACGCAGCACGTTTGAGCTTCAGCGAGAACCAATGAGGTTCATTCTTGTGTTACACAGCACGTTTGAGCTTCAGCGAGAACCAATGAGGTTCATTCTCGTGTTACGCAGCTCGTTTGAGCTTCTGTAAGAACCAATTTGTTCTTATGTTATGGGCTTGTATAGGAGATAGATCTGAATCTTTTAAGTTTGCAGCCTGCAGAATACCTGTAAGATCATGTAACATCCTAAAATACTGAAATCACTCATGATTTCAAAGAAAATAAATCCCTGGGTAAGTTTTAATCATTTAACAATCAACACTACAATATTGATGTGCAAACAGAATGAAAACTAATCCTGGCCTGTCTTCTCAAAAACTCCACACGTCACCATGCAACGCGGGCTGTAAGGTTTACACTGTAAATATACATTCCTTTTACATTGTTTTTACCGGCCATTGTTTTTAACCACTCACATCAAATTCAAAATTCAAAATAATAAATTAAAATGAACAAAATAAATTAAAATAAATCTTTCACTCAGATTGCTATTCTTGCAATGTCATTTGTTTTAAAAATGGTTTAAAATAAGCTACATTTGGTCTTTTCACTGCTGCTTTGAAGCTGTGAGATGATTCATATGTTTGTTTTTCTCTCTCAGCTGCTGCTTTCTACTTTCACACTTTTTAGAATTACATTTTCCATCAAAACAATTGGTTGAACTGGTCTTACCTGTATCATTCATATATTTTAAGTGACGTTAGTACTATAATGAAGGCTAAAGGTTGTGCTGTTGACTTCGGGCATTAAAAACACGAGTTATTTCTGCTGACATTGACTTTTGTAACACCAAAGATGCTCCAGGTATTGTGCTTTACTGACCATGCACAAATGTCTATATTTAAAGTCGACACTCATTTTACCTCTCAAGAACATTCAACTGGTGATGGGCACAGCTGTGTATTGAGCTGGCCAGGGAGTTGAGACCACTGCATTACAGCAACAGGTGAGAATCTGGAAAAGGGAGAAGAAGAAGGTTTTTTTTACATTTTTAAATTTATTTCCTTCACTAGTGGGTCTTAGTTGTGAGCATTTGATACAGTTCACATTTACAGTGCCTTGCACAAGTATTCATACCCTCAAACAACACTCACACAACTTTCTATCTACACCACACAATGACAAAGCAATTTGCAAATGTATTAAAAAGTAAAAAGCTAAATAATGAAATTGCATATGGACCCTTTTTGGGGTACTTTTAGGGCAAAATGGGATGCTGAGCTAAATATTAAGTGTCAAGAAAACCTAAGCAAAGTATTTATTTATTGAGTATGGAGTGTACCTTTGTGTGAATGTTTTTTTTTTTTAACACATTTTAGCATAAGGCTGCAACAAGAGAAAATGTGAAGGGTTATGAAAACTTTTGCAAGGCACTTTAATGTTCAGTTTAGATTAACCGTTTTAGGGGTCAAGCACCAAAGGTGTGTAGGCACCAACTCTATCCGTTGGCGTTCTTCTTATTATTCTTCTGTTATAAAAATTGGTCCACAGATAAAGGACAGACTGAACTGTCACCATAGCAAATTTGGAGTCTCTAACTCAATCACACTAGAGCCACCAACTGTCAAAATTAGCAATTATGTTTATGCTAATAACTTTTACACCGTAAGGGCTAGATACAAAATTATTGTCCCCTCTGATTCCTTGGGTCAAGGCAATTTGAGGAAAATGTATAAAGAAATTGATCAAGATCATATTTAGACCATGCCGAAAAAAAAATATGGAATTCAAATTGATTAGTTCTTGATTCAATTATTCTTGAATAATGCGCAAACAAATTCAACAAAGAGCAAAAAAATGGATGTGAGGCTATATCTTCGCAACACTGTTCTTACCAAACTTGGGCTGAATTCGAAATCGCCCCCATACCATCAAATAGGGCATTATCTGTGGGGACAGCCATTTGTGGTGGTGTCCAAAACCTATTGGTCAGGATATATGATAAATTTAACAATACCCAATTTTCCCATAGTGGCCATTTTGAGCATCAGCCGTATTGAATTCTGTCGTACAATGCTGTATTTTAAGAACGCATTGGCGTAATGTTACAAAACTTGGTACGTGTCTTTGGCATCACGCACTGACAGCACTTAGAAAGTTTTGGGGCAGCGCCATCTTGTGGTCAAAAGTTATAATTAAATATCCTAAAATGCTAATAACGTCTAATTGAATTAGCCTATGAAATGGTCGTAGTAGATTCAATGGGTCTTGCCGAGAACATAGATACCAATTTTGCCATAGTCGCTCCTCTTAGACTGTTTGTCTAATTTTATCTATATACTAATCATATCATCTTCAGACCATGCCGGCAAAAAGTTATGGATTTTTTTTTAACGCATCGACAAATTTGATGCCAAGACATAATGCCAAAATTATACTGAGGCTGTATCTCTGCAATACTTTGACATTTTGACACCAAACTTTGCATGTGTCATTGTCACCTCACTCTGACCACAACACATCAATTTGGTCACAGCGCCACCTATTGGTCGAAAGTGATAAACTTTCAAATCATGTTACTAGTGACTGTATTCATGATTTTTCAGCTATTTTGCCTAAAATCATCTTAATATGTATTTAATTGCTCATTGTTGCAGTTGGTCTGATGCTCCCAGCCATGATGGCATGACTTTGTATGCTTTCTTTGTGCTTGGCCCCTTAATTGCTGCTTGCAGCTATATTTTTTTCTTTCTTTAAATCAGGGACTGATTGTAAAAGGCTGTTTCTCTAAAATTATTTGTGATGTCACAACATCAATTATTAGTTTTGAGAACATCTTGTGAAGGAAACTTTTGTAACGGTGCTCAGAGCTTCCTGTTTTCTGCTCTCCTACTTCCTGCTGCACTGAATCCAGCAACTCTCTTGATTGCACAATCTGAATGTTGTTTTATTGGTAAATTGTCTGTTTACTGTGTATTTATGTTTGGGTTTGATCCCCCTCTACAGGTAAAGAAGGCAAAGATGATAAATCTGTCAGTTCAACTAAAGGCCGCAAGAGGGTGCTGTAGGTCATGCAGTCTTTCCCATGCAATATGGACTTTTTCTCATTGTGTTCCACATTTATGTTTGTTTGCATGCATCAAACAGCTAGCATTAGTTACTCCACAATACTTTTCAATTGCTTTGCCATTACAAACAGTATCTGCATTTAATGACAAATTTGTTATCACTACTGAATATATGGTAAGTGCCCCTCTGCTTCAAATTAGCAGATTTATTATCACGTCCTTCCATACAATAAATGTTGCTTTATCAATGTTGAATCAAATTTTCTTACTAAATATAATTGTGAGCATGCCCATGACATTTACCATTATATTCAAAAATGTCTATGCAATTATTATACCTTTGTGTCAATAATGTCTTTTTTAAAATAGCAAGAAAATATGTAAAATTAGCTTGCATTAATTTATATATACATATGAAAGTAAATACACACAGACAATTTCACTCAATTATTTACTAATGATTTTATTTATCAGAGGAACACATTCATCTAGAATTATCATGTCATCTTCAAGGAGAACAGAAGCGTCCATAGAACAGAATGGCATTGGAGGGATTATGCCGGATGAAGAAAAGGAACGGGTGGTCTGCGTTAAACATCTGTGGAAATGAGCGAATAGCAACGATGGCGCCGGTGGCTGCAGCCGCTTCGGTTCCTTCCTCGTTGACTTCAACAAAGGCTTTATGAATCACCTTCGACAGCACCAGGTCTTTGTTGGAGGACATGCCTGAAAGGTTCACCTTTCCCTCGTTAAAAACATCCTCCATTCCCATGCTGATCAGAAGACTCTTCATGTCATATTGTTCCTCCATCTTGAATCTGGGCAGAGACACTTGAACCTCTTGTTGACGCATGTTGCTGGGTTTGGTCCACTCCATGAGCTTCTCGTAGGTCAGTGCCTTTTCAAGCTGGATAAGACAGTCATGGTATATATGTTGATTAAAACCATATGAAACTAACATGAATACAAATAATTTGTATTTGCCTTAAAGCAATAATGAATCAACACACCATTAACACTTAAAAATAAAGGTTCTTCTATGGCATCCATGAAGAAACTTTAACATCCATGGAACCTTTCGCAATTTGATCATGGAAAAGGGTTCTTTAGATTTTTTAAATGTTCTTCACACTAAGAGAAAAATGGTTCTTGTGAAAGATCACTGAATGGTTCTCCCTGAAATGTTCTTTTGGGAACCAAAAAAGTTTTTTTCAAAATATAGGCTCATTTTTGGCTTTGATGTTCCATGAGGTTCCGTGAAGAACCTTTAACATCCATGGAATCTTTCCTTATAAAACCCAAAATGGCTCTTTTATTGCAGTGCTGCAAAAAAACTCCCTTTTGGAACAAATAGCAGAATCTGTGCAGGCTCACCTTCTGAAGGCCAGTGGTGTCGTCTTCCATCTCGTTAGGAAGGATGATCAACATACTGAGATTCTTCCCGACATACGGCAGCTCCAGAACCTGACTGTTCATCTCTGGGATGAAGGCCAGAGAAAACTGCGCTGTTTGATGCATCATCTTCACTGGTTTATTTCGATTCTGCCAAACATCAGTGAAAACACTTTATAACCCCTCAGATTTCATCACTGTTATTGCACAAACAATTTAAAATACTGTAGAAAAAACAAGAACATTAAATCTCACCTTATTCAGCTTAAACTGCTCATCTCTGGTGGCTTCTTTTGGGAATTTCCTCTCCCAGTTTCCCTTGAAGTAGATGGCGTTCACCAAAACCAGTCTTGTCAGTGCATTGACAACTCCCTGTGGCAGGAGGTCCTTGATCTTCTCTAAAGTACAAATGGACAGTGTTCACTTTGAGCAGTGATTTGAACTGATTGGTTTGATATTTTTACGATAGCTTAACTCAAGAACCCATGAAGCCAAACATGGCCCTTGAAAAAACATTTTTGCTTTTAAATTGAGAATAAGTTTATGCCGCATTTCACCTTGTGTTTTTTTCTCCACCCATTTGTTGATGTTGACGCGAGCCGCCTCTGATTTGTTAATGAAGTCCACCTTCTCCAGTCCGGCTTCATAGTATATTTTTGCATCATTAAGGAATTTCTGTAACATAGCAAACCGATTGATGTGCAAATGATATTAGAGCTGAGAACATTTCCAGAACCTCCAGTGAATAAACCGAGTCTTACCTCAACAAACTGGTAGGTTTGCTCTCCGTAGAGGCGGTTGGCAATACTCAGCGCATACGGGACTCCTGGTTTGTTCAGCTCACTCATAAACTTCTTGAAGCTGGAATGAATTTGGTCCTCAGTTTTAAGCCCAGGCAGAGTAGGACCTTTCTGTTTGCATTAACAATATCAATCAGCTGCATTAAAAATAGCAAGATCAACCAAAAAACCCAAGGGATACATGCACCACTACAGCAAATACAGCTGTTATTGCAATCATAAAGTCATGAGGTTATAGTGTTTGAAGTAAATACTCATTCTGAACCTTGAGTTCGGCAGGTATCTCAGTCTTCTTGGTTTGTTGTGTCATTGGGGGCATGTGGGTTGGAGGATGAGGCGCTGGAGTCGCTGCGGCAGGTTTGGGAGGATTGGTAAAGCCCAAGACCTACACAGCATTATTGTGGTAGAATTATTAAAAAATAACATGCTCAGACAGTTTAAAATACTGCTGATGTTCAGTCTTTTAAAACCTTGATTTACTCCATACACATTGGTTAATGATTCAATTAAAATAACACAGACTGAGCATTAAGTCACAACTGAAACTGTAAAAACCCAAACAGCCCAACCCATAATGACCATGTTTTTCAATGTCCTGCCCAGTGAAACTGCATCTTGTCCCTACATGCACAAAACTCATCATCACAGGAAAAAAAAATCACACAAAAGTCACATCTCACAACAGAATTTTGGCAACATTCTAAACGGAGTAGAGAATCCTGCCTTGAATTCCATTTGAGTAATGCACAATTCCAACACTACAAATATTAATAATCAGTGTTTGATACATTCCATTTGTATAAATCTGTCTTTTTGATTAAAGGAAAAAACAACTGGCGATTAAAAAACATGCATAAGTGCGAGCTCACCTTAATCATCTGATCTGCTGTGTTTCCTCTTGCTCCGAGCAACACCATGGCCAGAGCCGAGGAGATGCTGACCGGAGAGTAGAACACATTTCCTGATGGCTTTTCTCCGCTGATCTTCTTGAACAGGTTGAGGGAGAACTTTGTGTTTGCTGCAGACAGCGGCTCCATTTTCACAAGCTGAACAAGAAATAGCAGTTTGAATAACAGCAGATTTGAAGGTGGACGTGTCTTCTTCATCACGACGCACAATCTAGTTCTATTAAATCTGTTTTAATCAATAAATACTATTACTCTGAGTTACCATTTAAACTGCATACATAAAAAGTACCTCTAAAAGCATTACCTAGAGTAGTCGGCAGAAATGATGAAGTTTCCCAGCGTGTCTGAGGTGAATGAATCTCTGGTTATGAGTGTCGTTCTAATAAATGCTGCCTCACCCTAAAACGCCCATGCTTTAAGCCAAATCCAGCCCTGTTGTAAGATTGAAACAGTTTCTGTTATTGATATATTTATACACATGAACATTGACAAATTGAGTAACATGCTATAATTTACGCTTCAATACAATCTTGCAAATATTGCCTACAGCACATCCTCACTGTTATAGCCGATGCTGTAACTTTTGTACTGTTCATACAGTACAGATCATTTGTGTTCATCTGACTGGCTCTATAGTCATTGCATATAGTTATCATAAAAAAAACAGAGTAATATAATTTCACACTTTTTGTATAATCTGACTTGATTAGAAATGATGTATAGTTAAATATTATGCACAAAAGTGATATTTACCTTGATCATTAGAAGTTTTCATTGACAGTTGTTTGGTAAACAAACAAACAAATTATTTTTAGTGCCAAATGTTGGTGGAAAAGACACCAAAACTATAGTTTAATGGCATTTGAGAAATAGTAAAAAGTAAAAAAAAAAAAAGGTAATAATAGTTTTATAAATCTGTTGTTGTGAATACCAATCAACCCTGATATTAAATAAACATAAATGTGTTCATAACCCACTTATGAGCTGTTGAGACTTCAACTAATTAATGGAAGTCAGCCACAGGTCACTATGAAACCAAACCAAAATAAATTATAATAATAATGCACACACACAAACCAAGCATATTTAGCCAGAATCATTAGCACTCCATGTAGTGATTGTGATCTGTGGTTTTCACTAAGATGGTCAGATGTTTTGTTGAGTAAAAAAGGTGTTGTGCATACATGCGCACTGTAACACCAACAGTTGTTCTTACTAAGACTTTTTAGTAAACTTTACTTAATGTCCAATAATTTGTTGAACTTACTTAAAAATCTGCATGCTATGCCTTTGTTACTTAGAAAACCCAAGTTAACACTACTTGACTGGTTTGAGTACCATTTTGCCAAACCCAAAAAATAAGTGGGCGAGCAAAGTGTTTTTGAGGTAGGGCAGTTTTTAATAGACTTTTCACTGATTTCCTCACCATAATTGTGATTAGTGTTCCCTTTGGTTGGGCACTTGGAACTTCATTCATATTATTGTAATTGTCTTCCTTTATTAATGCAGCATTAAGAAATCACAGTTATCTGATTTCAAAGGAAGGAAGTAATACATAAATAAATGTTATATATTATATATAATACAATTCTATTTCATGTCAGATAATTATATTTTTATAATGTCTTGCTAATATTTATGGAATAACCTTTTAATTGGTTTGATATAATCTCTCAATATTTGTGACATCAGCAATTGACAATGAGTCACACACAGACTTCAACATTCAGCATGCAAAACACAACAATGGTAGCAGGATTTTTTGATTAAATATTTTTATTTATTTATTATTAATAAGACCTTGACAAGTTTATTTGCTGTCATTATTGGGGTTATACTGACAAAAGACAAATGGTAAAATAAAGCCCAAAATAGTAAAAATGAAGCAATTAATTTATTCATGCCGCAATGCACTCTGGGAGTACGCTTCCTCAGACCACAGATAGAATTAAGTTGACAAAACTTAAACGGTTTAAAACAATTAACTTAAAAGTTTTGAGGTAATAAGTTTCCTCAATTTTTTTGAGTTATTTTAACTTATCCGGGTTTACAATGCGTAATGAAATAAACAAGATTTATATGTGTGATAAGATTACAACAATTTCATATTATGAACCGCTGGTGGTGGTGTACATTAGCCTGGCTCCGCCCTCCTACGTACTTCCGCTCAATTTTCATTTTCCTTTAGTACTCAGTCTGGGATTGAGGTATATTCTCTGGTTTTCTCCGGTAAAATTTTAACCGGTCCAATCAGAGAACAGAGAGAGTGGCTGAGAACGATGACGTTGATGTCGTGCGCTACAGTCTATGGTTTGAGATGACATACACTCACCTAAAGGATTATTAGGAACACCTGTTCAATTTCTCATTAATGCAATTATCTAATCAACCAATCACATGGCAGATGCTTCAATGCATTTAGGGTGTGGTCCTGGTCAAGACAATCTCCTGAACTCCAAACTGAATGTCAGAATGGGAAAGAAAGGTGATTTAAGCAATTTTGAGTGTGGCATGGTTGTTGGTGCCAGACGGGCCGGTCTGAGTATTTCACAATCTGCTCAGTTTCTGGGATTTTCACGCACAGCCATTTCTAGGGTTTACAAAGAATGGTGTGAAAAGGAAAAACATCCAGTATCATGCGGCAGTCCTGTGGGTGAAAATGCCTTATTGATGATGCTAGAGGTCAGAGGAGAATGGGCCGACTGATTCAAGCTGATAGAAGAGACCGAACCACTCGTTACAACCGAGGTATGCAGCAAAGCATTTGTGAAGCCACAACACGCACAACCTTGAGGTACCACTCATCTCCACTACATATAGGACAAAGAGGCTACAATTTGCATGAGCTCACCAAAATTGGATAGTTGAAGACTGGAAAAATGTTGCCTGGTCTGATGAGTCTCGATTTCTGTTGAGACATTCAGATGGTAGAGTCAGAATTTGGCGTAAACAGAATGAGAACATGGATCCATCATGCCTTGTTGACCACCATGTACCCATCCTCTGATGGCTACTTCCAGCAGGATAATGCACCATGTCACAAAGCTCGAATCATTTCAAATTGGTTTCTTGAAGATGACAATGAGTTCACTGTACTAAAATGGCCCCCACAGTCACCAGATCTCAGCCCAATAGAGCATCTTTGGGATGTGGTGGAACGGGAGCTTAAGTGACCTGGATGTGCATCCCACAAATCTCCATCAACTGCAAGATGCTATCCTATCAATATGGGCCAACATTTCTAAAGAATGCTTTCAGCACCTTGTTGAATCAATGCCACGTAGAATTAAGGCAGTTCTGAAGGCGGGGTCAAACACAGTTTTAGTATGGTGTTCCTAATAATCCTTTAGGTGAGTGTATGTCACGACCAAGGGGGTAAACCAGCACCCGGAAGCGTACCTTCCATAGGGCAGCCATTGCTAACCAAGCCAACCCATTCATTTTGGCGTCACTTTGACAGTGAATAACTTAACATCTGAGGCATTTAAAGACTCCATTTTTCCATTTTTATTTCTAAAGAAACACGACAATGTATAAAAGGCTCCAATACCTGGTGTCTTACACTATCGCCCTGTAGATGCTGTTTTTGTAAAAATAGGCTAACGATTGCGTCAAAAACGACTCTCTGTCGCACAGTAGAGAAATTACCGTATAGACAGGAGGAGAAGTCTATGAGGCAATCTGGGGACGTGGAGGCATAAAGTCCAATAAAGTCGAGGAGAAGCATGGGAGAAGCCCACAGAGAGCCAAAAGCAACGGGACAAAATATTTCAGCAACGTGATTCAGATTTTACTTTCCACAACTAATGGAGGGCTTACAACTTTCAGACAGGTTGCGCCGTCACATCTACGCACGCTCAGCCATCAGGAAGTGAGTGCTTCTAATTGACTTCACTTATCTCCGTTGAAGTCTATGGGGTCGCTGTGTCCATTTCTTTTACTGTCTGTGGTCACAACCAAACGTTAGCGATTGGTTATGGCAGATCCAGAGTGGCTCTACGCAGATCTAATAGTTTCAAACTTCAACAGAGTACCCGTTTTCTAGTCTGGTAGGACCAGGTGTACATAGGAATATACTTTAAAGGGATTGTTCACCCAAAAATAAAAATTCAGTCATTATTTACTCTCCCTCAAGTTGTTCCAAACCTGTATGAGTTTCTTTGCTCTGCTGAACACAAAATATATTTTGAAGAATGTTTGTAGAGCAAAGCAGATAGAGCAACCATTGACTACCATAGTATTTTTTCCCTACTATGGTTGTCAATGGTAATTGTGTATTAATTAAGGTGAAAGAGAATTCCAATGCAAAGAGGCAAATTAGAGTGTGGCTGGAAAAATAATCATTTTAATTTGTAATGCTAAGGTGACTGTATGGCTCTACATGTAAATATACATGTCTAGTTGCTCAAAAAAGTATTGCAGATCATAACTGCTTACTTATTTGTATATCTGCATTTGAATAAATATTTAGACATGATCAAACTAGATTTCTTTAAATGTGAATTTTTAAAACATTAATAACTTATATCCTAATATTTTCAATGATACGTATAAGCACACACAAGTGAATATTAATGAATGCGAGCAAATACAATTAAAAAGTTTAAAATTGGTGCTAAAAGGCAAACTTATAGGCTATAAACATATGAATTGATACTGAATCAAGATCGAAATCGATATAAAAATCTGTAGAGGTTGAATGAGCTTTAAACATCTGGGTGTTTAGCTCTCTTTGAGTTTCAATTCTGATGATTCCCGCTGAAGGATCCACTCTATGTTTACAGTTTTTCTTAAAGTTTGTACATAAAGTGGCAACTCAACACAGTACTTCAGTTGTTTATTATACAGAAAAGTACAGAACATTTGAAGCATTGAAAGTTTATCATTTGTATTTAGCATTCCCACCATAACCCTGACAACAGACCTGCGACCCAATTTGCTGCCGTGAATCACTATAAATTCATACGGGTATGGATTAAAGCAATGTTTACTCATGAATATCAATCTCTCCAGTTTCGACAGTCACTTTTCCCACATTTAAACAGCCTTTTCAGCCAGGGTGTCATAAATAAGAATCTTGTTCTTGTTTAAATAAAGGTGAAATCATCATCTTGGGTGTTGCTGTATAATTTGTGCAAATATAAAGTTGTCATTGCTTGATGGGATTTGTGCCAATAGCTTTGATTTGAAGCCAAACAGTTCACATTTTGACTTTACAAACCCTTCTTTGAAACAGTTTCAGGTTTTCAAGCGTTCTTTTAGTCGTGCCGTTCTCCTTAGCTTTTTGGTAAAACCATAACTGATCGGGAAGTTTTAGCGGATGACATAAACATCATCATTCAGAGATGATAAGGGTTGGGTTCAAACGGGATGTCAAGGCTGTCAAATGTAATTCTTTTGATGTATGTGGAGCCTGTGTGGGTGCATATCAACCAAGTCATGCTGAATCCTGTCAGTGAAAGGTTTTAATTCACACTTACGTCTGCCCTTGGGTTTGTAGGGCCCCACCTGTAAACTGTCATAGACAATGGCACTTAGTTTGCACACACCCTGTCTGAGGACTTATAATGACTGCATTGCTTCTTTGCAACTACTTTAACCAAATGGTAACAGAAGTGTCATGTTTGGGTAAACAACTCATTTAAAGTAGTCAAGCTGGTTTGAAACCACATGCACATTAAAGTTTGCATGCTTATTCAATTATTGGATGTTCACAGTTGCCTGGACTGATGTTGTGATTGGTTGATCTGGTTGCAACAGGAGGAGGATTTGGTTCCCAGGAATGAATAGCCATGCCAGAGCCCTCTGAATAATGGAAACCAGTGAAACTCAATGCAGCACATCAAGAGCGCATGTTCTCAGAGAGATCTGCCAGTTTTGCATGTGACACGAGTCGCTCCGAAATCCAGGGTTTCTAACACTGCTTAAAAGTTACAGCCACAATGGGTTTTAAAGCCTAAAAGAATCCGGTTTGCATTTGAAGAAAATGTTAAAGCCACATAATGGTTTGAGACTTGAGCTCCAGGTTCAAATATACTGTATGTCTCAGATGTTATGTGTCAGTAAATGTAAAGCCTGTGCGTCTATAAACGGTAGAATGAAAAGCTATAAATCTTCCTCCAGTATAAAGTGATTGGCAGCTATGTCCCAAAGGTAAGTGACACCTCAAAAGCATACATTTTTAATAATGTCTGTCTCCATATATTGCGTTGGATACTTCAGATCAGGTTAACAAGAAACAAGCTACAGGAAACTAATGTGTCAGGTGAAATTACACAACAAACATTATCATTGGGGTAGCTGGTTTCTATGAGCTGGCCCTTATAGTGATTATGAAAGTGCAGGTGAGCGACCCTTCTATCTGAAAACACACAGAGGGTGAGGGTCAACTTTAAACACCCCTCGTTTTGATCACCGCTTACTTTTTTTTTCTTCAGATGTTTGACTATTGATCTGTGGCCATTAATATTTTAAAATTAAAAAGGATGAATCTCACTAAAACATGTCCAGGTCACATTACATCACATATAGAAATGTTTATTTCTATAGAAAAAGAAATAAAG
The DNA here is from genome assembly GCA_023029165.1 of Gobiocypris rarus. NCBI lineage: Eukaryota > Metazoa > Chordata > Actinopteri > Cypriniformes > Gobionidae > Gobiocypris > Gobiocypris rarus. Next base: position 38,535,142 of record CM040926.1, on the reverse strand, counting down.
TATTTTGCGTAGTGAAAAGGGACAGTATTTTAGGACAGTTACGATTGTGACATTATTTTTAAGACATAATTTGCCCCAAATTCTCTTCATTGTAACGTGAAAAACAATTATATTTATGATATATCATGATACATTTGTTATACTGTCTTTGATTTTATTAAAATAAATCATGTTATTATAATAAAATAATTGCTGTTATTTTTGCATTATTTATTATTAGTAGTAGTAATTATTTCGATTTAGCTTTCATTTTATTATTATTATTATTCATAACTTTATTAATTTAACTTAAGCTTAGTTGCCAATTAAGGCAACATTTTTATTTTTTTTAAGGCAGCATTTTTATTTTTAAGTTTTTTAATTTTAAGTTTTTCATCTAATATCTATATTTTGCGGTATTTGAGCTTTATTTCAATTCATTAAAAACAATTCAAGGATTTCAAAAACTCTCAAACGCAAAATGTGTGGATGCATAGAGTAATGAGAATGTGGGATAAAATATGTCTTTAAAATAAAGTCTGTTCTAATGCATCACAGCAGGAAATATAATATACTGTAATATAATATAATATAATATAATATAATATAATATAATATAATATAATATAATATAATATAATATAATATAATATAATATATAGCCTTTAATTAAATCAAATTAATGCAACTAACCATACATAGTTAGCATAGCAAAGTAAATATTCGTATTTTGTTCTAAAAGTTAGGAATCTCTCATCTTATTGTTTGTTGTTAATGTCACTTCAGTTGCTGTGTATGGATTTACAAATCAGACATATTTTCTGATAAATGTACAACAAACCGTGTTAGTGATGTTGGGTCATCACTTGATATTTATTGCAAAATCTGGGTCCTAAAATAAAACCAGTTGAGAACCGCTGCATTTACATTTATTAGATTTATTGGGAGAATGTGTCATTATTCTTTTGTTTAAGCTTCTCTTCTTTCTTTTTTCTTCTAGGGTGAAATATAACCCGGGTATGTTCACCTGTCAAGGTTTGTGTTTAAAACTGCATGCCTTTTTGGTGTTTTTAAAGAACAATGATTGAATACTTTGAATAATATTTATATCATAAATATCACATTGTCACAACTAAAGATCTGACCTTATTGCTGTCTATATGCTCATTCTGCAGGGTTAATGTTACACGGCCTGCTCTTCTTAAAACAGCCAACAATGAAGGCTCAACTATTAGCGGAGCTGCTTGAAATATTCAGTAGGAAACCCACACCTGTTTCCAGGTAACCGATGCTGGGCTTCTGAGCCGTGTCACAGTGTGTGTGTGTGTGTGTGTGTGTGTGTTCACCGCTGCCCCTTTCATCTTCTTCACACTGAACTCAAGGACTCGACTAGCAGCCCGAATGTTCTTTTCATTCAAAGTGTCAGCATAAAGACGATGAGGAGAAGCTTGTGTTCATTTTGCACTGAAAACTGACTGTCTCTCACAGATGGAACAGGAATATTGTTAAAGATTTAGATCTAAACTAAGGCTTGGAGGATTGTTTTATGAGTTTTTGCACAGATCTGAGGAGTTTTTGAAGGTGTCCGCCATGAATCCCATGTGGAAAGTCTATAAGAGTAAAGTCATGAAGACCCTGAACCCAGATATGGAGGAGGACCCGGTGGAAGAGGTACATCCCAGAACAGCAGAAACAGGCAATATGGTCATCAGATATGGGTGAACATGCACTCGGAAAATATTTAAGCCTACATTCAAGATTTGAATTACATATAAAATCTTCATCCATTTGGATTACAGCGTTTTAACATAGACTAATAAAATTAATGTGATGCATGAAAGAAACAGTAACTATTTGCCTCTACTTTGTTTTATTCAAATCATATTTGAAAATTGCTTAGAATTTATTAATTGTGAAAACACTTTATTGTATTCAGTTAAAAAGTATGAAAATTGTTGACATATAAGCAATAGTCAATTAGTATGAGATTGGAAGAATTTGGATTCATTGGAGACCAATATAAACTGTATTATTGTGTTTAAAACACATTGCAGAGATATAACCTGTTTCATTCATGCATGACTGTTAAATATGCATGACATTAAGTTTATTAGTTTACGGTCACACTTTATAACAAGTGGCCTTAACTACTATGTAGGAACATTGAAATTAATAATTTTATTTTGTACTTATATATTTTTTTAAATACCTGCATGTAATTACAGCTGTAATTTCTTTCTGTAGTTACATCTATAATTACATTATTGACCTTCCCTTACACGTCAACCTACCCTTAAACTTACTCAAACCACCCAACATGTCACTAACTTTACCCGTGTCCCACCTTAATAGCAGAAAAAGGCCTCCGAGCATGTGATTGCATGAATATGCAACTTTAGATTGCTCCCAACTTTACCAAATAAATAATATCTTAATCAAACATTTTTAGTGCGCTGAGTGACATCAATAGAAAATAATAAAATTGCATAAATTATCAGTTTATTTTTGTGGCTTTCTTCGTTTTTCCATCTGTTCCTGTACTCTATGTTGAGTGAGCATGTGTTTTTAAAGCACTGATGCATGCATTTCTGAGTTTCAGGATGCATTCAAATATTTGAAACGTTCTTTCGAGTATCTGATCAAGGGAAACCTTGACCCACTTTTCAAAGGCCCTGTAACTGGATCTACAGGAGTCTGTGAGAGGAGTAGGATGGCATTCCAGTGGTTGATTGGAGACGGATAACAAACTCTAGGGCGTGCTGGACTTGTTGGCAGATTCCCCACAGTTCTCGCCTGTCTGAGCGACCTCTCGCTTACCAGTGAACTTGCATAGTTTCCATAGCCTGCTACAACACGACAATGCCAACAGATTACAGCATCTTATCCGAGATACACATCGGACGCGTGTTTTTATTATTCTTTCAGAGCTGACTCTTTTTAAACGCATACAGTAAATGCATGACTGGAGTTGCTCCAAATTCATTACAGCAATTTAAAATTATATTCATTGTATTTATGTTTTGCATTTATTCATTAAGGTGCTTTGCTGGTCTTAGCTGGCCACCAGGCAGGTTTCCACTGCTGGAGTGTGATGCTTTTACAGGGGCAATGTTAGTATTATTTGACATGTTTGTCAAGTCAGCATGAAACGGAAATTGCAAAGTCAACAGAAAGTGAGCGCTTCTCAAGCAAGAACAAGTGTAGGGTGGGGCTTGAGTTTGTCCATCAGGAATTGATTGGATGGTTGTGGTTTGCTATTGGTGGATCTCATGTGAGTGACAGGTTGCCCCGCCCTCGTCATCAGAGAAAAGATACCGCTCATAAGATAAATCAAAGTTATTTTGATTCAATGAGGCACATTAATTAAAAATAATAATGATAAATCATTTACAATAAATACTGCAATATTCCATAAAAAAATAAGAATTGTAAATTTTGACTTCATGGAGACTTTAAAAGGACCTTGATGTAGTTTCACTGAACACCACAATAGTGCATTTGTGTACTATATATTAGCACTGTAAGAATTGGCAATAGCAATGCATTAGTGCATTAATGTTTTGCTGGTATAAATCAATGTATTTAGGTGCATTCAGTGATGTTAAGTAATATGTTTTACTCAAAACCAGTGTACAAATGTTGTAATTATGTAAATTCACCCTGTGAAACTCATTTTATTCATTATTTATTTTTACCTTTTTCTATAGCACTTCATACAATACAGATTGTTTCAAAGCAGCTTTACAGTGATAACAGGAAAATGATTCAATGAGGCAAACAGTTCATTTGGGCTTTACAGCAGCTCTAAAAGAAAGCAGTCATTGGTCAGTGTTGATTCAGTTCCGTTGTAAACATCATCAATTATTAAATTTAATTTATAATGCAGTTCTGCAGAAAACAGTGGTCATCATCCAGCTCAGTTTAGTTATCAATAGTATCAGTGCAGTCAAATCAATAATGTTATTACGTGTCTCCATTATAACTTTCTCTTTAAATATTTGTCTGAAGGTCTGTGATGCGGCTGAAGATATAACACCCATCCCGTCTGATGAAGGACCCAGTGCGATGACACAGCTGGCCAAGAGAGTAACTAAAAATATATATTATGAATAATGATTTTATTGAATTTATTATTTAGATGAATTATTTAATTATTTTTAGATGAATTATAGTGGACATTTCATGTCAACAGACTGATGTTTGTTGGTCTGAGTGTGTGATTGTGTGTGTATTCCTCCTCAGATGCAGGGAGCCGGAGCGAAAGGGTGGAAAAGTGTTTCGACTCTATTCACCAAGGATGATGAACACCAACTTCTGGAGGCAGAGACACAGCCGGCAGCAGATCAGTGAGTGTTGCTGCTTTTCCTTCAACTGGGAAAGCCAAGTTTCCATCTTCCTACTTGAAAAGCCTGTTTTATTCACTAATTGTTCAGGATTAAAACTGCTGCAGCAGACGGGGGGAACATATAAGTGCCATTTCAGTCACACAAGAGCTAAAAACTGATTTTTTTTTTTCAAAGAAGTCTCTTCTGCACACTAAGGCTGCATTTATTTGATCAAAAATTACAGTAAAAACAGTCACAAATTCTGAAATTTTATTACAATTTAAAGTAGCTGTTTTGCATTTAAATATGTTTTAAAATTTTCCTGTGCTCAAAGCTGAATTTTCAGCATTTTTACTCCAGTCTTCAGTGTCACATGATCCTTCAGAAATCACTCTAATATGAGGATTCGCTGCTCAAGAAACATTTATGATTTTTCATTCTTTGATTAATGGAAAGTGTTCATTGTTTAATTGTAACCGTATAAATCCCTTTACTGTCACTTCAGATTTATTTAAAGGGATAGTTCACCCAAAAATGAAAATTCTGTCATCATTTATTCACCCACATGTTGTTCCAAACCTGTATGAATTTCTTCTGCTGAACACAAAATAAGACATTTTGAAGAATGTCAGACAGTTGATGGACCCCATTGACTTCCATAGTATTTTTCCCCTAATGGAAGTCAATGGGGTCCATCAACTGTTTAGTTCCCCATATTATTCAAAATGTCTTATTTTGTATTCAGCAGAAGAAATTCATAAAGGTTTGGAACAACATGAAGGTGAATAAATGATGACAATTTTCATTTTTATGTGAAATATCCATTTAATGCATCCTCTCTGAACCTTAGTGGTTATGTTTCTTGCAAACATAACCAGAATACATCTGAATAAATGTAATTGCGAGTTGCTAGTATGTTGTTGCCTTTATCATCCATACAGTCCATTGGCAGTGAGGCCGGAGGAGCCTCCACGACCCAACAAGCGCAACACTGGATTCTGGGATAACTTTGCCACTAAGTGGCACCAAGCGGCAGCGATGAGGCAAGCGGAGGACGTGGAGGTAGGAGGGGATGGCAGTCAGGAGGTGGAGAATGAGAGCGGGGCGAGAGCCGATGAGGGCGATAGCCAGGTCGGGCAGGAGGCGAGGAGGGTGACGGCGGCACGGGCAACAGCTTCTCCAAGTACGCCACACTCGGAGGAGGAAGTGAGGACACTCCGGCCTTCAAGTGGAACTTTGTCACCAGCAAACTGGCTGAGCTGAAGACCAAAAGCATGGCCAAGAGCAACTAGCCAACTGCGGTAGTAGAGAACTAGACAAGGGTTATCACAGTTCAGACCACAGGGGCCACAGTGCTTCATACGAGCCTTATCGCACAGATGTGATCGCATTTCACCCGTTTAAAAGCCTGGACTGTGACCGACACTGTGGCCTCCTCTGGCCTGGACTGGTTGGCATTCATGTGGGAACTGCCGGTTACGGGATACTCGCACAAATGTGTGTTATTAAAGGTGATGTGTGTATTTTCAAGTGTTAAAACACTGAGTCTAAATTTGGAGCAGCAAAAATTACATACTTTACCTTTAACAAACACCGTAAAACATCAGGAAATTATGAGAATTAAGTATTTATATCTGAAGATGAACAGTTTATATAGGCTAACTCAATGGAAAAAAAGGGTTACGCTTTATTTTAAGGTGTCATTGTTACAGTGTAATTATATATTTAAGTACTGAGTAATATTAGTTAACTACATGTACTTACTATAGGGTTAGGGTTTGGTTAGTTGCATGCAATTATGCAAAATGTACCGTTATTACTATGGTTAGTACATGTAACGTGTAACAAGGACACTGTAAAAAAGTGTTATAGCCCAAGGTTATTTGTGATGTAAATTGTGCAAGTAAAAGTGAAGCTTATTTAACAACTATTTTCTTTTCTTTTTTAAGTGAAATCAGTTCCCTACAAACAAGGTTAAGCACAATAATAACACCCAAGAAACTATTTATAATGAAAAGTCATTATTTTTGCAATTTCCATGTGATTGAGCAGAAATTGCACACTTTACTGTAAAACATCTGGTAAATATGAGAAGGCAGTATTCATATGAAGCATATAGATGGGATGTTTATATATTTAAATAAAAAAAAGTTGTAGCCCAAGAATGTCAAAACTTGATTACTTTTTTCTTTTTGTCAAGTGAAATCAATTCCTTAGAAGCAATAATACCACATAAACACCCTAGCAAACAACCAGAATAGCTTAGTAACACCCTAGCAACCAGCAGAACACCCTAGCAACACCCGGCAATCAGCCAGAGCACCCTAACAACTGCAACTAGCCATGTGATCTAGCAAAGAATGATGTCATGATGATGTAAATATATATTTTAATTGATTTATTTAATAGGCATAAATCAATTCATTACAAGAAATTGAATATTAAGCCCAACATGTGATCTGAAAAACCTTTAGAAACAAGCATTCATATGAATGATTTTGCTATTTTATATAATGTATATCATGTACAATGCCTTTTCTGTATTGTATATTTAGCAATGCAAGTGGGGGAATTTATCGTTTAATTTCATTTTATAGATTTTATGTTATTTTATTGGGTGAAGGTTTACAGGATATGTGTCTGGTGTAGTTCATGCAGTGTTCTGTCTGTTTCATTAAGTTGTTTTGTGTCTAACTCCTGAAGTCTAATGTGATAAGTGTATTTACACAATATCTCAAAGGTGCTTTGTGCTTTTCTGCTGCCTGTTCAAAGTTTGCTCTGTTGTGTGAAGTCACACTGATTGATTGAGTTTCCCTGCTTTGATGTTTTATTTTATGATATAATAAAGTTCTGTTGCAAAAACATGTTGTTATGAGATTTTAATATGATGACGGTTAGTGGTGTGTTTACCTGTTATTACTAGTAGTGAACAGCAGGTGTCAGTTCAGGCCTTAGAAACTAAAGTGTTCATTCGGCTCACTAAAAGAACCGGTTCGAAAGAACGATTCACTCACGAACCGAGCATCACCAAAGCCAGTTGGGCTAGTTTTAGCTGTAAACAGTAGCTATTATATATTTCCAGAAAGCATGTGTTTTATTGACATACTCTCTAGGTCTGCACAAAGTCTTTTTAAACGATATAACCATTTTACAGCTCATTTGACCTGGTCAAGCGCCTTTAAAATCATGATAAATGTATTGGGCCTCCTTCAAACAATAACGCAGGTAAGTAAACATAATCTTTCTATCAGCTGGTTTATGATAAACACCTAGCCCTCCCTTACGGTAAAAGCTTACTTCAAGTTCATTTTATGAAGTAGCCTATGCTATACTTAGGGTGAATTCAGTTTGATTGGGACACTTTCCAAGTCATCTCAATGGCAAAAAGTGCCCCAATCACCCTGAATTCACACTAAGTAAAGTTCAAGTATATTTTTGTAGGTAAACTTTATGTTGTAAGTCTACTAATATCAATGTTCTAGTAGTAAACTTGTATGTGTAGTATTTCAATACTGCTTGGGACTAAATTGACCCACTTTTTAGTGTATACAAATATGAGTGTAACAGTAGCAAACTTAATGTTCACTACTACGTTTCTTATCTGTACTACAAGTGAACTTATACATATACCAACAGATTGCTATTTTAATACTTGAAATACGTTTTTTAGTTTATGAAAGTATACTTAGTAAACTACTACTACTGTTTTTATTGTCTCACAGTAATATAACCCGCTCTAAGCCTGTCATAACACACGGCTCCATGCAGGATCTGTAGTTAATGGCCTGCAGGTAAGTTTTCTCATACAGGTGTTGTGAGAAGAGGTTGCAGCCGTGCACCAATAACTCATTACAGCAGACACAGATAGCGCTAAAGTGATATGAGTCTAAATGTATTGACTTTCAGTTTTACTGAAATTGCCCAAATGTTGTTTGTGCTGATGGTAACACTTAAAATTTAGCACTTTATGTCTAACAAATACATACAGTATATCAACAAAAATGTGATTTTATTAAATTCCTATAATATATTATTCAAATTTGATTTGTTGTATCTCTGTAATATTGTATAGGATAATGAGTATCATTAATAATAATACACACACACACACACAAATCTGTATCTCACTCACTCGCTCATATTTAGATTTTTGATTTGAGATTAAATAGGCATGCATTTCCATTTCTTTCAGCCTAGAGATTGTTGATGTCTCTGCCTTTTGTGAGGTAAGGCATCACCACGAGTGAAATTATAAGACAACCATAATAAAACACATACCAGCTCAGCCCAGACTTTAGTCATCCGCATGTAAAACCGCCCTCCGCTGCAGACAGACATGCCTGCCAGCACCTGTGGGTGACAACGGCCCGTCTGCGAGGGGCTCGTGACTCATCTGTGCAGTAACAGGTCCATCTGGAAGATCTCTGTCTGAGCAGCACCGCACAAACACATGCTTATGCCTTTTACCTTACAAACACAGAACCACCGGCCTGAGGCCAGGTGTAGTTTCCCATGATACAAGACACACACAGACACAAATACAATTACTGCGGAGTACTACGGTGAACAAATGTTAGCTGTGACTGAGGGAAGTGTTGACCTCCTCACCTGCGTTACTTCTCTGATGTGGCACAATTGCCCATTTGTTATCGTTTGATGTCTGAGTGAAAGGCAACTGGACTCAACATGCAGGTCACTCTTTAGAGGCTTGCCTTTTAAGTAAGCTGTAGCTGTGATTTTTAGGGAATAGCTGAACGTGGGAAGAAAATGTGTTGGTTATTTATGCAGCATAGCCTGCAGGCCACAGGAGATGCTTCCTGAGAAACTTTCAGCTACTTTTTGGCTTGTTCATAGATTTGAAGAGATTACCGGCACTTTCATCCCCCCACATGCTGTAATATACACGCATAATGCTTACAGAAATTTTAGAAGTGATGGAAAAGTAAAATAGCCTGGAGGTGCTTATGCATAGCACTTTCCCATGAATCAAAAATAAATTGAGATTTTCATATTAAAAGAAAGTTAGGGAAAATGGGTTCAAGGAAAAAATGTTCAGCAAATGTTAATATTACATGAACTAAAGGCCCATTCACACCAAGAACGACAACTATAGCAAACACACCATCAAACGATAATGTTCTGTTTAGTTTAAGCAACCGCTGCAGTTTTGATGTCTACAGCTTTAAATGTTCAAGGTGGATTCCGATTGGCTGTCAGTGTTTATCGTTCATTAGCTGGAAAATATCGTTCTGATTCCAGAGATGTGGTGCTGTTATCGTTAGCCTAGTTGTGTGGATTCTTTTTAGAACGAAACACACTATATTGCCAAAAGTTTTGGGATGCCTGCCATTACATGCACATTAACTTTAAAGACATCCCATTCTTAATCTGTAGGGTTTAATATGGAGTTGGCCCACCCTTTGCAGCTATAACAGCTATATAACTTTTCTGGGAAGGCTTTCCACAAGGTTTAGGAGTGTGTTTATGGGAGTTTTTGACCATTCTTCTAGAAGCGCATTTGTGAGGTCAGGCACTGATGTTGGACGAGAAGGCCTGGCTCCCAGTCTCCGCTCTAATTCATCCCAAAGGTGTTCTATCGGGATGAGGTCAGGACTCCGTGCAGGCCAGTCAAGTTCCTCCACACCAAACTCGCTCATCCATGTGTTTATGGACCGACGCGTTGTGCAAACTCAGGACTCGTCCATGGGATTGCCAGAGAGAGAAGCGTGATTGGTCACTCCAGAGAACACGTCTCCACTGCTCTAGAGTCAGTGCCGGCGTGCTTTACCCCACTGTATCCCACGCTTTGCATTGCACTTGGTGATGTAAGGCTTGGATGAGCTGCTCGGCCATGGAACCCATTCCATGAAGTTCTCTTGTTGAGTAAGTACAGAGGTGCTGTGTGTAAATATGATGGTTATTGAAGTTCTATACTAAATGTGAGAATGCATTTACTCATCTCACTGGCATAAAAAAAGATTCAGTATTCCTTAAAATGAATAAAGTCAAGCAATGCAAAATCAGAATACTACGCAAACCTCCAATGTTAAAAAACTTTTTTATGCATTTAATCATACATTTAATTACATTTTAATCATACTTTATTGTCCAATGTACTTGCTGCTGACCTTCTATGATTCAGTTAAATCATAAGCAAAAATTACTTTTTTTATTTTTATCGGTGGTTAAACTTTCTTCTCCTTCATCCTATTCTTCTGCAATCCTAAATAGCAGCACAGCTGAAAGGTTTGTTTGAGCTGCGCCCTCTACTGTACACACGTTAATTTGCATTTCCTTTAGCAATATTAGTTCAATTTTGATGTGAAAGGGCCTTTACATTTTCCTCAAAAATAAAACTTTTATCTTATAAAAAACAAACAAGCCCGGCCCAGGTGAGAAAAAGTAACGCAAAAGTAACGTGACACATTACTTTTCAAAGTAACTTTCCCAAACACTGGTTATAGTTATTGACCTTGGTGTGAATGAGCCTTAAAGGGTTAGTTCACTTTCAAATGAAAATTAGCCCATGTTTTACAAACCCTCATATCCTGACGAATCCAAGCTTTACGTTGAAAGTGTAGCGCCTCTCGCAGTTCGAAACACGCTACGGCCGACGTCGGATATCACTCCAGTTGTGCTTTTTCCGTAAATTGAATACGGAAGGCGGTCTGGCGGATGCTAGATATTTTACTTCAGTTTTAAATACGGATATTTTTCTTACAAATCCCCATCGATTCACTTCACTTATTCACCCCCGGGAGCCGTGTGGAGTATGTTTATGATAGATGGATGCACTTTTTTGAGCTTCAAACTCAACTGCCTTTATAAATATTGGAAGCGTCAGGATATTTATTAATATAATTGTGATTGTGTCCATCAGAAAGAATAAAGTCATATACACGTAGGATGGCTTGAGTTAATCATGGGCTAATTTTTATTTTAAAGTGAACTAACCCATTAAGACTAAATGCCTGTTCACACCAAGGATGATAACTGTAACGATTATAATAAAATAATAATTTTAAAAATCGTTATAAAAGAATAGCAGAGTCCACACACCACAACTATATCGGGCACAGAGAAATTATAAAGTTGGAATCACTTTCGGAAAACAATTCCTCAATAAAAAAGCTCAATAATAAACAGAACAGAATGCTTTGTGTGTTTTTGTGGACACTAATATAGGTATCGTTATCTTTATTGTTATCATTCTTTACATAAATGAAGAGAGGAAAGTTATAGACTGAAGAACGACTTGCGAAAGTGCGAAGTGGCACAAACATATCCTGGAAAAAAGCCTCTGCTTCTCTGGAAATGTGACCTAGTTTACATGGAAGGGAGCGCCAACGCTTCAAATTGATTTCTTGGTATGTTATTAGTCAGTGTTACTGTCATGGATGACGCTTGAAGGGAAGTTAATGGGAATCATGGGAGGCCAGCTATTTTTACCATGACAAATCAATATTGATTTTGTTATTTGTGCATTGCCCATGAACATGAATATTGATGTGCTCTCATACTTACATGTGTGCTTAGACCATGTGAAAAATGTCAGTGTTGTTTTTGTTAACTACATTTAAAACAGACTTTAAAATAAAGCTGAAATAAAATACAATTATATTATATGAAAAACTCAAAGGAAAAAAAAAAAGAGAAATGTTGCCAGAAACTGAAATAAATAAGTTTGAATTGATGTTCTAAAATAAATTGAAAATATATATTCAAATGTATGGAACATGTGTACACATCTTTAAAGCTATGAGATATTCCAGCCCGATCTCACGGCAATTCTTACTAATTTTACGAGGTGGCTAATTCGTATGAATTGATACGACCTCACTCGTACGAATTCAATACGATTTTTGCTAATTCTTACACATTTTACGAGTTACCAAATTCGTATGAATTCATACGAATGACCTACCCCTGACCCCGCCCCTAAACCTACCCATCACGTGGGTTTAGACAAATCGTACGAGTGAGGTTGTACAAATTTGTACGAATTAGACACCTTTTATTCACTCGTATGAATTAGTACTAATTGGTCGTGAGATAGCGTTGGATATTCTGCATCATCGTGATCTGAATTGTGTTGCATTCTCTGCATTACTTGAAGGGGCACTATAGTGGGCTTTAAATCAAACGCTCTTCTTCTATAGCCTGTTTTCTTTTTCAGGTCAACTCCTGTCATAGCAGAACAACAGTAGAGCAGAAGGTTCGTCCTGATGGCATTTGCACGCTTGTGCAAAGTATGTTTACGGCCTTACATGTGACCATTGTTTTGTGATGCACTAGTGTAGTAAGCAGGTAGAGGAAATGTTGCATGTGTTAAAGTTTGTTGTGTGTTTGTTTATTGTATTTCAGGATGAGAGTGTGTTTTTGACCCTTCTCCCCACTGCTTCAAAACCATGCTGGTGTCCGTTTACTGTTTCTACAGCTGTTTGGGATGTTGTCTTTACTTTGCACCCGTGCTGCCAATATAGCTTCAAATCCCCTTCCCCCTGTTTCCTACAATGCTCTAAGGCCTGTCTAGAGTCAAAGTGAGACCTAGTAGCATGAGTCTCACTAGTGACAATGCTAGGATGGCCATTTCTTTTCTCGTTTCTCATTTTTTGTTTCCACCGTGGGAACTTTCCCGTGCCCCAGGAATTAAGGACTTTGGGGTGGTACCCAGTGTGGGACCCGGGTCTACATGAAGTTCTGGGTAAAAAAGCCCCTCAGAAAATCCCTGCACGCGAGGTAGTAGGCTACTTTTTCAGAGTTCAGGGACTTTCGGGGGTGGGACTTGTGCGCTAAACGTGTTGATTGGTTTAGTTCATGCATTTTCCAAACACATTTTTAAAAGTCTGTTGCGGTGCATGCAGTAAGAGTTGTTTGCTATTCAAATCAACATCGCAGTTTAAAAAATGGCAACCGATGGCCCGACGACGAGGTTCTGGCTCTATTAAACTTATATGCAGAGGACGAAATCCAGCGGGAACTGGAAAGTCGTGCACAGTCCTGCGTCACCAGACTCATTTACCTAATCTTCAGGGTACTTTAGACCATGATGGAAACGCAGACAGCAACAGGTCTGAGGGGAAAAAAAGTTCCTGGGACAAACTGTTCCGGGTAGGAATCGCGGCTTATAACACCAAAGAGGAGGAAGATAAAGGGCAGGATAAAACTGAAAAAATAATCCCCCCTTAATTTGATTGCAGAGGCATTTTTTTATCAATATAAACCAAATTCATGTTTATGCCGATTAATGATATGTAGAATCTCGCCGGAAGTAGTAGGTCATCCGGGTACTTTTTGTCTACTCTTTTTAGACACACTTCTTCTGTCATACTGTTTTCCGCCTAGTATGTGAATATGTGAAGTATGAAGTATGTGAATTCGGACACAGCCGTTGATTTACTTTTCCAGCCGATTTGTTTGATTGAGATCCTTTTATGAATGTGGCAAGTTATGGCTTATGGAATCATTAGCCATGTTTCCACCGCAGGAACTTTCCCCAGGAACTAGGGAATTGGGGTGGTACTGGGTGTGTTTCGACTGCAGAAACCTGGGCCTATATGAAGTTCCTGGTAAAAATTTCCCCCTCTAAACGGCCCTGCTCGCGAGGTAGTACGTTTTATCAGAGTTCAGGAACTTTCGGGGGTGGGACTTGGGCGCTGAACGTGCTGATTGGTTGAGTTTACGGAGCAGGTTGCGGTGTGTGCAGTAAGAGTTGTTTGCTGTTCAAATCATCAATTGAGTTTAAAAAATACGACAGGTGGCTTTATTAATTTTATTTGAGGAGGACTAAATTCATTGGGAACTGAAAAGTCACGCACCGTACATGTCACCGGGCTAATCTTCACGGTTCTTTGGACCGCGATGGAAATGCAGACAGCAACAGGTCTGGGGGGAAAAAAGTTATTGGGACAAATTGTTCCGTGTGATTTCGGTGGAAACGGCGCTATTGACTCACTTGATTCATTCAAAAATGCTCAATCATTCTAAATGTACGTAATTTAATATAAACTTGAACATTATTTATTGCCATTGGATAATGCTATATTTAAAATAGTGATGATCCTAAAAGGAGGACAAATGAGCATCCAGCTCAAGCCTGCATCGGTAGGCAGACATGGCATTTCCAAACCTAAGATGGGTTGAATGGCCATCCTAGACAGGACTAAAAGACTTTATACTTATATACACCGTACTTGGCAGTGCCTGGTGCAGCATGGCATTAAACAGAGGGAAGATCTCAACTATCTGCCTCTATTTTCACCTATGGCGATCTGCTCAGGGTCAAACATTCCCTCCTGTCCGGACTGTCAGCAACAAGTCATTACAAACAGAGTTCCTCATGAAATTCCTCTGGACGTAAGCTCCCATGTTTCTATTTGAGGTGCCAGCCTGTGCGTGTTTGCAAACTCAGCTGTGAATTAGGGTTACTTTGATATGAAAAACAACTTAGGATGTTTATTTAAAAAAGTTAGAAGGGAGTTCACATCTAATATACTCACTAGAAATCGGCATAATTAGTTATTTATGTCCAGGTGTCTGACAAAGCCCCCGCTCAGCGCCTCAGGTGACACAGCCTGTTGTATTTGTGCCGTAGACAGATTAGATTGAGATACCAGGTCTTTTTTTTCGATGTGGCTGCTGCCGGCCGGTATGATTGTCTTTGAGCTTTTAAGTGTTTGTGGTGTTTTCCCCCACAGGGTAACTGACCCTGAAGTAATACACTCAGAGCTCCGTTTAGCTGTTCAAAGGCGGCTCATTTTACTTGATTAACTCTTAGAGACCAGATTGATTTATATTTTTCTCTAACAACATCAATTCGAACAATCATACCTTAAATGTGACATTTGAAGCTGGTGAATTATTTAAAAACTTAAAACTACCACAAGGATGTAAATTTATGTGCTTGATGAATTGGACAGCAGTTTTTTTATAGCCTACCTTTTATAGAAACCTACAGCAGCTTAGAAATTCATGTTTGAGGTAACTTATGTTGTTAAAAAAAACGTGAAAGTGTCTTCAAATAATGTAACTTCAGAAATAATCAGACATTGTGATTATAAATCAGCTCTGTTAGTAGGCTATAACATTTCTCAGTGAACTGGTATGGGGTTATGCCAACAAACCTCTGTATCCTTTAATATCACTGTATCACTACATTAGTACTTAGTACAAACCTGGTAAAAATGACTGGCAGTCATTGGAGGTAAGCCTTGTTTTGCCCTCCTGCTGGGCGTTCCTATAAGGGTGTGATGTCATGTGAAAACTAGGAATATGGATCAATGGTTTTAATGACATCTTCTCATCAGATTTTCTGTCCAATCAAATGTGCTCTGGAATATGAAGCCCCGCCCCCTACATTATAAATAGACACTGAAGCTGCAGCTGAAATAGGTAATTTACTATTTTCTACAATGGCACCTAATGCACTATATAGGGGATAGGGAACGATTCAGAAAGTGTAATATGCTTTCCATTGGGGCGAATGAAGTCTGATTTTATGGTGTCACTGGAACCATGATAGCACAGTATCATGTGATTGAGATTGCAGACTAGAAACTGTATCGGATCTGTTTGAATTCTGCACTGAATGCTGTAATTTAAAGCGATATGGAGGAGATCAGGATGAGTAATGGTTAGAGATTAGGAATAAAATTGCGGCTTTGCGTGTTCAACGGCTCTGGCCGAGCTGTGATATAAACTAAACGCTATTGGCTATTTTTAAAAAGGGGAGGAGCTGATTGATACGCCCCGCCCTCTCTTCCTGTTTCAGTGAAAATTACATAAACATTGAATAACGCTGCGCGTTTCAAGGCACTTCAGTGGGACTTTAAGTATAGAGCCGTTTTACTCGAGCGAGCCACGATCAGCATAACCGATGTCCATCACATGCAGAGTGATATCTAAAAGTTTCTTTTTTTTTTTTGATAATTTTTCTTCTTCTCAGATATTTAATTGTAATAAAATTGCAATAGGAACTAGCTAGGATAGCTGATTAAAATCCATAGACATCGCCGTTAACACTTTCTCAGAATTTTAATATGAATATCTTGAATGAGTCGGTTCTTTTCTTGTTGATCAAACTGGTTTCGCAATTCAATCTGAAACGTTTGCAATTTAATCCAAATCGGTTTTTGATTCAGTTCGGTTCACAAATCATTTGAAAATTTAAATTGATATTTGGATAGCACTGAATCAATTCTGCATGAAGTGAATATTTACTCAATCATACATTACTTAAAAACAAACCTGCAAATGCACCTTATTATTTCCAGTAAAGTTCTAAACCTATGAATGACTATGGTGCTGGTAAAAGACATTTATACAAAAAAAGTAGAAAAAAACTAACAGTGCAGCAGTTGTGCAGTGCAAGTTTTTATTTTTATTTTTTTATTTTTCTCCTGTGATACATTTCAAATTTTAACCTGCTTTTGTATGTAGTTTTAAACACACAATATGTTACATTAATATTAATATTATTAAAAATTATAAGGTACTATTTAGCTATTTGTTTACGTCTTTGCTAGAGTAGCCCTGTGATAGTTAAAGACAGCTGGTTCTCAGACATATGCAATAATGTACATATTTCCATATAAACTATTGCCTAAGGTGTGTTGAGCAAATAATGGGTCTTTGTGAAACTAATTTAGAAATTATGAAAAAAAGCAAAGCCTCATTTCTCTACAGGATATTGTAAATTCCTACTCGGACTGCTAATGAATTTCCAAAGGCTTGTTGCCTAGTGCCTTTATATGTTGGACTCAAATGAACTGTTTTTTCACTCTATATTTAAATGGAAGCATGCATTGACCAATGTGATTTTCGAAATAATGCTTCTTAAAAGTTAATGCAATTATCATGCATATCTTTTGGTACGTGCGCATATGATGTCTTAAAATACTGCCTACGTAGCCAGCTCATTTTACAGGGCAAATGGACCACCTTTTGAAGAGCAAGTCTCCTGTTTAACCCTCTAGCTTCTATCGATGACAGGTAAAATCTCATTCATAATGGCCCAAATGGCACCATGACTCCATAATACAATCATAAACACGTTCTGATAGTGATAAAGCGTGTTGCTCTAGCTGTCTGCCATCAGGGGGTTTGTTTGAAGCTCTGCGCTGTGGCGAAGGGACGCACTTCTGTGTCACGCTGACCAGGGTTAAATACAGAACTGCTCACCCCAAAAACTGTGGGCGAGGTCACACCCCAACGAGTCTTTGATGCGTCTCTTTTCTCATTTGAGCGCAACAGACGCCGGGAGTGCAAGCAGGGACACACATGTGCAAACAAACAAACACAGATGGTCTTTTTCCCTTAGAAAACATATGGACATTTTCCAGGTCTCAGAGCTAAACTGGCTAATTCCCCCTATCTCCTGTCCATCTGATTTAACCTTTCCAGAAGTACCTGATCCCTGGAGAAATTCCCTTAAAGCCCAGCATGACCGGCCTGTAGACTGTGGGAACTGCACTGTTGACTCTTGCCCCATAAAAACTGCTTGCAATTACAGAGAGAAGGACAACCAGACGTAAATTAGACGGAAATCCAGCTGCCCGTCACTGCACAGTGCTTTATAATCAAGCTCATCAGACTTTGAGGTCAGTAGGAATGGGTGATACCACTTACTTTCTGTTTGATCCCATACCAAGAGCGATTCTAGGATTTCATTATTAGAGAGGCTAGCCCCCAATATATTTATTATATTGTTTGTATACTTGGGTTCACATGAACAATACAGTAGGTTCTACATTACCTATTAAGTCAAGTTGAATGAATTTGTAATCATTTTAAAAAACCGGATTGAAGAACATGCTGAATTATGCAGACTAAAATATGGGGATGAGCTGAAGCCTGTCGCCGGTTTTATGAGTTTCAAAGGGGGCTGAGGCGATCACGGATTAGTGTACAGATTACAGAGATAATCGTAAATGTTTAGGGGGCTGGGTGGAAATTTAGGGGGGCTAAAGCCCTCCTAAAATTGGCTTAGTGACACCCTGAACCATACCATGCCGATATCGCTTTATATAATATATTGAATAAGGATTGATAACTATTTTCTGAATGCATTTTTATTATACATGAAACATTTGCACATATGTTGTTAGAAATATGAAACAGTTTGGAAAAGAAGACATGACATTTGAAATAGTGTGTTCATGGTTCAGTACACTTGAAAACATATAGTGCGTTAAACATGGAATAAACATGCACAGCTGTTGTCCTGATGTTCCTCCTGTTTGCCACAGTGTAATTCGATCACTTCACTGGATCTCCACCGACGGCAGCGCTCGATCGCAGACCTGCACGTTCCTCTGCCTGGTAGCAGAAAGCACTTCTTTCTTTTCTTTTCTTTTTACAGTCAGGGATCATTCACACAAAACATGGAACATAGTAATGTGATGGATTTATTTGTAATGAAATTCCCTTGTTAATTTGCATGGAGAGCTTACACACAAACTTTAACAAGATGGCGGTGGGTCACTTGCACAGAGACGTTTAGCATCACGTTACTCTCCATAACATCAGAGTCTGACTCCAACACGGCTTTCCTCTCGTCCAGACTCACAGCTCTCAACTCCCGAACCTTACACTGATACCATTATTGCTTTTGCTGGTCCTTTTGGTGGCCTCTGCAGAATGTTGGAAATCTGTCTTTTTGATAAGTAATATTTGTAGAAATGTCATTTGACAGAAACAAATCTAACTACAATTAAATTGAACTAAATTTAATTAAATAATTAAATAAATGTATTATTATTAATCATATATATTATTATTATTAAATAAGTATTATAGTGCTCAATGTCAGATTTAATACATAATTCATAGATAGATAGATAGCTTTATATGTGAATTTAATATGTGAAATAGTAATATTATTAACATTTTAATAAATTAAATTATATTATTAATATATACTATTATTAAAAATAAGTATTATTATAGTGCTCAATGTTAATGTTTTTTAAAATAGACAAAAATCTGACATTTAGAGCTGTAAACCATATACCTCCCACTTTTGTCAGGTTTATATGTAAATATTTGTATTTTTATATATTTAATTTGGAAAATTGTATAATTTTGCTACAGTGAGACTAACCAGCAAAATAAAAAGTATTTTTATTCACACATTTTATTATAAATTGTTCAAAAAACTGACATTGGGAGCTGCAAAACTTAAAATAGAAAAAAGCTCAGCTTCTGTCAGGTTTTCCTGTGATTTTCCTCCAAATACTTTCTGACCTTCATTCTCAGGTCTGTCCTGATGTCAGGAGGTCATAAAAAGAGCCGTAATTCACATGCCATGTTCCCACAGCGCCTCTCTCTCTCTGACCCCACAGAAGGGAGGTTACGCCTGAGAGACTGAAGTGAAAAGGCCTGTCCTCTGATTTATGACCTTCTGCTGCCATCGGATCTTCTCCTGCACCGGGACGGGGTTTTGTGAAGCACCGAAACAGACCCTCCCAGAAACCCCCAACAGTTTTAGGTTTCCAAAGCCCATCGAAGTAAGTTGTGAAGCTTTCGCACATGTGCAACGATTGCCATGATTTCAGGAACTTCATTTTACACTGAAGAATCATTTGAATATGGGCATTTTAATAACAGATTTCAGATAAATGCTGTTCTTTTGAATTTAAATTCATCAAAGAATCCTGAAAAAATGTCAACATTGATAATAATCATACATGTAAATCCTCATAAGAGAATGATTTCTGAAGGATCGATCATGTGACACTGAAGACTGGAGTAATGATGCTGAAAATGCAGCTTTAATCACAGGAATAAATTACACTTTACTGTATATTCACATAGAAAACAGTTCAATTGGAATAATATTTCACAATATTACAAATTTTACTGTATTTTTGATCAAATAAATGCAGCCTTAGTGAACATTTTTATTTAATCTTACCTCGTATATGAATAGACAGTATAATCTATTCAATTCTTATGTAGAAAGTCAATACTATAATGTGTCCAATACAGTATTAAAAGACAAATGGCACTTTGCTTCATGTCTGAGGATGTTTTCTCTGTAAAACACCTATTTTTAGGTTTCTTTTGCAGGGTATATGTCTGTATTTCTTCCTGTTGTAATTCTGTGCTCTGTTTAGCGTTGTTATTTTACTCCTCCAGCCTTCCTCCACACACTACAACACCATTAGCATGTATTATTTTCATCTGGATTATTTTAGTTCTCTTCCCGTTCACGTTGTCCCCTTTTCTGACTGCAGTCCTCGTCATGTTGTGTGGTGTTTATGCCAGATCAGATCATTCTGGCCTGTTATCCGTCCTGACTCATGCACGGCACTGGCATATTGGAGCTGCTGGCCCAGAAGAATTAGGCCAGATTTGCCACACTTCACAACCCCAGCCGGGCCTGATGCACATTCCCTCCAAATGCACGCAGGCGATTGTGAACAGAGTCTCATTATACCACCGTGGCACAATGAGAGTGGAAATCTTGGCACGCTCCTTCTTCAGCAACCCAAAAGCCTTCTCAGACAGAGTTCAGATGTGTGGTGCTCTTTGTCTGATGAATGCTTTGTAGGCTTCTCAGACTGTATAATTGTGCTTTTACAGTGATTAAAGACCACCCACGACACCACAGCATCAAACACAAACTTACCCAAAACCTGGTCACTGATCTCCTGCTCCATGCATTGCACACAAGAGCTGATTCCTTCAGGAAATACAAATCTATATTTTCCTCTGCTTTAGTTTTTTGAGAGAATCACATTTCTTCTGCCTTTGCTTTCTTCTGCTTTTAAACAAACGCATGCATGAATGTAAGTGTGTCAGCTGTGTGCACTACGGAATAAGCATTCGTTTTTCTTTAGGAAGTTTCCTACAGGCATATTTGATTAGATGGATGGATGGATGGATAGACGGACGGACAGAGGGATGGATAGATGGATGGATAGACAAACAGATAGATGGATGGACGGACGGATAGATGGACAGACAGACAGATAAACAGATAGATAGACGGATGGATGGATGGATGGATGGATGGACGGACGGACAGAGGGATGGATAGATGGATGGATAGACAAACAGATAGATGGATGGACGGACGGATAGATGGACTGACAGACAGATAAACAGATAGATAGACGGATGGATGGATGGACGGACGGACAGAGGGATGGATAGATGGATGGATAGACAGACAGATAGATGGATGGATGGACGGATGGACTGATTGATAGATAGAAGGATGGATGGATGGATAGATAGACGGATAGATAGACAGATGGACGGATAGACAGACAGACGGATGGATGGATGGACGGGTAGATGGATGGACGGACAGATAGAAGGAAGGATGGATGGATGGATGGATGGGTGGATAGACAAACAGACAGATGGATGAAAGGACAGACAGATCTCTCTGATCTCTCGACCCGTCCTCCCCGCAGCAGCTGCCCGCGGGTGATGTGTGTGTGCGAGGGAGGACAGGAGCCGCTTGATAACCAAACGTGTAAAAACTATATGGACAGGACCAAAAACAGGATGTCACAGCAGGCTACAGCGTTTGGGAGGCAGGAAGACGACTGCTGTTTCATTCACATGTGTATCTGAAGGAAGAGAGGAAAGAGAGAGCTGGGGAGGAAGAGGCTAACCTGATCAGCCCGGCAAAAATTGGACGGTTCTTTTTGTAGGTTTTAAACCTCAGAAATCCCAACACAGATGATCTATTTTTACTGAAGACCCTTAAAAGTGTTTTTAAGAAGCTAATGGTTGTGCTCGTCTTATTCATATCTTGTAGCGACAGCGATTCTGAGGGTTAAAATCAACATGCAATAAAAACGGATCCTGTTTACTTCAACATTCCTGGTCTTACTGTGCACAATTTATTGGTGTATTTTATATAATAATAATTCATTTGAAACCAAAGTCTTCTAAATATTGCATTTAAATGTAAAAAAATTGCACCATCTCTAAAATGACTTTTCCTTTTTAGTTCTCAGCTCATCTCCTCCATCCACCTGAGTCCATTCCTATACGTAACGACCACTTTTGACCATCCAATCAGATCCTATTGGATAATAATCAAGCCTCGCCCTACATTTCTCTCACTGTTTCACTTGGAAATGTCACATCATGTAAGTAAAATGGGTTGCAAAGAGTTTTTTTCTCATGTTGATGAGGTGCATTTCACTGAAGTGCTTTAAATGTTTTGCGAATGCTTTCAGAATAACAGGCACTTGAGCTTCAGCGAGTAATGAGCTGTGTGCGCAAATGAGACAAGGAAATGGCAGGATTTCACTGAGGTGAGGCTCAAAATGTAGATTTATTGTTTCCCCATTTTGCACAAAAGTTGTTTAGCAACTGAGTTGTGTGTGTTGTAACAACACTGAAGACCAGAGATAAATCTAAGACTGACAAGTGTGTAATCATCGGCTCTGTGCTAGCATGCAGCTCTCACTGCACAGTACTTTGATTTATAGCATTACACAGTTGGACCGTACAATCATTTTTATTTCCACTGACATCATCGACAGGGTTTCCTCACCTTCCACACTTATCTGGTTTGGGAAATATGACGCAACCCATGCAGGCTTTTGCCTGTTATGATTATTGAATAATGATTAAAAATATTCATCTTACAAACTGCACTCACCAAGAGCAATTTCTAAGTACCAGAAGTTTTGAGGTCAGTAAGATTTTTTTATTTTTTATTTAATTGGTAATTAATTGGTATTTTTGTTTTAATTTTTATCAAAATGCAACGATAACAAAATTTCCAGTCCTATATGTAACGACCACTTGACCGTCCAATCATATCCTGTTGGATAAAAATCAAGCCCCGCCAAACGTTTTTCACACTGAATATCCTGTTTCTATTGGAAATGTCACATTATGTACGGAAAATGAGTTTTTTCCCCATGTCGCATTACAAAAAATATATTTTAAATAAATGCTGTTCTTCTGAATCCTCTATTGATCTAAGAATCCTGAAAAAAATTTATTGTAGTGTTCAAAAAAATATACATTTTCAACATTGATGATAATCAGAAATGTTTCTTGAGCCGCAAATCAGAGTGATTTCTGAAGGATCATGTGACACTGAAGTAATGATGCTGAAAATTCAGCTTTGATCACAGGAATAAATTACGTTTTAAAACATATTCAAATAGAACTCAGTTCTTTTAAATCATAATAATATTTTACAATATTGCAGTTTTACTGAATTTTTGATCAAATAAATGCTCATGCTTTGGTAAGCATGAGACTACTTTTAAAAAATATTTGTAAAATCTTACAAACATTCATATTTAAAGTAGACTTGGAAATCTATCTTAAAATTCCCAGATATTTATCCTGCATACAGCATAACATAATTTCCTAAAACAAAACACAACCAGCAAGTCATTCAGAAATAGGATTTTTATTTGGATTTTATCTGTAATAACTCTTTGGGTTGAAATCTAAATTCTTCTTTATAGACACATATACAAACTTATAAGGAGTGTAAACATGGAAGAGAGATTCGGGGTGCTCAGGAAGACTTCTTCCTGGACGTTGCATCTTGGACGTCGGGGATGAAAAAGTTGAGGAATTCTGGACACAGTTGTTTCTCTGCAGGCCGGCGTGTGACCTGTGCATGCCGCAGTGGACCTTTGCTTCATTTATCAGTGGTATCATAGAGGCTGATTCATTACCACAAAGCAGAATCAGTGTCTGATTGATGGTTAGATGGGGAGGCGTGTTCAAAGGTCTCCGTCAATATGAGAAGCACATCTGGGAGTGAAAGTCCACCCGGCTGATCTCTTGCTGTTATGCCTTCCTCTTCTTTGCTAAACACTGAACTTTTGTGAGTTAAACACCAAAGCAGCATGACTACGTGCACACTGAAGAATGCTTTGCCACAGGAACAATTAGTCATTTGCATTGAAAATATGAGTCAAATGTGCAACCATCCACGATTTATCATCACAGTAATCAAAGTAACACCAATATTTACCAAACATGGTAATGAAATAGAGCAATTTACATGTTTTAGTTCTTGGTGAAAGACCGTAAGAGGCAAAATAATGGCCATTCCAAACCCTAGTGAGCTGCTTACCTAGAGATTGCTGTTTTTTCAATGTCTGATTCTTAAAATCAGTGCATTTGGTCCCCCTTAATAATGAATATTTGGAGCTAAATTGCCATTTAGTATGGAAGCTTATTTCCGCCACAGAATAAAAAATAAAAAACGTTTTATCTTGCAATTCAGACTTTTTTAATCTCACAATTGCATGATATAAAGTTAGAAATGCAAGATATAAACTCACAATTGCAAAAAAAAGTCTAAATTTTAGAGTTTATATCTCGCAATTCTGACTTTACAACATGCAATATGTTATGTTGTAAATATCTGAATTTTAAGATAGAGTTCCGACCTGATCAAGTCTAAAAGTCTCCATAAAATATGAATGTTTGCAAGATTTTTTTAAAGTAGTCTCCTATGCCTACTAAGGCAGCATTTATTTGATCATAAATACAGTAAAGCAGCAATATTGTAATTTATTTCAGTGATCAAAACTTTTCAAGAATTTTTAAGCAGCATTACTCCAGTTTGCCAGATGTAAACATAGTTTTTAGATAAGTCGCAAGTATCTTTTAAAATGTTTTATTTTGTATATATTTTAACGATCTGAGCATATAGTCTGAAGCACATGGCGCAGGTGCACTTAGGGCATGTCCGAATCCACTTGCTAGTTTAGTGAAGTTCCAAACGTAATTTAGGGAGGAGCGAGCCCATCTAATCTTCCACTCAACAGCCAGAGTAAATAACTTACCTCTCCTCAGTCTCAGATGTTCCAGTATCCCACCACCTCCTCAAACTCCACCTTTATCTTAGGTACCTCACCCTACATAATCTTTTAGTCACTTTGGGGGTATATTAGAGCTTGAGTTGAAACTGCTTCAACGAGCCCCTCATCAGTAGACAGCAAGCCAAAGCTTAACCTAAATATCTAAAGATTATATGGGCAAATTATTTTGTTAAACTAAGGAAAAAACGGTTAGGGTGCCAGATGCATGGTCCATAAGGGTTGTACCTCGTCTCTTAATGAGTCATGGATGTGTTTTGGGCGTGAAGTGTAATAAACCAATCAGAGTCTATCTCCCATTCCCTTTAAAAGCCAGTTGCTCTCGCACCATGGCAGATTCGCAATTTACATGATGGAATTTAAAAATAATTGTGTGCTGCTTACCCTTGTCATATACTGCGCTATTGACTTTAGAGCAGGTTTTTGTTGGTCAATGGCGCAGTCGTTTTCAGTTTCTTAAAAATACCAGCACGCCGACAATGCTCCTGAACACACGCTGGACATGAACGATAACTGCGTCGGGCTGAAACTAGCAAAAAAACACTTGCGTCGCGCCTGCCGTATGGGTGCATGACAATGCTTTATAAAAGTTTTGACAAAATTGAATTAGCACAACATGCATCCTTTCCAAACAAGGCAATTGCATTGGGATGCGAACAGTGGATATATAAATATATTGTGTCCTGTACTAAGAAATATGCCATTTCACCCAGTATTTACTAACTCTTTAGATTAACAACATGTTGATGTCAAACTCATGATTGTCTAAGCAGCTTGATAGGGTTTGGAACATATTGTACATCAGTATGCTGCATTTCTTTAGTATTAAGTTAATGAAACTCAAAATCAGGTTGTTTTTAAGGCCCTACTTATTTATTTGCATACACTCAGACAGTGTTAAAAATACGTCTCATAGCAGTATATATAGCTCTCGCTCCGTCTCTTTTTCTCCAAATCAGTGCATTAATATCCCCACAGGGGTGCTCTGCTCTGTGTGTTTGTTCCAACGCCTGCGTTTAAGGAAAAAAGGCAACACAGAAACTAAACTGGGACAGTTGGGAAATGAGGTACACATGGTTCATTTAACACTCCTGCATTGGGTTTCCCAGCCCCAGAGAAAAGCTTAGTGGTTTTCAATGTTAAATTATTCATCAGATGACATGTCCTTCAAGTTACGCTCAACAAATAATTCTGTCTGAACTGAAGTAACAGGACGGACTCATGCCTTTCCATATACAGAGAACAAGAGATGACATCACCATCGCCCCTATACCCTTATACAGTGCACTAAAAGGACAGAAACCATAGTGGACACCATTGAGTGCACTCATTCAATCCCACAATGCACTGCAATACTAAGTGTACAACCGATATACACTTAACGGCTAGAGATGCAATGCAAGAGAGTTAGAGTTTCACTTCGTTCACTTGTTTTCATTCACTCCTTCAAGTGGACTATATTAGGGAACTAATGTATGGAATAGTGAATGAGGGTATAAGGGGGCGATTTTGGCCACAGTGTAGGTCGTGAAAAGAAGTGTCAGTTTGTGGCTGACACAAGGTAACATGAATGTTCTCATACTGGCTGTGAAAAGCAAAACAAATCTCTTAAATACAAATGTCCCACATAAAATAAATACAGCATAGTTTTCCGTAATTGGAACACGGCTCCAAAACATCTAAGTAACTGTGATAATCAAACAGTAGACTCTTTAGGACCCTCCTGGGCTGCGTTCTTGCACCCGTAGAGCCACTTTATGACACGTGCATTTCTCTCAATAATTGAGACACCTGTAGGGATCTGCTCGGCCAGTTCCTCCTGGAAAAGCCCCTCCCCGGAGTGTCGGGAAAACTCGCTGGGCTCCGAGCCACCGCCTCCGACGCTCCTCAGCAGCAGCGAGAGCGTGTCGATTGAACTGGCCCCTTTTAGAAAGTTCTCCGGTCCGAGCCTCTCCACCATATCCAAGTCCAATCCACAGAAGTCGAAGAATCGCTCCTGCTCGGACATGGCTACCGAGCAGCGTAATCGCAATTCTGACTTGGAGCGTTTCAAATCGCCCCGTATCCAAGGAACGACAGGCTTCCACGGATCCATGTCGTTATTGTTGGAGTTCCCCGTGCTGTTTCGTAAGCTGTTTATCATGCTGTTCTTCTCCTGAAATCCAGTGCTGTTGTTTTGTGTCTCCGGCGTTGAATGCTCTCGTTCAGATTTGCTTGATCGCCTGGTCTCGTTTCCACCGTCTACAGTGTCTTTGTCATTGGACCAGGACATTCGCGAATCCCCATCTCGAGAGGAAGACGCCCTCTCCTCATTTATCACCATTTTTTGAGCCTCGTTCCTACTGTTCTTTTCACGCATGGATCCCTGGAAGAGCCGTCGCACAAAACTGTAGCCCTTGACCTCCATGTTGGTGTTGTTTTCGCCACCACTGCCGGGACTCTTGCACTCTTTCTTCTGTCTGTAAATGACCAGGGAGTCTGGACGCATCATGCGCTTGCCGTTGCTCCTGCGCATTATTGGGGCACTCGTGGGGCGACTAATGGAGCAATGTTTGGAGTTCTTGGGGAAGGTACGGGAGGCTTATTCACATTGTTGCGATTGTTGGTTTCCACATCGGTTTCATTCTGACAGTTCTCTTTCCTGGAGTCATCCTCATTTTCATCTCTCATGAACTGCGGTGCAGAAAAAGGCGCCATTTGATTTCGAGGTGGGAGGACGGGTGTTAAAGGGGTGGACACAGTAAAGTTTCGACGGGGCACCGGTGGAGGGGTTGCACAGGGCACTAACACGGGCTCCTGTTTGGTGTTTATGACCTGTTGACTCTTGACGTACTTCGCCTTGTCTGCTTCCAGCCGCTCTACAGCACTAATGGAGCGACCCCTACTTCCGGCATCCATCTGCCTGCGCAGGTAATCGGGCCCCTTGTTTAGGAGCCGGAGCGGAGAAGGTGAACCAACGGGAGTTAAGGGCTTCATTTTAGAGTTCTGGAAAAATGCATCCAAACAGAAAGGACAAAGCAGTCGCTTTGCCCTACAAAGAGAAGGAAGCCCTCTGAGAAACTATTGTTTCAATGCTTCTTTAAAATCTGACGTGTCTCAGAATAGTAGCAGGATATTGATCCATTTATAAGACCCCTATGAATGTGGATTTTTAGGCATTTCGAGAATCTGAGAGATTTAAACGACAGAGTTGGCAGTTGGGCTTCGCTATAATTAGTCTCTTTACTGGGTGCTTTTGGAAAAGGGACAGATCTCCATGCAGGATTTACACAAATGGGCAGGGCATGGGGAAATCCTTTTTGTGCAATCCAAAATCTCAAATCCCAAATGAGATGTTCCCTTCACCACAGAGTATCAGAAATAGACGCCGGTCTTCATATCCCCCCCCTAGTTTCGTCCTTTTTAACTTCCTCTCTTCTGTTGATCTTTTCAGAGAAGGTCGTCTTGGGGGAAGAGCGCTAATGAGCTTGATTATTTGTTTTTGATTGCCGTCTAAGGTCTTTGGGTTGGGCTCCTATTGTCCTGCGACGTGACGGTTGGGTTGACCTATACAGCTGGCACCGGGGCACTTCAGAGATTGATAGACAGAGGTCCTGTGCTTCTCCCTCTATACCTGGAGCCCTGTGAAAACAAAAACGATAGAGACACAGTTCAGTCTTTTTAGCATTTCTCAAGGGAGATCTGATCTCCCGAGGCGTGGGCCATATGGCAGTATGGATAGAAGTCCCTGTAGCTTTTTGTGATCCGATGCAGTTGGCAGAAATGAATGTCTGGGGCCACAGGCAACGCCATTAGCTTATGCATGGACTGAGTTGACTGCCCAATGCTTGAACTAGTCCTAAATAACCGTTCACTCGTACAAATGTGCTGTCCTGCACAAATTTAGCGCATTTAGCTCTAAGTGAATATGCATAATACATGACATTGACATTATAATTTTGCTATTTGAATTTTATCCATTTAACCACAGATGCATTTAAAAAGTCTATTAAAGGAAACTTTGACCATGTGCATACAGACTACAGAGGTAATGGCCTTCACCATCAGCATTAGCTAAACCCACACATGCCACATTTGCATTCCTTGAGGGCTTTGCTAAATAATGCATGACTGTGTCCATATTTCAGAGACCCCAAAATCAGCTTAAAAACCTTTCCTTTAAAGATGTTGTGGGGCCATTTACTGCATTTAATTTTGAACACACTGCAGTGGCTTTTACATCTCTTCAAAACTCTGCATTCCTGCTTACTAATAGAACAGCAGAATATGATTGCAAAGCAAGAATTCTAGCTTAAAACAATTTGACTGCATGGTTGGTTTTGAAAGGGAAGACATGATGCATCAAAGCGCTATTTTTGTACACCCTTGAAGGAAAAAAAAACAACACAGCATTTTCAAGTGAATAAGTCCTTGTGACCTAATAAATGGGGAATAACTGAAGAACTCTCTTTTTGTTTGCCAGTTTCACTATGATGAACAGTCATTTACTGCAACTAAAAACAGGTGTGCGTGAACTCAATTCTTTCAGACTTAGTGGGGAAAAAAGGAAATCCACTACAAAGAAAAAAATCTGAAGTAGAAAAAAAGTCCCTAAGATAAAAGAGACCTCATGCACTTAAGATGACTTTCTACCATATAAATACAGCACCTCTCATGTACCTCAAACCCCCCCTGTAGCCCTTCACCATAAATCCAGTCAAAAGGGGAACTGCAACATTTTCCAGATGTCAGACAGTCCGGGAAAAGCAGCCATTGTTTGGGAAAGTTCCGGGAAAGAATTCTGAACAGGTGTTGAGCATGAGACGGATCTGGATTTAGGGACTTTCAGAAAGTGGCGAGCAACAGGGGGTCCAAACTCAGAAAACGCCACTTGTTTAGTCAGTTGGGCTGAGCAATACAGCAAAACATCCTCAATATATTTAGATTTTATGATATTAAAATATATATTTCCTCTGAAATGGCTTAAAACTGATTTTATTAGATGAACCATCAGTCAAATAGACTCCAAATGTTTAATGCAAAAACATAATCTAAACGAACTTTTCATTTATATGCAATGCATGATAACAAACAGCAATATTTACCATCCTATCATTTTCCTAAAACATTCTAATGCTTTAAAAAAGCCACAGGCAGTGACAACCGTGAACATATTTAATTATTAAGAACAAGTTTTGAATTTATTCAGTTAAACAGATATTTTTAACCAATTCATGGAAACTTACTAACTCTACTAATTTTTGCTGAAATTTAAACAAGACAGTATTCGCCTCCTGGGACCCAATATACTTATGTAATCCTGAAGACCTTGATTAGCTGGATCAGGTGTGTTTGATTAGGGTTGGAGCAAAACTGCAGAGCAGTGGCCCTCCAGCAATTGAGTTTGAGACCACTGCTCTAAACAATCTAACAACATGAAAAAATACTCAATTCAAAACAATTTTTGGGGGGGTCTCCGGAGGTTAAAATATCTGTCTTAACTCATACTTACAGGTCAAAAGAGTGTGAGATACATTGTGAATATTAGTTATAATGCTCAGCCCATTGTGAGTTGCACATGGTAAATCATCAGGATAACCCATCAGGTCAATATAATTGAAACATGGTGCACAAACACAGTAGTATGTTTCGTATTATCACACTATTATTAGTCTACAACACTCTCCACTCAAGGCCATTATTGGCTTGTTAATGCATGACATCAGTAATATAGATCTTTCCAAACCAGCGTGACAGTTATTTGAGTGCTGGATCACCGTGTTTAGGACAGAAACAGGGATAATAATAGCTGAGCAGAGGCTTAAATTAAAACATGAGATTTAGTGACTGATAGAATGAATTGCTGGGAAATTCTCCTTCAGGCACCAAACTTTCCCAAAACAGGGCCTAACAACTTTCCAAATAATTATGCCAATTAAAATTGAATTTATTATAACAAAACTTTGCAGATATGTAATCAGTTCAGCGAGTCATCTGAGCTGATTCAGTGAAGAAATGAGCTGTCTGACTGATTCGCACAGATGATTCAATCGGTTCAATTGATTCATTAAAAAGAATCACATCAATCAGCCTATTTGGACATTCAAATCTCAAGCTCATAACTCACCTGAAACAGTGAGAGACATACTGAAAATATGAAAATAAACTAAGTTGCATGAGTTTGAACATAAAGAAAAAGTTTCTGATCTACATAAGGTCAAAACATTAGTTGCTTCACACGTTCACACCATCTCCCAGAACGTCTGCTCCTTTACAATGGCCTCTATTACTCTCTAAAGAGGCACATAAGTGACATGAACCGTCGTCTGTGCTCCTCTCTCTTTTGAGGGCTGAACTGCGCTGGTAATAGCAGCGGCCCGGCTCGCGATGGCTTGTAATTAACTCATGCTAATCCAGCCTCAGTGGTTTTCTTTGCGTCTCAGTGAAGCTGGTGGGCAGGTCGTCTGCCTGCAGAGGTGGCGATAACAGCCGTCCAACAAGGTCAAAGAGAAACCAGATGTTTTCTGTCAAGCTGCATCTAAGCTATGATCTACTGAAGACTTCACGCAAAGTAGGAACACCAGCACAAGAAGGCCTCATTTCTAATGTTTAAAGTTGCATGTGTTGTTTGCAGTTTGGTGTAAACCACACCTTAAATGCTGTTCATATATAGGGCAGCATGATTATGGCAAAAAATATTTCTTTATTTTGGTCAATATTGAAATCATAATTTAACACGATTACGCAACGACTATGAAAAACTTCTAAAAAAATATTTTCCTTCAAATTAATATATAGAAATATATAAAATTATCATAAATTTATACATGCATGTGTGTGTATTTATATATATATATATACATAATAATTATACACAGTACACACACATTTATTATGTAACATATTTCAGAAGTTTCAAATAGAAAAAATTAGGAGAGGTTTTTTTATATTCATCTGAAAATGATTGGATGATGAAAAGTATGTAACATTATTATATTGTAATTATGAAGATACCATTTATTTTCATTATTAGAAACAAATAAACTATATAAAATATACATACATATTATTCCAAATAAGAAATTACTTCACTGCTTATTTTTAATAAAAAAAATAATATTTATATATATATTTTTTAATTTGTTTGTATTTTTCCATTTCAATGTTAAAATTGCAGTAAAAATTGTCATTTTTATTATTGTTTTTTATATATTCATATATATCTATATACTTTTTACTAATTTTTATTTCAGCTAATCTTTTTGTACATCAATTTAGTTATTTTAGTACGTCAAAAAAAGGTTTTATTTATTTATTTTTTTTTACTTCAAATAACAAGAGTGTTTTAAATGATTGTTTTAGTTAACTATAATAATAATAATAATAATAATAATAATAATAATAATAATAATAATAGGCAAAACAATTAGCTTTTTAATAAGACTTTTCTCTTGTCCAACAAAAAATATTCAATCCAGGAACTGAAAATTGGTAAATATTCATGTCAGTGTCTGTATGAATTGCATTTTAATGTTTTGGGAATAATGTAGTTCCAGACAATAAAACAAGCCCCTGCTATGATTTTAATTGGAAAGTTATTGCATCCAGTTGATCAAACTTTAAAGCTTGTAATAAAAAGCTTCCCCAAACGTGTCTGTCCCACTCAGTCTGAGCTGCCCAATTACACACAAACGTCCCGTGTTGGATATAAAACTACAAAAGGTTCAGGACGTCCATCACGGACCAGATCCTGCATTATTTATCGCTGTAGACCCCTCTGGCTCTGGAGATGAGAGGCTGGACTGAATGCCGTGGCTCATTAGTAAGAAAAACAGGGCGAAAGAAAACACATGACAATAAAACTCAACAGACACAAACACTCTTAACAACACAAAGGCAGAGCTAGCATATATCTCCTCACCATAGACAGCTCTTGAGTGCCATTATGTGGTTGATGTATGATGGGTGGGGTGATGGACAGGCATACGGGCCACAGGAGGGTCACAAGGGAGCTCTTTAAAACATAACAGACCCCCCTAAACCCTCTCCAAATGATGGGGTGGACACTTAACTGACCCTATTGTCATTCAAACGTGGCCAATGTTGGTCGGTGGATTGCCGGAGACTTTCATGGGCTGGTCAAATGATCACTGTTTACACCTGGCATTAACACCCGTCTCGGCTGATCCGATCACAATTGCTCCGCGATGACTACAGGTGTAAATGGGCTCAGGAACGTCCTGCGATCCAATCACTCAAACGGTGTTATTTTAGTTGGAGGCCAACTAAAGCTTCATTGAAAATAAAAATAGATTCATCGCACACAGCCCTGGATCATTCCAACATATTTTGGAAATTATCAGAAATTATTGGATAATGAAAATTGTGTTACATTATTAGATTATAATTATGATTTTTTTTTTAAATCCGTTATTTACAAATAAATAGATAAATTGTATTTCTATGTATTTTATTCCAAAGAGTAAAAAAAACTTCACTGTTTATGTTTTACAAAAAAATAAATATTTGAGTGTCTTTGAGATAATATTATAGTTTTTTTGTATATATATTATTGATTTGTGTTTTCAAAATTTTCCATTTTAATGTTAAAATTGTAGTAAAATGTTTTATTGTTATTTTTATTATTATATTTTTTATATTATAAATGTTATAAACTATTGTTTTTACTAATTTTTATTTATTTATTTAGTACAATTAACTAAATGAAAATAAGACATGTTGCTTTTGCTAACTATCTGAAATAAAATAAGAAATAATAAGTTATAATAACGTTTATTTTATTTCAAGTAAAGCATTTTTTTTTTATGGTTTATTTTAGTAGTTAGCCAAATCTCATAAAGCGATCAGGAATATATTTCATCTGGAAAGCCATAGCCTATGATAATAATAATAATATTGGTCCTAAAAATGCTTCATTTCTTTTTGCGCAATATAATTTGAGCACCTATACTTTTTAACTTTTCATAAATGAAACAATTCCCCTCCAAAGTATTCATTATTGTAAAAAATATTCCCATTAAATGTAAATCCATAGTTAAAATGCAAATGTGTTCTAAATGACAAAAGGTGGTTTATTGACCTATAAATTAACCATCGGTTTCTTTGGTCTCGTACCTTCAAATCCCCAAATCATTAACACGGAGCTGAGGAATGATTCAGAGCTCACTGTGAATGTGTGAATGAATTAAAGGTGTGTAGTTCTCAGGCTTATCATCTATTTAGACGCTCACACCGGGGGAAAATCAATTTAAGATAAGCATTACTGTAAAAATACGTGTGTTGGAAAAGCATGCTCCTGTTATCTGTGGTGCATCTGTTCAGCACGCTCGCCTTCTGCAGACGTTTCCGCTCTATCTTATCACATGTACTCGTCTGTTAATGCAGCACTTTCCATCTCTCCTCATACTCGAGTCTCAATCAACATCCATAACAAGCCAAATGTAGGTTCTCATGATCATTTACCACTCTCACTTTGACCCTTACATTCAAACAATGTTTTGCTACTGCAAATTTAAGGCTGCTTTATGTGAAATATATGCAAAAAAATGCAATATCAAGACATGAATGCAATTTAAAGTTTGCATAGAGTTTACAGCCTCATGTTAATCTTGAGTCCCTATAGAGTAGTATTGAATCCTTCATATCTCCCAAGAGTATTTAGTTTTATCAGATTTATAAAAGACTTCTTTCTGAAAACAGCCGGACTCCTGGAGGTGTGCAGTGGGCGGAGCTAAAGAGTCACGAACACACACACACGTTTGTTTTTGTGAAATGTGGGGACATTCCTTAGGCGTAATGGTTTTTATACTGTACAAACCGTATTTTCTATCCCCCTACACTACACACACACACACACACACACACACACACACACACACACACACACACACACACACACACACACACACACACACACACACACACACACACACACACACACACACACACACACACACACACACACACACACACACACACACACACACACACACACACACACACACACACACACACACACATACACACACACACACACACACACACACACACACACACACACACACACACACACACACACACACACACACATGTTGGGTTTTCATGTTTTATAGGACATTCCATAGCGTAATGCATTTTATACCATACAAACCATATTTTCTATCCCCTACACTGCTCCTGCCCCTAAACCTACCCATCTCACACACACACACACACACAAACACACACACACACACACACACACCTATTCTGTAATATCTGTCATACCCATGTCATTATACACATTTGTGTCCTGATATGTCACAAAAACAAACACACACACACACACACACACACACGCATCATGGCATTATCCCTGGATAACGTTTGATTCACTATACGTTGGTGTTATTCACATTATATGCACTTACGCACCGATTGCCAACAAAACACAGACATTTGCAGTTTCACTCACCGCCTGCAGTTTCCATTCATGACCGGGAACAAACAAACACACTTCCACATTTGGGAAGCTGAACAAGGAGATCTTTCCCTCACAGCAGAAACACACTTCTTTAGTCACATTGTTGATTTCAGGGGCTAAAAACAAAATGACAGCGCTGCCGACGGCTTCTGTAACCGAACGAAGCTCGCTGATGGACGCGCTGTTGCTCTCGCTCTGGTTGTATAAAATCTCATTTATTTAATTTCATCATACTTTTTTTGTCCATATTAATATCAGCATCTGCACCAAATTGTGTATGTTGCTCAGTTTAGTCCTCTGTATTAAAACCAAGGTGTTTTTTTCCCTCCATATTCTCACTATATCATACGATATGAGCCAATATCAAATATGACATACAAAACATATGCAAACCTGTTTACATTTTTCAGGTTTAATAAACTGTTCCTGACTAAATCAGGCATTACAGGGTTAAGATGCAGTGTAAAGGCGTTAACGCATCACATCAGTGGACTTTACCCTACTTTTCCATTAGTTACGTCATAAACAGTTTGGGTCTGTTTTTTTATGCCACACAGGCCTGATAAAGGCGCTATAAATTTTCCCAGTGTAAAACAAAAACCTCCTCTGAGTCTTCAATAGATGCATGAGACCTGGACTCCATCCATGGCTCTGTGCCGGGAAGTTAAGGCAGGAAGTGAAGGAGTTGCCTTGAGCCATGAGTGAGGTCTTAAAGGTTGTGCATGTCTATTATAGCCCAGGAAAAACACAAAGAGGCATGGAAACGTCTTGCTTTTCCTGAGAGAAAAGCACAAGTTTTGTGTGTGCAATGAAAGGAAAGGCGAGGTTCATAGGGCTGCACGATACTGAAATTAAAGATGCAATATTCTGTTCTTCTGAGATCTATATTGCGATATGTAAAAATACAGTTTCCCGGATGACTTGAATAGCTCTATTTGGAAATAATTGAACATTCTAGAATGATTTTGTTTGGGAGTGCATCTGCATAACATACAAATAATTTAAGTTTTTAATTTTAAACTCTTTCCATTTGAGTTTTCATAGGCCACAGTATGACTGAAATAATAATTATCATGATTTTACTGTATATTAAATAAGAAATATATTGTAATGATACTACTGTACTATAAAATAAAAAAATGTTTATACATTTATTAACTAATATTTATACCTTAACTATTTTCAAAATAGACTTTCTTTAATTTATATATATATATACACATTTTTATTTTACTGTAAAATTATAATACTAATATTTATATCTTAATTTATTTTCTACATTCATTTTCTTTCATTTATTTTCAAACGTATACAGTCAAGCATCTATTTTGCCAGCAAATGAATAAATGTGCTGCCGGTTTGTCATGTATGTTCATTTACACGCGTGCCAGAACGACTGAAAATGATAAACTGTATGATTACGTGTAAATGACGAGCTTCACTCTGAAACCAGAAGCACATATATTTACTGTCAAACCTAAATTTATTCAGACACCTTCAACATGTTCTCACATTATCACAGTTTAGAAAATGGTAATAAAATATGACAAGATAAACTGTCAGAACAAATTCATCTTGATAATATCAGATAACTTTGATAGAAAGGGATGTAATGGATTACAATCAACCAATCAGCTGTTACATTTAACTACACAATTAAATTAATACTAATTTTGGTAATGATTGACCAAGCACTGCTTCATTTTGTTCAGTCTGTGGTGTAAAAGGTCACATTAGCAATTAAAGAAAAACACTTCAGCAAAACATGCTCAGCTCAAAGTGTGAATCATTTCGGTCCCAAATCTTTTATCAGTTTTACCAGAGATTTAGTGGTAGTCACTGTATAAAGAATTGTTGTGTATAATATGTCACAGATTACTTTATTTAGCAATCCTCACTTACATAAATGAACTATAGTGTCCTGCACACACTAGTAAAAAATTATATCTCCTATATCAAATTTTTGGTTTGACTATACTTAATTAAATTGCAGCCTGCACAAACTTTGATATATCGTTCAGAGCTTCTGGTTCTGAGGACTAATGCATATGTATTTGATATATAGCGTATGCATACTTGTTTTTCATGTCTAAGTGAGCGGCTTGTACCTAGAATAAGCTAGACATTATGCTGTAAGAGACTAACTTTGTCCAAACTAGAACTAGAGAGTCTCTGCAAGGACTGCTGCCGGAGATTGTCTAAATTATTCATTTCTGAATCCAATCCAAATGTTCATTGCTGAATTGTACATTTTCCTGATTTAACGATGCATATAAAGTTTACACAGGGAGTTTGGTACACTTACTGTGCCCATAACAAAGGTTTGCCGCATGGAAAAGTTCTCTAATAAAAAGACATGAAATACTAATTTAATATTTTCGGGGCAAGTCATTTGATCTACATGCAGTGAAGCAAAGGGCAAAAAAAGAGCTTTTTAAATGCATGCTCAGATTACATTACGGATAAGTCTTAACTTGATTGCCATGATCCAGAAAAAACTGGTCTCTTGGGATAAAAGTGATAAAAGTTGTTCAGTTTATTCCTCCAGAGCCTTGTTTTCTCAGATAAAGTGGCTGTGTTTTCACAGCGCTTGCCAGACACATGTTAAAGTCACTGCAGACCCAAGTGTTAACAGCAAAGGTTCAAACAAACGTGACTTGTGATGGGGTCAGAGGGTGACGGGCTGATGGGGGAGGGATCCAGTCCTCCTGTCTAACATCAAGCCATCAAATGGGACACAACAATCCTGAACCCTATTATCGCTCAATGACAGCAAACACAAAACACAACCAGTAATATTGCATTGATTACCCATTGTGTTTATGAGGGGGGCCTGAATCTAACCTATAAAAACACTAAACAAATCAACAAATACACTATATTGCCAAAAGTTTTAGGTGCCTGCCTTTACATGCACATGAACTTTAATGACATCCCATTCTTAATCCGTAGCTTCAGCTCTTCTGGGAAGGCTTTCCACAAGGTTTAGGAGTGTGTTTATGGGAATTTTTGACCATTCTTCTAGAAGTGCATCTGTGAGGTCAGGCACTGATGTTGGACGAGAAGGCCTGGCTCGCAGTCTCCGCTCTAATTCATCCCAAAGGTGTTCTATCGGGATGAGGTCAGGGTCTGTGCAGGCCAGTCAAGTTCCTCCACACCAAACTCGCTCATCCATGTGTTTATGGACCGAGGCGTTGTGCACTGGAGCGCAGTCATGTTAGAACAGGAAGGGGCCGTCCTCAAACTGTTCCCACAAAGTTGGGAGCATGAAATTGTCCAAAATGTCTTGGTATGCTGAAGCATTAAGATTTCCTTTCACTGGAACTAAGGGGCCAAGAAACACCCCACACTATAATCCCCCCTCCACTAAACTTTACAATTGGCACAATGCAGTCAGGCAAGTCCCGTTCTCCTAGCAGGACTCGTCCATCTGATTGCCAGACAGAGAAGCGTGATTGGTGACTCCAGAGAACACGTCTCCACTGCTCTAGAGTCCAGTGGCAGTGTGCTTTACCCCACTGCATCCCACGCTTTGCATTGCACTTGGGGATGTAAGGCTTGGATGAGCTGCTCGGCCATGGAAAGCCATTCCATGAAGCTCTCTCCGCACTGTTCTTGAGCTCATCTAAAGGCTACACAAAGTTTGGAGGTCTGTAGCTGTTGACTCTGCAGAAATTTGGTGACTTCTGAGCACTGTGACCCTCAGCATACGCTGACCCCGCTCTTTGATTTTACGTGGCCTACCACTTCGTGGCTGAGTTGCTGTTGTTCCCAATTGTTTCCACTTTATTATAATCCCACTAACAGTTGAGCGTGGAATATTTGGTGGTGAGGAAATTTCAGGAATGCACAGGTGGCAACCTATCCCGGTACCACGCTTGAGTTCACTGAGCTCCTGAGAGCGAGCCATTCTTTCACAAATGTGTGTAGAAGCGTCTGCATGCCTAGTGCTTGATTTATACACCTGAGGACATGAAGGGATTGAACACCTGAACTCAATGATTTGGAGGAGTGTCCCAACACTTTTGGCAATATAGTGTATGTATGGGAGAGTTAATATTCAAATAACAGAAATTCTATTGGCCTTATACTTCTCAGGGGTTACTCTTTCATACCCCAGAAGACTTTGAAACTACATAAAGTAATGAGTTTTAAGGTTGGGATGAATTTTTCCTCTACTAAAAATAAAATGAAATCCAGGCTCTCAATCACTCTCAAAGGCCATGTGATTCACTGCCATTTCTTCTTGCTTCATAACCTCCACCGAACCTGTCAGCTGTCCTCTCTCATTAGCCGCTAGTCTGGCTCGTTGGTCGCAAACAGGCCCAAAGTGCCACAGAAATAGCCCCTAATCTCCCCTCAAGCCCCCCCACCACATCAGCAAAGCCAGTGTTGAGTTGAGGGAAAGATCATTGGTTACCGGCCCTGTCAGAACAATGTCTTGTGAGCGTGACAAAGGATACAAGCCCCTTCATGTGCGATGAAGGATCCGGGCTGCAGCACTAGGTCTGATTGGACCTGGCAGGACGGCCGTGCGACCTAGCCGAGCCGAGGACAATTAACAAGATGTGTGACTATGAGCAACCCGCTCACACAGCTGTCAGTCATACCAGCGGGGACGTCCCGTGAGCAACGGGATGCGTCCATTTAATATTAATACTAAAGGGAGTAAATAAATCATGAAGGGAAAAAAAGACTAGATGACTATAGGGAGTGAAATGCATCAGTCAGCCATTAAACACACACACATAAATATGGAAGCTTGTTTCCACCACAGAATATTTTAAAACATTTTAAAAGATAATTGCGACTTTTTATCTCACAATTCTGACTTTTTTTTCTCAGAATTGCACCAACTTGCAATTGCAAGTTATAAAGTCGAATTCTGAGTCAAATTATATTATACTATATAAAACTTTATATCTCACAATTCTGACTTTATAACTCGCAATTGCGAGTTTATATCACGCAATTCTGAGAAAAAAACGTCAGTTGTACGAGACAAAAAGTTGCAATTACCTTTTTTAAAATTCAGTGATGGAAGCAGAATTCGGAATTGTAAAATTGTGAATTATAAACAGAATTCGGAGGAAAAAAGTCAGATTTACGAGATGTAAACTTGCAATTATGAGTTAATAACTAGGGATGCACAGATATGAACATTTTGGCCGATAATTCTTTATATTTTAAAGCCGATATATTGGCCGATAAATATTAATCCACATTTTTATATATTTTTTGAGAGCATGATTACAAAAACAAAAGTCTCTCCATTAAAAGCTTTGTCCCAAGCACAAAATTATAAGATTTGTATTATAATTTCATGTAGCCTATATGACAGACTTGTGCTGCACGTTACACTGAACTGTATTTTCCTTTTTATAGTGATTCCAATCATATTTCAAGCAATTCAAAACCATCATGATGAACAGTGTGCATCTGAAGTGTCTCAGCTGAAGGAAATTATCCATTATTTATTGGCTTTAATATATCAACCAAATGTTCTTATCAGGCCGATAACAATAACATTAAAAATAAACATATATCGACCGATACCGATATGGTGGGCCGATATATCACGTGTCCCTATTTATAACTTATAAAAGTCTGATTAATGAGATATAAA
Source organism: Gobiocypris rarus (assembly GCA_023029165.1). Taxonomy (NCBI): domain Eukaryota; kingdom Metazoa; phylum Chordata; class Actinopteri; order Cypriniformes; family Gobionidae; genus Gobiocypris; species Gobiocypris rarus. The sequence goes on along the minus strand of CM040926.1, from coordinate 38,493,925 downwards.
CTTTCTGTGGAGCAAACAAGCTTCCATATGATATACAAATAAGGTGATGTCACTTTAAAGAATCTGCAGGAACTTCAGCCTTTAATTAGTAACCTGAGCTTCACACTGTTAACACGCAGCCACACATTAGCGCTACAAATGCGAAGTTTCCTTTTGGGGAAATGACTGTTTACGTGATTGCACTCGAACGGCTGAAAGAAGAGCAACATTTGGCTTTATGGAGTTAAAAACATAAAACAAAACAGCTGCTGCCTTTCCGTCCTGGACCCATAAAAGACATTTGCGGGATACAGTATCACAGGAGTTGAGACTGATGTGGTCACACCGGTATGATTATGTGTTTTTTTGTGGAATCTCTAAGAAGGAAAGGTCCGGAAAACAACTGGTCAGAAGTGTGTTCTTTACATAGGGTTCACTTCCAGTCAGTAGGGGTTTACCACATCAGCCGGCATGGCTCAGCACTCGCATACAATCTGACAAAGGTCATTGCACGCGGCCCGTGGGCTTCTCTTCTGTGTTGAGCGTCCGCCCCAATGGTGATCTAAGTCCTTTCACATTTATTCATCTCAAAGTGGTTGTCAGCACCTCAGATGAGAAGCAGCCAGCTCAGATCTGCTACTATATATAGTAAAAAAATTATATTTTTACATATATATAAAAAAAGCTTGTTTCCGCCACAGAATAAAATATAAAAAAGGTAATTTTCGATTTTTTATCTCACAATTCTGAATTCTGATTGGGAGTTTATATCTCATAATCATGAATTTATAACATGCAAGTGCTAGATATAAAGTCAGAATTGTGAAACATAAACTCGCAAAGTCAGTCATTTTCTCCCTCAAAACTGGACTTTATAACTCGCAATTGCAAGAAAAGAAGTCATTGCGAGATATAAAGTCAGAATTACCAGATATAAAGTCTGACTTTACAAGATATAAAGTCAGAATTGCCAGATATAAAGTCTGACTTTACAAGATATAAAGTTAGAATTGCCAGATATAAAGTCTGACTTTAAAAGATATAAAGTTAGAATTACAAGATATAAAGTCAGAATTATGAGATATAAAGTCAGAATTTTTAGATATAAAGTCAGAATTTTGGATATAAAGTCATAATTGTGAGATATAAAGTCAGAATTTTGGATATAAAGTCATAATTGTGAGATATAAAGTCAGAATTGCCAGATATAAAGTCTGACTTTACAAGATATAAAGTCAGAATTACAAGATATAAAGTCAGAATTACAAGATATAAAGTCAGAATTGCCAGATATAAAGTCTGACTTTACAAGATATAAAGTCAGAATTATGAGATAAAGTCAGAATTATGAGATATAAAGTCAGAATTATTAGATATAAAGTCATAATTGTGGATATAAAGTCATAATTGTGAGATATAACGTCAGAATTACAAGATATAAAGTCAGAATTGTGAGATATAAAGTCAGAATTGCCAGATATAAAGTCTGACTTTACAAGATATAAAGTCAGAATTATGAGATATAAAGTCAGAATTATGAGATATAAAGTCAGAATTGTGGTATAAAAAGTCGTGATTATCTTTTTATATACGTTTTAATCCGTGGCGGAAACAAGCTTCCATAAGAGAGAGTATTTTCAACCACAGAGGATCATTATTTCTGTGTTACAGTAATTCAAATGATCCCAGAAGTACTGTGATAAAAGTTACGTTCGGATTTAAACACTGATGTCTATGGTGATGCCTGAGGCCCGTCACTGATCATAAAAAGCATGCATTCAGTGAACTTCTGGGCATAGTTTGGATCTAATGCATTGAGCAACACTGCAAAGAGTGTATTGTAGTTTTCCAGTAGACACTGGACGTCAGTGCACACTGCACCATCTCAAAACATCTGCAGAGGAGCGCCGTAGCCCTCAGCATCATGCTGATGTTTACATTTCACATGCATCTGCACATCAGAGAGATGACACTGCCATAGACACGTGTTGATCCTATTCTGGGGTTTGGAAGACAATACACCAGTATGAAGAGACCTCACGTATGGTTCAAGGACAGGTGAAATCCCTGCGTTTGGTCTACTTCATTCGAGTGTTTAGACTGGTTCTGAGTGGTTAATACAGCTGACCTTGCGGAAAGTTAGTGCATGGTCTGTGCACCTAACCTAAGTAAAACCCTTTGGTGGGGGAGGGTTATGAGCATTACCATATCCATTTACACGTAACATAATGCATTAAAGCCTCTTAATTAATTGGAAAATTGGATTTGTGTCAATTTTATTAGGCTACTGTGTCTGCCGTTTCCAAGAAACACATGTGGTCACCTCACTTTCCTCTACCTGGAGTGAGTGTATTCTTTTGTTTAAAGCTTCTCCCACAACACCAACTCATCCTCATAACCCTCTAGCTCTTGTGTAAACTTAAGGTAATAAACTTACATCATTTCCCAGTTAGTCTAGATAAGAGCAGAGGTCATACTCCACAGAATGCACAGACAATTCCCTCTCTAAAAATGACGTGTTTAGGTCAATATCTTGCATTTCCAAAATATAGTACTTTCTCAATGAATACTTTCTTTTTCTCTCTGTTTAATGTGCCGAAACAACTGTAGCTCTCTTTCAAAGCCCAGTGAGCGGTCTTGCTGTCTGCACTGGCTTTTAATTACATCCTAACTGACTGTATGAGTGATTTGGGACATCAGAACCTACAGTCATGAAACACGTCCTTCATTCATTGCAGTAGATGAAGGTTTGGGAATTTAGTCTCAGCGAGTCATTATTATTGCAATTCGGTTTGGTGCCGCTAGAGGCACAGGAATTACATACTAGCTTTAAAGGGAAAGTTCACCCAAAAATCATTATTTACTCTCCCTCAAATTGTTCCAAAACCTGTATTAATTTCATACTTCAGGCCAGGGAGAGTAAATGATGACACCATTTTCATTTTAGGGTTAAGTATCCCTTTAAGGATAAAAATGTAATCTTGAACACGTTTACATAAATATAATTATACTGAGTAAATGATCAACCAGACTAATGAAGCCATTACAGACATTAATATTCATTCATTTGGAGACTAAATAAATATCAGTCATTATAATGTAAAAGCATACGTTCTACTAAATACGCAAATTAAAGCACCAAAACATTTCGTTTTCTAAAACTGTTAATATTATTAAATATTAAATTATTCTGCAGGGCTATTTCTCAACAATAGGCTATATGAACAAACAAAAAAACGGAACTATTATTTTATTTATCTTTCTTATTCACATAAACATCAACGAAAGCTGTAGTGACATAAATTATTTATAGAAAACAAAAACAATAATTAATACCTCAAATTAACTTAAAATATTTTTTAAGATCAATGGCCGTTTATATTAAATAAACACAAACTCTGCTGTTTGTTTACACAGACTCGTGACGAACACGGATTTATGTCAAAATGACTCTGAATTAAAGTCGCGATAAATGCTGAATGAACATTATCTGCTCGGATATTTCGTCTCTACTCGTACACCCAGTGCTGGATTTGCGCTTACCGTGTGTCGTGATCCGTATCCACACGTGAAAGCTCTGGTAATCTCCGTTTACTGTCCAGCACGAGCGGTGTCGAGTGCGCCTCATTGGTTTGTGAATCTGAACTGAGTGCCGGAGGAGCGTCTGTGGCTCGTGGATGTACCGGGATCATCCCACTGTGGGCGGGCAGGTATGAGTGTAAACTGACCCCACCACCAACACGACAGCAGAGGGAGATTGTTTGGGTGATTGATCTTCACTAAAACACACACAATGCTCGAGACATCAGTGTTTAAATAGGTCGAATATCTGAATACTGGCGACAAGAATTGTCATTGCATTAGATAGAAAAAATATCATCACTATCAAGTGTTCATAACATTCCTCAGGATGAGGTTCACAAACCTTAAAAGCAACTACAAATGTGTTTCTGAACCTTTCCCTGCTGAAAAACAAACAAACTGCTTAAAGCAGCCTAAACTGGTTGGGTGGGTTTTAGCTGGTCTCTCAGGCTGGTTTTAGAGGGGTTTTGGATCATTTTCAGCAGGGGTTCAGCAGGGACCCAGTGTGATTGTATGGAAACTTGAGCCACATAATTTAAATAGAAAAGGTAGGCTAATTGTGAGCAATTACGAGTTTGTATCTCACAATTCTTAGAAAAGATTTTGAAAAGATAACTTAAAATTCTGACTATAACTTGTCAGTTTTATTCTGTGGCAGGAACAAGCTTCCATACTATTGTCCTAAAAAAGATATAGTTAAAAAGATAGGCTACAAGCTAATGCTTTTGTAAACAGCCTATTAATGGGGTTACCTGAGTTTGAAATGCTAAAACATAAGATCTAGAGTTGAAAATGATGGCAAAATGTATTCCGCCACTTTGTGTTTGTGGTGTTTTTGTGATTTTTTTGTAAGTTTACGCAGGCATCCTTCTAGAACTTGAGGGGAGCAGACTTCATATATCCTCTATATTACGAGGATAATCAATTACACTCAGCAATATTAATCATCTAAATACTGTAGACTACTATTTATCTTTTTTGCTCTGGATGGTGTGGTGGATAACTGGATGGTGAATAGATAACTGCAGATAAATGGATAACCATGATAAGCTATCAGCGACGGCTCCTCCTCTAGAAAACATTACTCAGAAGAAGCTCAGCGCTGGGTGTCCGTCTACGTCTGAGCATGTTGTTCACGCAGTAGTTAAGAGAACGTTAAGATTAGATTAGTCTTCAATGTTTGGTGAACCTTGGCTCCATAATGTTGTTGGGATTGCATAAAGGTACCCTGCAGGGGATCGTCAGGAAATCAGGGGTGGGAGACAGACACGTCAAAGTGGGAGAGGACAGAGACTCAGAGAAACTCAAATTCCATAATTTGTTCCTAGTGGAGGATAGATGGTGTATAGTTATGATAACCATAACAGCATTTTCGTTTAAATAAAATAAACATTAACTGAAAAAAAAATAATATATATATATATATATATATATATATATATATATATATATATATATATATATATATATATATATATATATATAATATATATATATATATACCTCGATGATACTAAAGCTCTGTGTACATGAATCTGGAGACATTTGAAAACAGTTTTTGTTAGAAAACGCTCTCCATCCACACACAAACACTGGAAAACTCTTAAAGGCACAATATGTAATTTTTGCCATTAGAGGTCGTTATATAAAACAAAGGCAAAGCTTGATGACACCTTGATTTCGTGGGATCATGGGAGTTCTTGTCTTCACCTCTACAGCCGATGGAAAAGAATCCGACGGGACTCGGGCAGAAATCATATTCATGGATGAGCTAATGTATTGCAGATTTATTAACGTTACTGTAGTATGAGGCAGGGTGGAGCAGAACGAGGCCGCTGGAGCGATTGCTAATGAGACATACATTTGAGTGTGTTGAAAGTTATGTTTTAATGCTACTCTTTGCTTTTGATCGGCGGCTACTATGAGACACTTGTTCACACTGCAGTAAAAGATTGATATTAGGCATGGTAAAATATGGTACTCGTGGTAAATCAAGAAAACCAGATTTAAACAATAAGACGAACTGTGTTGAGCTGTAGAACAATGATTCGTTTTCATTGAATGTGTCCAAACACCTGTCTAATTAAACACTCATGCACAACATGATCCAGTGTTCTAAAAACACACGCTCAAGCTAAAAGTAGCTCTGTCATGACGACTCTTGGAGTGTTTGGCATGGAAATAGATATGATAATATTAATATGTTTGTCCTTGGTGTAATAGATCTGCTGCTTCTGTTGCTGCTGTTGGTTATTGCTGCTGCTGCTGCAGAGAGCAGGTTCTAGGGGTTGAACGACTTCAGATGTTTTATGTGATGAAAGTCGAGTCAATATCGACTAGTCGCTGATGACGTCATTAATGAACAAATAAGCCTGAACCTTGAGCTTTTTTTTGTTCGCAGCTATGGCATACATAACAGCTCTTGTTTATCAGTTCTTTTGTCTTTGGGTTGATATATTTCTCAAAGATGTCTGCTCATTTTGAATCAGTTGCAGATAAAGTAGCACAGTAAAGATTACATTTATATTAATGAATTAGTGAGGGAGAGAGAGAGAGAGAGAGAGAGAGAGAATTAATTCTACCTGCCAGCGTCTCTACTAATAGTTAAGCTGTGGGTTTCAGTTATCAAGAAATATATGCTAGAACTTTTCAGTTTTTACATTTAAACTATTTTATTGATAAATCACAGAACAGTGTTGACAATACATTTCTGCGCTACTGAATGATTCTGTGTGGCGCACGTGATCTCCGCGTGATGTGCGAGCTGTGTGTGTGTTACAATACAGCACACATTAGTTTAGAACGGCGATTAACTTACGTGTAAAATAAGCTGTTTAAAACATGCATTCTCCTGATCAATTTGAGCATCCAGATGGCATAATCAAACATGTCTTGTGGAGAGCACTGCAATACCAGCGAGCTTATTGGCCAGGGGAACCAATCAGGTGTTTCCTATAGAGAATGATGTGATTGCAAGCAGACTGAGTTAAAGAACTTATCCGCCATCTAGAGTTTCGTGACACAACTTTGTATTAAATAATTTTTTTAATGCGTCACGCATTGACCTGCTTGTTGTGTTTTTTATTAACAAAAACGTGTTTTGTGTTCACCGGCCCTTACTGTGCATGCATGCAACTTAAAAAAAGCTTGTTGAGATGATACCGAGAGACCAGACCATATCTTTAGCAACAGTGTGAAAGTGAATAGCACATAACAGGCACAATACCGGTATAAACATGAATTTAATTTTAGTTCAATATGCGTCACATGACTAAACATGCATCATCGTTTTCAAACACCTCAGTTTTCAGTCCACAATACAGTGCGAAAATGGCATTTTCAGGACAAAAACGCTGTCTCAGTGTGGATGGAAGGCCAAACACCACAACCATGACCACAACAATGTACTAAAAACAGACAACAACATTGTCAAAACGATCCCCACTCACACGGTTCTGCGAAAAAGGCTAAAAAGGCTGTATTATGCATGCCAGACCAGTAGTTGAACATGCAAACATGTAATACACATGCACATGACGTCACCGTTTTCACAAAGTCACGTTTTTGTTGTTTACATGGAAATGCATCGTTTTCAAAAACTTGTGTTTTCAGGCCCCCAACATGCCGTGGTCATGTAAATTAACAGCCAAAACGCATACAAAGTTTTCCATTTTCAGTTGAAAACTGTGTTTTTTAAACATACCCGTAGTGTGGACAAGGCCAATTTTGGACAATTTTGTACAACATGCATCACATGGCTAAACATGCATTGTCATTTGCAAATACTGTAATTTTTAAACAGTCCACACTACAATGTGTCAAAATTATCCACTTGGGAGAGCGTCTTCAAGAACTCAGTGTGCCAAAATGTAGAGAAGAAGGTGCTTTTTCAAATATGTCCATAGCCTAAAATAACGCTGTTCCACGCACACGTGCATGTGTGCAAATACCTCATAACAGTACAGTAGACTGTAGTGATGGTCAAAGCCCATTTTCACACACAACACCTCTCGTTGTTCAGAGGTCCAGTTTCTCTGCAGCATCTCAGTGCATCTGACAGAGAAACCCAACACCGTTTAACCCGGGTCCTGATACCACTGACCCTTGGCCTAAACCCGGGGGACCCTGGAAACCAGACTTCCTGTAGGCCACCATGTGTGTGGGGTGCCAAGGGCCCTGACCTGTTTGACGCCATCACTGGCGTCGCCTCCCTAAGGGATTGAGTAATCTTTTTAACGTCAGTCTTACACAGCAGGTGACGAAATGCTCACGTAGTTTGTGGTGCCAGACAGCTGCTTGGTCTCTTATTATCGAGCAGTGCTAATCTCTTAGACTCTGTCGTGATCACGTAGGCAGGACGGGCCGGTCCTAAAGTCTCAGTAAGAGACTCCTTTCAGAATAATGTTTGACATGGCCTGAGGGGACACAATTAGCTGATAAAGTGGTAACTGCACAAACTGTTTTCTTGTTATGTCCCAATAGGCAGTTTTTAATAAGATTGGTAGTCAAACCATATGAGATTTTCAATGGCTGATGGTGATACTGATATCTAGGGCCGTTTACACCTGGTATTAATATGCATTTTAGTTGATCAGATCACAAGTAGACGAGGGAGACACATTCCCGTTTACACCTGGTGTTTTAATCCGTCTCTTTTGTCCACTTATGTCCTGATTTCTTCAAAGAGAGGGTCAATGGACAGGTAAATATATGGGCTGTTTCAGATCTTTCGATCTAATGAACAAAATAAGCTTGTGCAATTTACATATGACCGCGATCAGAGATGACGGAGAAACATACAGAGAGCAGCTTCCATTTCTGCTCTGACAGCCGCAAGTCCAGCCGAACACTGTGAGTGTGTGTTAGAAATCAGGAATGGAGAGAACATAGTTCTTGGTACATCTTTCATCTTCAAAGCAAACCTGGATCTCTAGCTCACAAAGTTTAAATCCCTTCTTGCTAGCGCGCTTCCCATAATGTTTACGCTTTTGGTCAGAAGGCAGAGAGTAGGGGGTCTTTTAATGTCTGTTCGAACACATTCGACCACATGAGCGTTCACACTACGAAAGTAATCCGGGTGAATGTGTTTTCGAAAATGGTCGAAAGTGGAGGTGGTCGAAAGCTCAAAATGTTGTAGACCCTGTTTACATCTTTAGCATCGTCCACTTGTGATTCAATTGACCAAAACGCATCTTAATACCAGGTGTAAACAGGGCCTTGAGAGCAAGGTGCCTGATGGATTTTATAATGCACTATATAAAGTGAAATTCTTCTATTTTGCTTTTTAATGCACTTTTTTTGTTGCCTATTAAGAGCCGTTTGTAACTGAAATGTATGAGGCTTTAGATGTAATTTGCTTCCATTTAATTTACAATTGGTTTTATTTTAAATTTATATTTTTCTCTTGAATTTTTCAATGCACCTTTGGTGTTGTCACAAGAGTAATTTCGTTATGTTACACAATGACAATAAAGTACTTGAATACCTGAATACCTATGTACTGTGGTGCATATATTTAGCAAAATGCTCCTCTCTAGAGTTGCTAACTATCGAGTTTAGGGTCACTGAATATGTTTTTCTGAGGGAAGTGCCATCATGATTGTGACATATTGTTAACAAGTGGTTTTATTAATGCGGTTGAAACACTGATTGAGGAATTACATGAGACATGATAGGGATTTTGGTAAGTTGTACTGTATCTTATAACAAACCTTGAGATGTTCGTTCATGTTTATTTCGCGCTGTAACTGGTATTAAAGCGGAGAAGATGAACAGATCACATTCACAATTCACTCTTGAACTGAGGCACAACAGCGATCTATCACGCCACATTAAACAGCACTAAAACAGTCATCATTTTTTGAATAACTGACTGTTTTTTAGATAATTTACTTGTTTAATATCAAAAGCAACAAAGCACAGTTTATTTCCATGTATTGTTTGGGAGGGGCTCTACAATCTTCCATTCGTTCATCAACTGAAAAGTTAAAACAGGATAGACTAATCGATTCTTGGGATTTAAGAATCGATATCGGTTCGTAAAAAATGAGAATCGATTAAAGTCGAGAAATTGATATATATTTTAATTAACCCTATTTGATTATTGGTTATTGGTTTACATTATTGATTTGTAGCGCATAGATTTTTTTACTGTTTAGTGCATGTCGTTATTCTTCTAGTTCTTTCAAAGAAAATGTTGGAACCTGATGTTCTTCATTTGAGATGATCCAAGAACTTCAGTGGAGCCCTACACAATACAAGTTAATGATGAGAAATTTGATGAATAGAATAGAAGCCTAATTTCCAAGGTTTATAATTTATAGACAAGGTTTTGGTTGATATTCTTAGCTAGATCTACTTTGCCATTTGGACACTGTTATCAATATACGTGTGATTAATCTGCCCGAATAATATATCAGTCTGTCACAAATTATATTAATAATTTACACTGTTGTGTATTTGTGCTGTGACCGTGCACGCATGCACACACTTCGTTCAGGTCAAGATTAATGACACACCTTCAGGGTAGGAAGTCACAGTAAACCCAGCTTCCTGTCTGAGCGCTGGGGCCATTTGCATCTTTGCATTTGAGGCCCCATACGTTTGAAGCATACGCTGGCTATTAGAGGATCAAGCATGTAATCACACAGACCGATTGATGATGTCCGGATGGGGTTCATTTACTTTTGCTAAACAGCCTTTTAATCAGTGAAACTGTCTTACCTGAGTATGTTCCCGTAGCTCCGGATCTGTGCTTACACCATCTGTGACTGTAGATTTGGTTTGGAAATTTGCCGGTTAACTTGAAAAATTAATGATTTTTCTTTCTAACGGCAAAGTTCTCCAACAGAAAGAGGGGGACATGCATTCTGTCAGATTCCGTGTGTTTTAGATGAGGGAATAAGCGGAAACCAGGTCACATTTCACTCCCCCAAAAAAAGAAGGAAGTTATTCTGAATAAAGAAAATTAAACATTGTGCATTTTTGCATTGTGACATTTTCATGTTCATTCAACACATTTTCTCCTCTTATTCTCATTTTGTTCTTTTGATTTTAAGGTCAGTTTTGACAAGTGTCGTGAGATTTACCTTGACAGTACTATAACATTTATAATTTTTACTGGTTGGACTCTGGACTCTTTGACCTTTCCCTTTGGCCTGACCTTTGACCTCCCACACTCCCTACCGACCCCATCATGACTCTATTGTTTAGAGTCTACATCTGGTCTGGAGCTCCATGCCCTCACGTTGTTTTGTTTAGCGCTCGTAATCTCTCAAATGAGACACGCAACCAGAA